>RYFJ01001881.1:0-170759 GCA_003991445.1 Oryza meyeriana var. granulata | reverse complement strand
AGCCACAAGGCATAAAACTGACCTGGAACCTGTTATACCTATTTTTTACTAATTTACATTGATACAGGCAACTGCTTCAAAATGATAACGATTCTATTCAGCAAACGGATGGATTCTCTGTTGCCGGTAGAAAATAGAGATAAGCAGCAATAACATTCGTGCATCCACGGAAGGAAACGTTACTGAAAGGATCCAATGAATTCCCGGATTTTTTATTAGGTGTTGTCAATGATTGCTAGTAGCTTAAATCCAAATGTTCGACATTGGTGCTAGACAACTTCTCTGATACAACGGTTAACATTATCACTATCATCCTCTTCTCTCCTCCTCTAAGCCCTTACTGTTCAATCTCTAAGCCCTTGGCTCATTTTACATGGCTAGCTGAGAAGAAAAAATCTCACCTTTACTCCTTAATCACTAGAATTTTAAATACTCATAGCTAAAACTTCTTTGGCCCAAGCTTCCTTTAAAATTATTTTCTAATTGAGTAGCTTGGCCTCTGCTGAAAAAACTATCTGCCTGAAAACTAGAGCCCTTATGCCATCATTCATTTGCACTATTTACAGAAGAGCGTGCATTTTTGTGAAACTTATCCTACCGCATTAGTTACTCCAACAGCTTGTTAGTTACCATTATTCTATATTGTATAAGGTTGCACTTACCTCTAGAAGAAAAAGAAAACCTATAGAACAAATATGTGGGACTAGTGGTTGACACTTGAAACCATGGTTACTACTAAATATTTTTATGATTAAGGATGGTATTATGTGAAATGATTAATGTGGAGGCTACTTGCGTCTCAAATACCTTATGAAAGCATTAAGACCACTCAAAATAGAGGATGGGCCTAACCTTATAAATAGGGATATAATAGGACTCGGCATATATTACTTAAGGAAAGGATATAATCCTAGCCGGACATATTGTATTCCTAGAAGAAAATACCTTGGTCGGAGTCCGACTGGGATTCCTATCCTGTAACCCTATCTCCTCAGCATATAAGGGGAGGCAGAACGCTTTCTGAGGGCAAAGAATCACACCATAACAAAATCTCACCAGAGAAACCTCAATGCAATATACAACAGCTAGAAGTAGGGTATCACCTCACCTCGAGGGCCTGAACTAGGATAAATTGTCTCGTGTTTCTTTGCAATCCATCAAGTTTAGGTCTCACGAGTAGCCCCATATTCTTATTGCCAGCGTAAAACATCGACAGTTGGCGCACTAGGTAGGGGTTTCAGCAAGATCAACTTCAACAAAGCCTGATGGATCCCATAACCGAAGTCGACGGCATCAACTTATTCTCCGGGCAAATAAACACCTTTGGGAGCCTCGACTTCGTCGTCGACGAATTCAGCAACCTTACCCTGTCCGATTCGGATCCAATCCGATCGGCCAGGGACCAAGCCGATTCCGTGCCGGTCAGTCTACACAACGCTGCAGCGATCTTCGGCGACACGCTACAACGATCTTCAACATGCCCGAGTCTAGGGATAACTCTTTCTTTCGGTGTTCGACTCGGACTAGGTCTGGAGCCGACCGAGATCGGGCTAAGAGAGGAGGAGATCGTCAATCTCTCGTTCGAACTCGGCAACACCGCGGATAACTTCAATCAGCATCTGACGTGGCAGACCTGATCCCTTGGAATTCAACTCGGATACGGCTCAGAGTCGCTCGAGATTGGATCTCGGGAGGTTGGGGTCGTTATTACCCCCTCAACTATTCCGACTCCGACTCTCAGTCGAACAACACTTCGGTGAGCTTTTCTCCACCATGTGAAGTCTTCATGGCGTCCAAGGGCTCAACTCCTACTTAAGAGGCACGCTGACTACGCGATTTGCAAGAAGAGGAAGCCCGCCGACTACGTGAACAACAGAAGAAAGATGCAAGATGCCTGCCCACCCCCGAGCGCGATGATGCTCGCATGACAATCTGCGCAAGGCTGGTGGACTGTCCTCAACAGGAAATCCCTCCAAACTCGAGTCGGCGACCATGAACATCTTTCGTAACTCCCTCCTCAATAGAACGTTGTGGCCACTATAACCCTACTGGATACACTGCAGTTTGGGTCTGACCACCAGACCACCCTGACGATAGCAAGCATTAAGGCATGATCACCGCTGCTGCATGCACAGTAGTGTCAACAGTCGGTGTGACTCTCATACCGTCCAATAGGACGGCTTTTCTCCAACAAGGCTGATCTCATCCGCTCAACATGATGCCGAGTGCTGGCTCTAGTTAGCCACACACGGAGTCATGCTACATGTCACTCGGCAACCCCAATAACAACCGCGGTGCTGACATCAAGACGACTGTCTGGATAACCAGGATGTCCGAGGCCGACTACGATGTGATTTTCGGCAAGACATCAACGCACGACGCCGTGAATGTGCGGAAGACGAGCGTCGCCGACTAGAAGATGAGAATGAGCACTTCGGCATCCACCATGAGCGGTTTCACCGCCGTAGTCATAGCCAAAATCCACACACAGATGAAGGAGTACCAGCCTTCACCCATGAGCTGCAACAAGTCGACTGGCCGTTAGGCTTCAAGCCAACTGGAATTGAGAAATACGATGGGAAGACCAACCATGAGTCCTGGCTCACAGTCTATACTCTAGCAATCCGAGCAGCTGGAGGAGATCATAAGACCATGGCTAACTACCTCCTGGTCGAAGAGAGCTAGTTGACTCGGCACTCGAGAAACATGGCTAATAGGATTTTTTCTCCTAAGAGAATCAATCGGCTCATGGGGAGAACTCCAGGAACGCTTCATCGCCAATTTCCAAAGAACGTATGAGAGGCCATCTTCTGAGTACGACTTGTATCAGTGCCATCAAAGGAAGAACAAATCTCTTCGTGATTTCATCAAGAGATTTTCGAAGAGGAATTCAATCCTGAAATATCAAGGACGAGTCATCATCGCCGCCTTCCGTAAGGGAGTCAGGGACATCCCGTTCATCACCAAGTTCACTCGAAAACCTCCCTCTTCTGTCAAGGCTCTATTTAACATGGCAAACAAATACGTCGACTCGGCCGACGCAGTTGCCAAGGCCCTGGATGACAAGAAGGAGCCCTGGCAGAAGGACAAAAAAGACAACGACGAGCTAGCACAGAACAAGTCTGGCAACCGCAAGCATAAGTCGGACAACGTGGTGGCTGCTGTGGAGCGTACTCGACCGCGATCCCCGAGGACAAACGAGTACCAAAAAGTGATGAACGGGCCATGCCCTTTCCGCCCAAAGGGCAAGCACGCGGCTAACGGACTGCTTCATGCTCAAGAAGTTTACTTTCGAGCAAACCTCAACATCTGGCAGCAATAAAGACAAGGATAAGTCAGACCCAGGCGCAGCCAGCGACTACCAAGATCCCCAGGTTGAGCTCAACCATATCTTTGGAGGGCCGACTACATATAAGTCCAAGAGAAAGCAGAAGCTCCACAACATGCGAAGTTACTCGATCTCTGCAGACGCCTCCCCCCATACTTGCGTTGGTCAGAAACACCAATCACGTTTGATCGCGCGGACCACCCTAATCGGATTACTCATCTAGGACGCTATCCACTTGTCCTGGACTCGGTCATTAGAAGCATCAAATTGAAGAAGGTTCTCATCGATAGAGGAAACGCTCTCAACATCCTATTCGCCAAAACGCTTGACGAGATGAAGATCCCTCGCTCCGAGCTACGGCCGAGTACAGCGCTCTTCCACGGGATAATCCCCTGCCTGTCTTCCCACTCCACCTCGGACAGATAACATCTGCCAGTTACTTTTGGCACGCGGGATCAATTTCCATCCACACCAAGAATATCTGCTTCGAGGTTGCTAACTTTGATGGCGTTACTATCATGCCATACTCGGACGGCCAGCACTATCCAAATTCATGGTAGTACCGCATTATACATACATGATGCTTAAGATGCTAGGACCAACAGGAGTGCTTTCCTTTCGCAGCGATGTCAAGCAAGCCTTTACCTGCGACAAGGAGAGCTGCGAGTTGGCCCAATCTCAAGAAGCGGTGGTCGGGCGCAACAACAACAAACTAGCCACTACACAGAAAAGCGAGTACGATCAAGTTTCAGCAAAAAAAAGCAGCCAGTTGAAATTTTAGCGGACTCTGAAACAAAAAAGATCCCTCTAGACTCTTCCGATCCCTCCAAAATTGCATTTGTTGGGACCAGATTCGACCCTAAATAGGAAGACGAGCTCGTCACCTTTCTCTAGGCGAACATGGATATATTTGCTTGGAAACCTTCCGACATGCCTGGTGTACTAAGGGAGGTGATCGAGCATTCTCTCAACGTCAAGCTGGACGCTAAATCAGTCAAATAATGACTACGGTGCTTCGCACAAGACATTATTCGGTAGGAGATAACCAAGTTCCTCGTTGCCGGATTAATAAAAGAGGTCTATCACTCGGATTTGCTGGCAAACCCAGTCTTGATCCGGAAGAAGAACGGTAAATGGGCATGTGCGTCGACTATACCGACTTGAACAAGGCGTGCCCTAAAGATCCATTTGGTCTACCCAGAATAGATTAGGTGGTCGACTCAACTGCGGGGTGTGAGCTACTCAGCTTTCTCGACTGTTACTCGGAATATCACCAAATCAGTTTGAAAAAGGAAGAACTGCCTGAAGACTTCTTTCATCACGTTGTTTGGAGCATACTGCTTGTCACTATGCAGTTCGGGTTGAAAAACGTTGGAGCAATGTGTCAACGAGCAATCTAGCGGTGTTTACACACTCAACTCGGGCGCAACGTGGAGGCGTATGTCGATGACGTGGTGATCAAGACAAAATCTAAAGAATACCTCATCGCAGACTTGGAGAAAACTTTCCAAAGCCTTCGGAGATTCAAGATAAAGTTGAATCCGGAGAAATGTGCCTTCGGAGTATCGTCCGGAAAGCTACTCAGCTTCATCGTATCACATCGAGGCATCAAGGTCAATCTAGAAAAAATCAACGTTATCATGAACATGGCACCCCTAGTTAGCCAGAAGGACGTCCAAGAGCTGACAGGCTGCATGACGGTACTCGGCCAATTCATCTCCCGACTTGGTGAACAGGGCATGCCATTTTTCAAACTATTGAAGAAAGCGAACAATTTTCAATGGACACCTGAAGCCCAGCAAGCCTTCGAAGACTTCAAAAAAATTTTCACATCACCACCAGTGTTGGCATCACCTATGCCCCATAAACTACTAATGTTGTATCTGGCGGCAACCACTCAGGTAATCAGCACGGTGCTGGTAGTCGAGCGAGCAAAGCCAGGGTATATACAGAAAATATAAAGGCCAGTCTACTTCGTCAGTGAGGTCCTAACCGACTCCAAAATAAGATATCCTCAAGTCCAGAAGCTGTTGTATAGCCTACTCATCACTGTCTGAAAGTTGGTGTACTATTTTTAGTCGTATCAAGTAAATGTTGTCACATCGTATCCACTCGGGGACGTCCTACAGAACCACGAGGCCACTGGCAGAATCACTAAATGGGCACTCGAGTTGATGGCGTTTGACATCATCTTTTAGCCATGGACAACAATTAAGTCTTAAGCTCTAGCCTACTTCGTGGCCAAGTGGACAGAAGTCTAAACGGCTATAAACACGGACAAACTAGAGTATTGGACGATGTACTTCGACGGTTCCTTACGGATCGGGGTGCAAGGACTGGCGTCGTGCTGACGTCACCCACTGACGAAAAATTGAAGTATGTTCTCCAAATTCACTTTTCGGTTTCCCATAATATTATCGAGTATGAGGCACTTATTCATGGGCTCCGCATTGCCATATCACTCGACATCCACCAACTGGTCGTACACGGGGATTTCGTTATGGTATTATTGATAATGATTAAGGTAATGCTCTTGGAGATATATGAATGAGTAGAATATTGCAGCTCGATCACATGTTTTTTTGCACAATGTTGTATTTCTAAAATAAGAAGCTTATTAAGAGTAGACCTGTGTGCACGCGAGTATGTACGCGTGCGTATTTTGTTCGATATGTTGGTCATCTGCCCTCATATCAGCTTTGTTTGCAGAAATAGCTTTGATATGAAAGTTTCAGCAAAGAAAAGAAAAATGTCACGTAGAAATATCTTTGTATAGTAATGATTCTTACCTAGAATCGACATGAGTGTGGATGCTTTCTTGAATTCTTTTGCTTGGTTGCTGGGTATTGCTGTGTATATGCATGTATCAAAACCCAGGAGGAGTCACTGGTTTTGTTTGTTTGCTTTGTATATATGCATGTATATATATGGATAAGTCCGTAGGCTTTGTATTTGTATTTGTATATAGACATGTATCCGAAACCCAAGAGGAGTCCGTGGTTGAGTCCGTATCGTTGTTGAAACAAAAACGGGGAGAGACGCCGCTCGCGACGCGCTCCCGATGGGTCGCGGACAGACGAATCGCTACTGGTCCTCTGCGTAGACGCATGTTGGGCCTCGGCGTGTGGGCCAAATCGCGGACAAAGCGCACGGAACAAAAATCACGCGCTGGAAAGAGCGGACTCGGAACAAAAATTCGCACGGAAGAAAAATTGTGCGCTGGAAGCAGAGGACGAAGGAAAACCTTCTCATATATATATATATATATATATATATATATATATATATATATATATATATATATATATATATATATATATATATATAGAGTTGGGCTACTATGCTTTATAAAGCACAGACCCATTCCGTACGGCATACTCCTGTTCGTTGGATGATTGCTAAAATTCACACTGTGCTCAGATGATGGATTGACGGATCGCTCTCTTCAGACGTAACGGCGCACTCATTCACGACGCTCTGGCCTTTCGATGGCACATACAGTAGTCGTCGACCTTATCCTCTTCTCCTGAAGCCGACGCTGCCGTCATCTTCCTTTGCCACTGCTCGCCGACGACGCGTCGCCTCCGCCCGCCCTAGCCACTGACGCTGCCGGTGAGTATCGCCGCCACCTGCGCCGTCTTCCCTCCTCGCCCTCGCCTGCGTCCTGTTTTGCCCGCCGAACCGTTGCCTCCTGTTTCGCCGGCTGACGGCGCCGCTAGGCTCGCCTCCTCTGCGCCGCCGCCTGGCCGTGGCCGAGGCAGCCGACCGGCGGCAGAGCCTGCTTTCCCCTTAGTGACATGGACATGTAGGCCCCATGGCTGAAAAGTTCCCCCTGATTTTTGATGAGAACAACAAAGAAGGTTTGCAACAATGTATGATTTTTGATGGAAATTGTATTAGGGATTTCTATTTGGACTAAGAGTTAAAATAGTGTGCTTCATTTGTCATACTGTTTTTGATTAAATTTGCCTTGACTGAGATCATTGATAAATTTCGACTAAGAGTTGAAAGATGGGGCCTTTCCAACTATCTGTTATTAATTTACATCGTTATTTTCAGAGCTGAAAAATGAAAAATAGTATGACAAATGATATTATGATTCTCTGAAACTAAAAAATAAAAAACAATTACATAGGTTACATGGTTTATTTTGCTAAAGTAAAGACGTAGTATCATTAAAGTCACAGTATCTTTAAAAGAACTTACATTGTAAAAGCATTTAAACTTCAAAAAAACAAAGACGCAGTATCATTAAAAACAAAAGTATAAAACTGACAGTAGCATTTAACTTGCAAGATAGCATAAAAGTCACAGTATCTTTAAAAACAAAACTTGCAAAAAAGCAATTACATGAAAGTCACGGTAGCATTAAAAACTAAACTTTAAAAAAACACTTAGGGTATTATCCTCCATACTTTGCTGGTCCAAGGTATGAGCAAAGGTGGTGGTTGCTGCAATTAAAAATCAAAATGTTCAAAAGTAACTGAGTCAATGACTGTGAAGTGAAATGGACAATTGAGTCATTAACCATGAAAAAAGATAAGAATTGTCGATGCTTTGCACCGGCAATAAAACTATAGGGCTACTCGGCGAAGGTAAATTCGGTGGATTGCAGAGGAACACAGAGAAGATTTATACTGGTTCAGGCCCTCAATGTGAGGTAATACACTACGTCCAGTTGAGGTGTTATTCCTCTGAGGTGGTTTTTGATCAATGATCTTTTGTGCCCTGAGGGGCGCCCTGCCTCCTCTTATATACTGGGGGACCGGGGTACATGATAAGGATCCCAGCCGGATACGGCCAAGAGACTTCCTTCTTAGAGATAGAAACCTATCCGACTAAGACTATGTTTCCTTATTATACAAGGCAAGGCCTGCCGGGTGCTATCTTATCTCTAATTATATGATCTGGCCCATACTCTATCCGAGTAGCCCATATACTGGTAATGAGGTACCTGGGACCCATGGCCTCCACAGTAGCTCCTGAGACCTTTATAGTTGAGTCACAGCTGATGCCGAGTGCTTATCCTCCACGGTGAAGATTGCCCGAGTGCGATGCTCCCGAGTACTCTTTGTCCGAGTAAGTCCTCTCCCCAAGTCCTACTTCATATCGGCTGGCAGCGAGGCTATGAAGGGCTTCATGTAGATGTATGAATAGTGTGCGCCGAATAGGCGCACCTATTAGGTGTATCCCCCGACTTTGTGCTTAATTGTGAAGACAATTAAACATAAAGTCAAAGATCATTAACCTGATAATCTTTCCCGAGTAGATTGCTACTGGTATATGAGATTCTTCGGTATCATGTCAACCGGAATAAACTTTACAGTCTTACCGAGTAGGGTACTACTCGTATATAGGACTCTTTAGCTTCATGTCAGCTGGAACAAGGGGTTTATAGCCTTTTCCGAGTGGCGTCCTACTCAGAAGTTAGACTCATCCGCATCATGTTAGCGGGAATAGATATTTATAGTCTCTCTTGAGTAGTGCACTACTCGAAAGTTAGACTCTTCAGCGTCATGTCGGCTGGAATAACGTTGCTCATGGCAACTGGTGGCCACGCATGTAGGCCGAGTACCATTGCATGAAAATAAATCCACGGTATGGTTAGGTGTACTCGAGAAAGATACCTGCATCCCCAATTTTAATGAAGACCAGCTTGTGATCCTTGTAAGGATATATCCTTGAGACCTGGTGGATAAAACAGATACCTAAACACGTATGTTTAGCAATAAGACTCTCATGAAGCATATCTGTTTACCTCATCGGCTCCCGTTAGTAGCACCAGCACTATAATTTCAACTCAGCCTGCAGGCGGCCCACATGGGGCATGCTACTGTAGGAACTCATATCTTGGTGGCCCAGTGCTAACTGTGTAGGCCTAAGCTCATTTAGTCGACATCGGCTCTATAAAAGCGGAGAGAGAGAGAAAAAGATTCATTCATCTTCCCCAAATCAGCCAATCGCTTCGTCTTCCACCTTCGCGCCTAACTTTTCGCTTCCCGCCCAGCTAGGGTTAGCTGCTGCTGTTCCCCACCCGGACTCGGGCGATTCCAATTCTCTTCGTCTGTTCCAAGCCCCCGATTCGTTTTTTCCCAAATCTTACCGCTTCCAACCATGCCGAAAGCTTCGGATCTTGCAGGTGCGCCGGATAGTGCTTGGCCGACTTCAGATTACGACTCGGTGAAGCTGAAGCTGTTGGAGAGTCAACTGAAGTTGCCCAGCCAAGAGGTGATTCGCTGGCGGCCGGCTAAGGGTGAGTCGGTCCCAAATCCCCAACCTGGTGAAACAGTAGTTTTCGCCTCTTTTTTTGATCGGGGCTTGTGCCTTCCATCTTCCGATTTCTTCCGCCGCGTCCTTAACTTCTACGGGCTGGAGTTGGTGCATTTGAACCCCAACTCGATTCTTCATATCTCCATATTTGTTACTCTCTATGAGTGCTTCTTGGGTGTTGAACCCTATTTTATTTTCTTCCGGTATCTGTTCCACATCAAACCCCAACCCTCGAAGAATAATATTAGTGTGATTGGGGGGGGCTGGTCTCCAGCTGAGGAGTGATGGGAAGAAGACATATCTTGATCTCCTGTTGAAATCTTCTTTGAAAGGCTGGCACAAGGAATGGTTCTATTGCGCAGATCTGGCTCCCTCCTTGCGCCCATTCTCCGGCTTGCTGCCTGTGGTTTTACTAAATTGGTCAGCAGAGCCATCCTTTGAGGAGATGGGCCAGGCGCATCAATTATTGGTGAAGTTAGATGACCTCAAGAAGGCTGGCCTGATAGGACCTTAGGTGGCTCGTCGCTTCCTGACTCGGCGCATCTAGCCGATGAAGCTGAGGAGCGCATTTGGCTGGGCCTTTAAGGGCAAAAATGATCCTGACCAAGTAAGCAACGAGTCAACCAACAAGCGCGTAGTGACCGAGACCTTGTTTGGTTATTTCTCCGAGGGGGTGATCGTGACCGAATTGAGAGATTTTCTTTTGTGCTATTAAAAGGTAAATTGAGCAGAAGCTCAGAAATAAAACTTGATAAAAATTCTCTTGTAAAGGGAAAGTTAATTTGAGAAAGAATATTTAGTTCAACTTGTCTATGTGTGGGGGTTTTTTCTTTCAATCTATATGCTAGTGATTATGTTGCATTATAAATTGTTGAAATCATAAATTTTTAGTGTTCATTTGATCTTGATTGTAATATCATTCATTCATGTTTGGACTATAACTCATGCTTGTTTGCTAGTTAGTCAATCTATCTCCCTTATCTTGCAACACATATCCCTGAGTAGTTTTTGGTACACTTCAAAGCTCCTTGAAAAGAAAAATTCAGAAAAAGGAGAATTGATAAATATTTTATATTTATTGCATTTGTGCTTTCATGGTTTATATTCTCTCTTTTGAAATTTTTGATGAAATCATTATCAAATGGGGAGAAATATATAAAATACATGCTTAAAGAAATGGGAAGCTATTTGAGAAAAAGGAAGAATTTGAAAATTTTTATAAGTTGATCCATTCTTAAAAATAGTCGATTTTGTGCTTTTATTGCAAATATAGAGGAGAAATTCTTTCATTTAAAAAGGGATGAGTTTTTCTGTTTCGCTTTTGTGATTTCTGTGCCATTAGTGTTTTATTTTTCAAAAATATCAATTTGCATTTTGGAGATGTTGCCAATGTGTACATCAAGGGGGAGATTGTAAAATTATCGTCATGATTAATATTCTGTGATAAATAATTGGCTTTGCAAAAGATTTATTTAATGGAATCTGGTTTGCAAATATATGTGGATGTTGGTGTGAGTGCTTGTGACTAATGTGGGTCAGGTTGCGATATCTATGTCCAAAAATGGTTGTTTTGTCTATTTGTGTGCAGGTGACTTAAGGTCAACCTTGATCAATAGCGAGGACCGGGAATACGCTCAGGGAGGAGCCGAGGCCTACCGCGGTTGGAATGCCATGTAGCAAGGTTGGACTAAAGTCAGTTTGTCTTGGGATCAACATCGGTCAACGGCAGAATCAGGACAAAACTCAGGGAGGAGTTGGGTCCAGAACGGTCAAATATGCCGGGTGACAAGGTTTGACATAAGGTGGTATATGGTGG
Organism: Oryza meyeriana var. granulata; assembly: GCA_003991445.1. Taxonomy (NCBI): domain Eukaryota; kingdom Viridiplantae; phylum Streptophyta; class Magnoliopsida; order Poales; family Poaceae; genus Oryza; species Oryza meyeriana. The sequence goes on along the minus strand of RYFJ01001881.1, from coordinate 159,345 downwards.
ATGGACACTATATGGGGATATCTTCGCAACGGGCTTCACGTGTGTACAAGCGCTAGAAAAATCGCAGAGAAATTTGGAGTAAAAAGGAAAGAAGAGGGAGAGGACAATACGCAGTGCTAAAGTAGCGCAACTACTGTAGCATGCAAATATGTGTGCGTGCAGGAGATCGGCCTGATGGATGATTAGGCAAAGAGTGTGCAGCGGCTCAAGGAGCGCAGACCCACGCGCAGGAGTGAAGGCCTGTGCTGCTGGGAGCCCGCGTAGCAGGAGTGGCTGCGATTTTGAATTTAAAAAATTGTAATTGATTTGGGATGTAAAAATTTGAGTCCCAGTAGGATTAGGGTTTGAGTCGGATTAGGGTATGAGTCGTAGTAGGATTAGGAGTTCTACTTCTACTTTATATAGGAGGTTTTAGGTATAAATAGATGAGGAGTTTAGGCTTTAGAAAAGATAGGGTTTAGTTTTAAGAAAGGGGAGTGCTTTGTATATACTTTGTAAACACATCTTAATACAATAAAGTTGATCCAATTCAATAGTTTGTCAAGCTGTGTCTCTTTGATTTACGAGCGGTCGGATGGGTGACAGGAGGATAATCATACCATGATTGATAGGTTAGTCCATTAAGTTTTGGGGTTCTTTTATTTTCGCTAAAAGATTTGATAATTTGGTTTTTTTACCTTTCCCCCCTTTGATAGAATTAGTTCTTGTATTCGATCCTATAAGGAGCACTGAAGCATAATGGCATTTGGAAGGTGAAGCTCTGTTGCAATATTGGTAGCTTTTTTTTAAGAGAGAGAGAGATGTGTTGGGGGGGAGGTTGCAATATTTTGCTAGCTACATTCCTGCAAAAATGGTCGTGCCTGACGGAAGGAAATTTTGCGGGATCTTCCCTTTTGTCGATTAGAAAGACCTTCACCTTCTCCATGACACGTGAATATAACAATCTCAAAGCAATACTATCCACTTCCGCTAGTCCTGTTCCAAGGAGGCCTACGGATTGTTGGGTTTAGTCTCATATCGGTAATTGATGTTGAGAGAGCATAACTTAGAAGATAAGGACGGTTCTCACCTATTAGACTAGTTTTTTTGTTGTGTAAACCTAAAATCTAAAGTTATGGTTTCAGTTGGGCCTGTAGCAGACCCAATATAATCTAGGTAACTTATGATTGGTGGACCGGACTGCACATTGTAACACAAGCATCTTATGGTCGTCTGCACGGAGTGCACAAGACAACAGATATCTTCCCGGAGGAGGGCAATACTTTGCACAAGTAGGTGCTCTCATCGTACAGACCTGAGATCTCCATGGTTGGTTGCTTGCTTGCTGTCCTTGAAGCGATGAAGATTCCAACGCATGCTTCAGTTCTTGGCTCCTGCAATGATTTGTTTGTCTCTCTTTTTGCTGCCATTTTGGCATTAGTTTGCTCCAGCAGCATGGTCTTCTCACAATCTCGCCTCTCTTGCTTGCTAACTAAGTCAGAAAAAAGGATTAGATTGATGTGAGAGCGTATGTCGGAAAATATATACACATATAAAAAGAGCAAACTTGTAAGAGCATCTTCAACAAGTGTCTAAAAATAAAGTCCCAAAAAGGCTGGATTGGAGGCAGCAAAAAAATATTAGACCCAAAAATCAACTCCTTCTTCAAGAGATATGTAAAATTAGTCCCAAAAATTTTAAAATATGCCATGTAATCATAAGTGGGTCTTTCCAACTAATTTTTGACGCATTCTGTTTTTCCCATCCGATCGCGTGCGAGCGAGGGAATCATCTGCATCGGCATCGTGTGCGTGCGAGAGGAAAGCCTGATCTTTCCCGTCTGATCGCGGGCGAGCGAGGAAGTCAATCTGCATCGCGTGCGACAGGAAGGTTGATCGATCTGCATCACGTGCATGTGACAGGAAGGCCGATTGTGATGCAGCGGCGCCTAGCCGGAGGAGCATCGCTTCCTTCTCTCTTCGTATCATCTCTCGCTTTTGCAACCAATCTTTCTTGGAGGCTTTGGATTTCGGGGAGATAGAGAGAGAGAGTTTGGACCACTTGATTTTACTGTAGGAGGCAGAAAGAGGAACGGCGGCTAGGGCGGAATGGCACGGCCTATACAAGTCATCCTCGCTCCTTATTTCAATGCCTACTAGATGAATCATCGTCCGACGACGATGACGAATTCATTTTGTCTACAACACAAATCGTGTATAGCCATTTATGCTCCGACAATGTACCAAAACATAGCAGGTCTGTCACTGGACATGAAGTAGTTAATCGAAACAGAGAAGAGTGACACTTGAGATTATACCAAAATTACTTCTCGGATGATCCTACCTATGGCACAACTTTATTCAGGTGCAGGTTTGGACTATGTCAATTTTATTTGGTTCATTTTTGTTGTAGTTGTTAATATATATGTCTCATTAATCGTGTGTACGCAGGAATAGAATGAGCCAGCCTTTGTTTCTATGCATAAAGAATACAGTAGAGGATCACGATGACTATTTTGTGCAGAAAAGAAATACAGCTGGTATTCTTGGGTTATGTTGTTTCGAAAAGGTCACTATAGCAACCCGTCAGTTAGCTTATGGTATAGCAGTAGATGCTTTCGATGAATATCTTGGTATTGGAGAAAGTACTGCTATAGAGAGTCTGACGAGGTATGTGAAAGTAGTTGTTGAAGTATTTGAAGATAAGTACTTGAGATCAACTTTCCAATGAGAACAATACAGCTCGATTACTTGCATTTGGGGAGGACAGAGGTTTCCCCGGTATACTAGGCTCCATAGACTGCATGCATTGAAAGGTGGAAAAATTAACCTATGGCACGGCATGGTCAATACCAAGGCCACGTGCACGAGCCTCCAATCATTTTAGAAGCCATTGCTTCTAAGGATCTCTGGATTTGGCACGCCTTTTTGGGGTTACCTAGGTCTCTGCTATTTGCAGAGCTAGCTGAAGGTGAAACTCCTAAAGTAAATTATAGTATAAATAGTCATGATTATACAATGGGATATTATCTTGCAGATGGCATATACTCATCTTGGGCCACATTTGTTAAGACCATACCAGAACCATAGGACAATTAGAGTAAATATTTTACCAAAGCACAGAAAGCAGTAAGGAAGGATTTCGAATGAGCCTTTGGGGTTCTACAAGCTTGTTTTGCAATTTTTCATGGGCCAGCTCGATTGTGGGACAAAAAGACACTTGGATACATCATGAAACTCGTGTAATCATGCACCAATATGATTATTGAAGACGAGGGAGAAGTGGATATTGAAGAACGTGTTCCCCAATGGGGGGAGAAAATGTTAGAGTACCCCACGATGAAATACCTGATCTTGACAAATTTACATTATAGGACCTAACAGAATGTATCAAAGGAAAGGGATCAAATATATTTTTCAACAAGAATTCAAGAATCACTAATTATTATCGGCATTAAATTGCAACAAATCCACTGAATATATGTCTGACATAAATTGCAACAAAACAAATCCCCTAAATATATCTACCGGAAATTCTTAACAAGTCACTAAATTCTCTGAACTCCAACTACAATTGCCACCAAACAATATGAGCTTTCCTATTGTCTGCCACGATGGTCAACTCAGAAGCCTAAAGAATAATCAAGAGTTGGATATCAGCCTGCAATGCAGTAGAGGAAGGCACATGATGGTGGCAGATTGAGCTTCCATCTGCACAAATAAAATTATATCAGAAAGTATACATGAAGCATAATGCAGTGCACTACTTGTGAAAGGTTAGAGTCACAAATTCACCATCTAGTTGTAATTTACATTCAGAAAGAGACTATAATAGCTGGTCTAATTTAAGTGCAAAAGGACACTACATCAAGAAAAGGTATTGCAAATGCTGTAGTATTTCCTACAGAACACTTACCTGTCAGCCAGAACTATTCAAGCATCGAGTGATGATCTCGTTTTGTAAACTCTTATAGAATTGCTACTGCAGGAGAGGCATGGAAGTAATTTCAACTCTCATAATCCTCTCTTCTTCTAACATCCTGTTCAACTATAAATTCATTTGCAACCCTCTTTTGTTCTAACTCAAGCCTCTTTTTATCTAGCTCGTAGGACTATTTGTACCTCTCTTCATTCTTCTTCTCCTTCTCTGCATCACACTCTTTTTTTTGTCCCACAAATGGTCTAAAGCCTCCACACCTGCATCACCTCCACTCGCCTCAATTGCTCTTTCGCCCTCTTCTTACCCATCGGCCTCTTCGGCATTTCAGTCTCTGTAGCTACATTATCTATGGCTTCATTGTTGGTAGTTCCAACATTAATAGGAGTAGCCATATCTGAACATGCTTTTCTAGTGGCCTTTTGCTTTTTGTTGTTTCTAGGATTCTGGGATGACATTGCTTCATCTTTATCTTGCCACTTGGCTTGTGACCACAACACATTCTAGCAACTTAAGAATTGGAAGGGCTTCATGTTTTCTCCGGCAATAAATAGAGCGTGTGCCTGCATAATTTGTACAAATCAAGTTATGTAAATGTAGTGAGAAAACATGTCAAAGTTAGGGAAATGAGGTTACATGAATATTTGAAGTTACCTTGTCCTGTAGAGTAGCCCCGCTTTGTTTTTTTCCCTCTATCTAGCTTATACATCCACAAAACCTATTCACATGCTCTTTAATAGTCTTCCAACAATGCCATAAGAGTACTCTTGAATAGTTTTGTTTTCATGGAAGTAATCATAAATTCTCTTCCAATATGTAGATCGAGTTTGATTTATAGATAGCACTGGATCCAAACTTATATTCAACCATGGCTGACACAAGTAGCAAATCTTCCTTCTCATTAAAATTCTTCCTCTTTTCCGATTTGGTCTAGCTGAGGGAGTACTCTCCTTAATAGGTGAATATTGCTCATCAGGCTGGCTACTCAGTCCATCCTAATCAAGGGAATTGTTGCCCTTATTCATCAGATTTGTGAAGTAACTTTCTCCTTCCATTATCAATAGAACCTGCAAACATACTAGGGCATTAACATGACTTGCATTTCAATTGTTATATTCGCATCCAAGATCTCTTTACTGATGTAGGCCTAACTACAAGTAAATTGGTAAGATTAATTTAACTAGGCATGTAGGACATATGACCCTAGAGCATAAAGTGTTTGTTGCTAATATTATGAGTTAGTCTTACCCTTTGTATTCAAGTATATTGTACTTCAATTTTTCTTCAATTATACCGAGGAAGATAATGAATAAATATACTTTCAAACTTCTACTACTATATATGCAACACAACCACACAACTATACAATTTCAGTGAAGAACAGGGAGCATTTTGTGCAGATAATATAATGGCAATGGACTAGTGGTAGCTGCACTGTCTTCAGCACTATGCAGTGGTGAAAATTGTGCATGTGCGTTTTGCACCCAAACAAAAACCATGAGGTCAGGAAAACACACAAGCATAGCTTCTGCTAACCCTTCCACTCAACAACCAGCAATGTAAAGTATGAGAAGCTAATCAATCTCATCTCAACAAGAACTAGAAGCTGCCTCACACTCTACAATACATAAATTAGGATATATGACCTATCAATTGCAGAATAATTTTATATGACCTACAATTTAATGGATGAACATGGCTGGAAGCTAACAGAGTCATTATTTGAATAGTGGGTAAAAAGATTAGAATTTAGACATGACACAATGTAAAAGGATGCTGCAATCAGTGGAATTGTTAAATATTCAGGGCTTGTTGCCCTAAAAACAAGACCGTCGAAGCAGAATAGGAATACACTACCTAGCGAAGATAGAGGAGAGCACCTGGACAGCGAGCTGGAGGCGGCGCCCTGGCCAGAGGCGGCAGCCACGGACGGATTGGCGTGAGGAAGAACATATTGGCCGAGGAAGAAATAGCTCAGGCAAGGAAGGATTCGGCACGGGGGAGAAGAAATCGGCATGGGTGGTGAAATATTTTGCGCGAACACACGACTGGGAATGCCTAGAGCTGCCCCAAATCTAGCTCAGTTTTGGATCTAGATTGGGCATGACGAATTTTTGGGACCAGCCTTGAGAATCTGTCGGAGGCTTGTTTTAGACTAAAATCCCAAAATTAGACTTTTTGAAAGCTGCTTGGGTATCTCTTAGAGATGCTCTAAAGGGACTCCAATCGACGTGTGTGGATTAATTCGTTTTGAGCGTTAGTCTGAGGCTCTAAGCTGAAAGTTTATTTCATGCATGGCTGATGTTTCCATGGAAGAAGATAAACAAATGAACAGTTCAATGGATTTGGGGTGGAAGACGACTCCACAGTCCAAGTTGCTTTGAGATTGTGATATGCCACACGTCGTACGGAGAGATGAGGTCTTTCCTATCAGTGAAAGAGTGGGTCTTGTAAAATTTTCTTCCGTGCCCGGACACCTACACATACATACAGTTTCCAAGAATAACCCCTAAGCTATTATTTCTGTCTAAAAATCACTCCTTAACACCTAAACCATGTATAAAACACCCCCTCAACTCTTTAGAACATTTAATTTTCCCGTCGATCAAAATCGAGGTGGTTTTTCATTATATGATGCTCACGTACATGGCAGTCTAGTCAACTAACTATAAACTATAAGCTCATCTAAAGATACTACTAGAGATATCTTATGTAATACTTTAGCTATAAGGCCATCTCATTTTTTTTATCATACTCTCTTTTTTTCCACTTCTCTATTAAATTCATCTCTCTTGAGGTGTGTGCAAAAGTTGTCTCTCGCATAACTGCAACTAGGGGTGAAAACGGATCGGAAACGGTCGGAAACTAGCTATACCATATTCGTTTTCATATTTTTTTTCGGAATTGGATTCGGAATCGGAAACATCGGATACAAAAACAGAATCGAATATTACCGGATACAGATATGGAGCGAATACGAATCGGAACGAATACGGTAACGAATATTTATTCGAATGTAAAAACCCCTCAAACTAAACTTTAGAAACCAACGAAGAGAGACAACCTATTATTTTTTGTAAAACAATATATCAATATTTCCAAATTTATAGCTAAACAATATATACAACAAATTTCAAGCATCCATATCAACAACACATTACTAATTTCTATGCAAATATACAATCATATCACCATCTTCGATTTAATCACAAATTTTAGATATAGTAATTTTAAGCGTTTATATCAACAAAAATAGTTTAATCACATGATCAAATTTTCTATCACAAAATAGTTCATCCACATGACATGGACCATCCACATAGACCATCCAAATAGTTTAAATACTCAATTACATAGTTTATCACAAAATAATTCATCCACATAGACCACATCACATAAACTTAGTTCATCACACACATTAACATAGGTTCATCACAAACATTAACATAAGCTTAGTTCATCACAAACATTAACTTAATTCATAACATAAACATTCAGCAACATTTCCTTCAAATATCCATTGGTGATATGTCATCCTCGTCATCAAAACACTCTACATCATCATCTTTCTCATGATTTGTAGCCTCGGTCTATGAATAAAAGATTGATCACATATTAGTGGAAGTATGAAAGTCAACCAAATAATTCTATGAGTGAGTAATAGAAGCACAAACCATAGTCAAGAAAGTAGCAAAAGTACGCTCAAGGCTGTCCATGTCAATCTCATTGATGATAAACCCAACCACATTTCCACCTAAGTGTTCACAATCATATAATTACTCAAAATATAGAATACTTGCTGAAATATAGAACACAATTGTATAGTTAACTTAAAATTACCCTTTCTTGATGCTACAGTCCAGTCTTTAGTGCAAATCAAAGCTTGCACAATTTCAGGATCTAGACGGCTGTGGAACGGATCAACAACACGTCCACCGGCACTGAAAGCTGATTCTGAAGCTGTAGTTGATACTTGAATTGATAGCACATCACGAGCAAGTCGAGAGAGAATAGAAAGCTCATGTTTCTTTAGTGACCACCAATGCAATTAAATGTCCTTTTGTCTTTTGTGTCCCATTGCACTAGTAGTTGATCCATATACACTTCCAACTCAGTTTTAGTGCCTTTTCCAGGGGCACTACTCCCACGCAAGTAGTTCAAAACATCTGCATCAAGGTCATCGTCACTCTCCCCATTCTTATCCTCACCCACTGCAGAATCCTTTTGCACACTTATATCAGCTACATTGTTTGATTTTGTTGAACTAGACACATAAGCATTGAATAGCTGGTTGACAACATCCATGAAATTCTTAATTTGTTCTGCAGCTTTCTCACCATAAATCTTATCTGCATAGTAGTTAACCAACTGTGTCTTAAACCTAGGATCAAGAAAGTAAGCTACAGAAAGAGCCATATTGGACTTTTCCCAATACTTATCATACTTAACTTGCATTTTATAGCCCATAGATGCTATAATTGGATCAAGACTGCTGCACCATTCAGATATTGCAAGCTTAATTTGATAGAATTTAGTAAATAATAGATTTGCTGTTGAATATACACTGGCAGAGAAGATCAAAGTAGCATCATAGAATCTCTTCAAACATGAGCACAATGATTTTGCCATGGTCCAATTACCAGCTGTTGGTGCACAATGAAGATATTTGCTTCTATGACAAAGAAAAAGCCTATCAAAAGCTGGTCTATAATGAATAGCTTGTTTTAACATGAGATAAGTGGAGTTCCATCTAGTTGGAACATCCAAAGAAAGACCACTATTGGTATCCAAACCATCACATTCTGAGGCACACTTCATAAATTCTTCCCATTGCAATGTGGAATTCTTCACAATTGTAATTGTGTTTCTGATATTTGAAACAACTGATGCAATTTGCTTTAAGCCATCTTGAGCAACAAGATTAAAAATATGATTCAAACATCTCACATGAAAAAATGCACTATCACATATCAAGGGTGATATCTTATTGAGCTTTAGTACTAACCCCTTAGCACATGAATCATTGGCTGATGCATTATCCAAAGTAAGTGCAAACAATTTTCTATCAAGGTTCCAGTTCAATATACTATCACAAAATTCTTCACACAAGTTTTTCCCTGAATGATGGCCCTCAACATGCATAAACTTGACAATTCTTTTTTGTATGTACCAATTATCATCTATCCAATGCACAGTGATGCACATATAACCTTTATTTTGATTTGAGGTCCACATGTCCATGGTTGTACTAAAGCGGCATGAAAGTGTTTTGAAGTACTCATATAATTTCTTCTTTTCCTCCATAAATATATTCAGTATATCTTTCCTAACAGTTATGCGGCTTTTGATTGAAAAAGTAGGACGCAAGGACTTAATAAAATCCACAAAGTACTCATGCTCAACAATATTGAAGGGATACTCATGCATAATGATTGCCAAATAAAATTTCTTCAAGCTAACAGCCTCATCATACTTGTAAGTATCAACAGATGTAGTTCCACTGCCGCTTTCATCCTTTTTGAGGTTTAGAAGTTGCTGACCACTTTTGATTTGGTGCTTCCAAAATACCGATGTGCCCCTATTGGTCTCACGACGAGATTTATAACTGCACTTCTTGCACTTAGCCCACAGCTCCACAATCTCTGTCCCATCATCTTGTGTAATCTTTTTATCAAACTTGTCAAAGTGCTGCCAAACCTGAGAACTACACTTCTTTGCTTTTTTTTGCAAGAGGAACATCCGAAGCAGCAGTAGTATCCTCTGTCAAATCCACTTCAACTCTTGGTGCCGGTGTCGGGGCGATTGAAATAAGCACTTCTCGATTCTCGGCATCTCCTCCCTGTCCCTCCATGGGATGAGTTGGTTGTGATATTCGCAAAGCTGCTACACTTGCGCTGCTGCTACTTGCATATGATGACGAATCCATGACCTACATATTGTCCAAGCAGATAATGAATACTACCATCCAGATGGTATACCTTAATTGATGATACGATGCAGAATAAAAAGCTTCATGTGAATAGCCTGTGTCTACGATATCCTCCGAGAGAAGAAACAAGGAAAAGAGAGAGGAGAAATCAACAAATGCACCTGGTACAAGACATAAGATCGAAGGGAGAAGAACAAGCAAATCAACAAAATGATAAGGTGCCCACATGTATGTCTCATCTGCCTTTTTTTCTCCTCATCAACTGCTAATATGATTTAAAAACATTCATAATTCACCATACTTTTAATCACAACAAATGAAGTTGAGCATATCTCTTAACATTCATAGACATGTTTAGAGATTCTGCGCATTTATTTTGGGATATTTAGAGATATATTCAGAGATATGTTCAGACTTCTGAGACATTCAGAGATTCAAACATTCGGAAATCTATAAAATTATGTATACTAGTTAAGTAGTTATGTCTTCTCTGAGTCTTGGCAATCACAACAAATGAGCACATACAAAATTGAAGATGGTGAATTTGTTTGGGAGTGCCAACCAACTAATCAGTGCAATAACAACAGTCATTGGAGTTGTAGAAATGATGAGATGCTTCTTTAATGCTGGCTCAATTTCTTTCACGGCCTTGATCTCAAAGAAGTCAGTTGCAAAAAGTGTGGTGATCAAGCAAACAATGATGCATCTAATTCGACATCACAGGAATTCAACACCTAATTCAGCATCACAGGAATTCAACACCTAATTCAGCATCACAGGAAAGCGAGGAAGCGGAGAGAAATGGGGGGGGCACCCGGCGAGAACCCTAGGTGCTAGGACTAGCTTACTGGGGGCATCGGCGTTGGGATTGCACTGGGTGACGACGTAGTCCCCCGACTTCCAGAACTGGCAGTAGAGCCGCGGCGGCGGGAGGGCGACCTTGGTCTTGGTGGACGATGAGGACGCGGCCACGAGTGCGCCGCTGCCGCCGATGCCACTGACACCCGACGCCCGGGGACGAGCGCGCCGCCGCTGCCGCCGACACCCGGGGACTGGAGCGGGTATAGCCGGCGCCGGTGGCCGCGGGGGGCGCGAGGCGGGGCGGCGGCGAAGGCCGATGGGGGTGCGGGGCCCGAAGGGGGAGGCGGCCGTGGGGGCGTGGGGTCCGGCGGCGGCGGCACGAGGGAGCAGGGTCGGCGGCAGCTGGTGCTGGCGTCGTCGCGTTGATGTGGAGACTGGAGACAGAGAGAGAGAATGGACATCCAAAGTTAGGGTTAGGTTAGGAATAAATCTAATGGGTGATGCGGATATCCGAAAATTTTTCTGGATAGTTTTCGACCGAATCCGAAATCCGCCGGATAATGCCTTTACCGTATTCGTATCCGTATCCGAGAAAAATTATCCATTTCCGTTTCCGAATCCGAGATTATCTGAAAATTATCCGACCAATCCTATCCGTATCCGAAATTTCGGACGGTTAGTGGATATTATCTGAACCGTTTTCACCCATAACTGCAACCCTCTTTGTCTTATTATCTCTCCTCAATAGGTGCAAAACATGTGATATAAGAAGGCCTTGGACATTTAAACAATTTGTGAGCAAACTAGAACCAACTATTTTTGGGTGAATTTAGAACCAACTAATTTAATCGGTCTCTGAAAGCAGTATACTTTGTAGTCTCTACACATGATCTGTAATGTCGAGCTTCTTGGCTTAGACCTTTTTCTCGTTTACCGTAAGCACGCTTTTCAAACTGCTAATGGTGTGTTTTTTAAACTTTCTATATGAAAATTTCTTTAAAAACAAATAAAATTTTTTCAGATTTGTAATAATTAATATTTAATTAATCACTCTCTAATGAACTACTCTGTTTTACGCACTAGAATAATCTTAACTTCATAAGCAGATTCGAACGGACACTTAATTATTATGTCTAATATAAATGCAACGCTTGGTACGTAATAAATCCAGTATGAAACCAGTCTAGAAAGATCAAAGATCAACGTTGACAGATCGAAGAAACCACGTACGTACAGATGCACTAATAATACAGTCAATATAAATTGAAAGCTCGAATGAAGCAAATAAATAAATAAATAAATAAATAAATAAATAAATAAATATATATATATATATATATATATATATATATATATATATATATATATATAATTTATTTGGTGCACCATGATGTCCGGTTCTCAAGATTTAAATCAGGTATATACTTAATTTAAATGAGTATAAAAATTTTAAACTTTTTGGATATGAACATTACTAGCTAGTTCAAACAAGTTTGAACTAAATTTAAACTTATACATGTGTTTTTTCTTAAATTTTGATTCTAGACATGTGTTATTCAAATATATAATAAACTAGATATGTGATATGGGATGGTGAAATAATATTGAATTTGAGATGTTTTGTTGCAAGGTATAGATATCAATTAAACTGTTATACCTAGGTATATACCTAAAAGTTAAAAAATTTAAACAAAATTCATGTATTTCAGACCTTAAAACCCAGGCACCATAAGACCCCATATATATATAGAGAGAGAGAGAGTTGGGCTACTGTGCTTTATAAAGCACAGCCCCATTCCATGCGGCATACTCCTGTTCGTTGCATGGGTTGCTAAAATTCGCACTGCGCTCAGATGATGGATTGACGGATCGCTCTCTTCAGACGTAACGGCACACTCATTCGCGACGCTCTGGCCCTTTCGATGGCACACACACACACAGTAGTCGTCGACCTTATCCTCTTCTCCTGAAGCCGACGCCGCCGCCATTTTCCTCCGCCACCACTCGCCGACGACGCGCCGCCTCCGCCCGCCCTAGCCGCTGACGCCGCTGGTGAGTATCGCCACCACCTGCACCGTCTCCCCTCCTCGCCCTCGCCTGCGTCTTGCTTTGCCCACTGAACCGTCGCCTCTTGTTTCGCCGGCCGACGCCGCCGCTAGGCTCGCCTCCTCTGCGCCGCCACCTGGCCGTGGCCGAGGCAACTGATCGGCGGTAGAGCCTGCTTCCCCCTAAGTGACATGGACATGTAGGCCCCATGTCTGAAAAGTTTCCCCTGATCTACACCGTTGGATTTCCTAGATTTAATCTCAGCCATAGGATTTCTTTAGTCCAATCTTGCCACATCATCTCGCCACGTCAGCCCTAGATCTCGCCCTGTCAACGCTACATCATCATCACATCGTCCGATCTGGTACACGTGTCGCCACGTGGCGTCCATCATGAACCATCTCACTGACCAGTGGGTCCGCTCATTTTTCCTTAAAAAAATAATTCAATTTTTGAATTTAATTTCCAAAGAATATAACCTCTAAATATGCTGATATGGTTGGAAAAAGAATAGAAAAAGAGGTTGAAATATGCTCTATGCTCTGTGGTTGTTGATGCAGTTTTAGTTCTTTTTTTTTTGAAGCAGTAGACTCGATTCTGGGTTTTTAATTTTTACACTTATTCTTGGATTTCTCTAGGGTAGACTCGGTTCTGGGTTTTTAATTTTTTTGTGAATATTTTTTTGGTAAGAACAGTTGGGTTTGTGAAGGAAGTACCAATTTCAGGGGGATTTTTCAAAAAAAAATTTACACTTATTCTTGGATTTCTCTAGGGTAGACTCGGTTCTGGGTTTTTAATTTTTTTGCGAATTTTTTTTGGTTGTATCAATATTGGTTGCTGTAGTTTTACTTATTATTTCTATATGTTCTATTTGAAATATAAAAGTGCTAATAAAAATTAGTTTGCTTACTATCAAACAGATGGATGGAAATGATCCTTATATTGACTGTGAGGAAAATTTTATGGGTTTAAAAGAGACACAAAGATATCAGGAAGACGGAAAAGATGAAGAGGAACAAACAGATAAGGAAGGAGTTATTACAGGTGACAAATTGGAACCATATGTTGGCATGGAGTTTGCAACGGTTGATGAGGCATACCACTTCTACAACACATATGCTTGTAATGCAGGATTTGGCATTAGGAAAAGCAGCCAGGCAAGATCAAGGGTAGGTTTGTCATCAGTTAAGTTTGTTTGCAACAAAGAAGGATTTTCTAAGAGACAACTAGATGAGAAAAAGAAGTTGGAATCCGAATTATGTTTGCAAAAAACACCAGAAAGAGAACATGGTTATAGTAGAACTGGTTGCAAAGCTGGCCTTCGAATAAGGCTAGTAAATGGAGTGGTTTGGAAGGTGTCAATTTTCGACAAGGAACATAACCACGAGCGTATTGGTTCTCCATCAAAGAAACGAAACATTCGATCACAAAAATTTTTGAGCTTAGAAGATAAGGAGATAATATTGGATTTGAATTCTCAAAATGTAGGTTCCTCACAAATACTAGGTTATCTCGCTAAAAAAATGGTGAAAAGGAAAATATTACTCTAAAGCAAAAGGATGTGAGTAATCATATTGCAATGGAGAACAGAAAGCTTATTGGGGTAGATGTGAAAACAACATTGGAATATTTTCGAAAGAAGCAACAAGAAGACCCAGAGTTCTTTTTTCAAGTTGATGCTGATGAGAATGGTGTAGTGCAACAGATTTTTTGGGTTGATGGCCGGGCTCGAAGGACATTTTTAGAAATTGGAGATGTGGTTACATTCGACATGACATACAATACTAATAAGTACAAAATGCCATTAGCTCTATTCATTGGGCCTAATCACCATCGACAATCAATTTTTTATGGTATGGCGCTTATTAGATCTGAGAAAGTTAGAAATTTCTCTTGGTTGTTTGAAACATGGTTGAAGGCTATGTATGGAAAGCATCCAACAGCGATCATTACAGACCAAGATCCTGCCATGAGAGTGGCTATCAAGAAGATATTTCCAACCACAACTCATCGGTGTTGTCAATAGCAGGTGATGCGAAAAGCAAGGGAGCATCTTGTGAAACAGTATAGTTCAATAGATGGATTTGAGAAGAAGCTGAAAGCTGTGATTAATCACAGCCTTATAGTTTCAGATTTCAAGGATTCGTGGAAAATGCTGATTGAAAAGAATGGGCTTGCAGATCATAACCACTTAAATGCCATATTCAAATCAGCTCCAGAATGGGTACCAGCGTACTTTCGTGGTATCTTTTTTGCGGATATGAGCACCACTCAACGTAGCGAAAGTATGAATGCAATGATGAAATTATGGTTGAGCAGTCATACCTCCATTTATCAATTTGCGCAGAAAATTGATGATATGATTGAGAGAATTTGGCACAAAGAAAGTGATGAGGATATCAAGAGTATGAATGAATCTCCTCAGTTGTGGTCCCATTATGAGCTAGAGAAACAAGCTCGTGAAGTTTACACAAGACAGAACATTAGGTTGTTCAAGGAGATACTCAAAGAAAGTACTCTAGGCAGTGTCATTGAGATTGAAAAAGGTACTCTTTATTGTGTGGCAATAAAAAAAATCCTCTTTTCAAAGATTGGGTTCCTAAATCATATGTTGTTGAGGTTGACAAGGAAAATGAGATGTTCTCTTGCAATTGCAAAGGATTCGAGTTTAAAGGATTTCTTTGCCAACATGCCATTAAGGATATGATTCATTTGGAGGTTGAACATTTACCTAAGAATTACATTTTAAAGAGATGGTGTAAGAATGCCAATGCTAATGCAAAGAAATCTGTTGGGGAGAGAAGCTTGGAATTGGGCCAAACAGAGGCACTTCGGTCTTTTAGAAAGACTAGCCAACAATTAGTGTGGAAAAAGTTGGAAGACATGGCATGTATATCACCTAATGCCTTTGCATATGTAAAATCTAGTATTTTACAACTAACAGAAGATGTAAGGCCTATGGTTGGAGTTGTACCGAACAAAGAAAATAGAATATCTCAAGAATCTGTTGGTGAAGAGTGCCAAGAAGGGAGTAATAATAGTGCATTATATATTGATCCTCCAATCTCGTCATGTAAGGGAAGGAAGAAAAGACCTGCACGCTTTAAACCACCTGTCGAGTTAAATGTAAGACAACGACGCACTTGTAGTTATTGCCATGCTAAGGAGGCTCATAATATCAGAACTTGCCCTAAGGTAGTTTTTATTTAACTTTTTTTTATGCTTACAACCATTATATTTTTGGGTAAAGCTTGCTACCATGAGATTTTTATTATGAGCTTATTTTTTTATTCTTACCGCTTGCAGGATCTCGCTAAGGGAAAAAAACAAAATTGAAGAAGAAGATCAAGGATCCAGTAATGACGAACATTCCGACTAAATGGTACTTTTATATTTATAAAGTACTTGTATTTACATACCATCAGCTAAAATGCTTATGTCATTTCAGAAGTACTTGTATTCACTGTTTTTTATGCTTCATGTTTTTTTTGTCCCGTATTAATATTCTTTTTCTGAATTTTCTGACAGGCCTACCCAGAGTATAGAAATGCTTTCTTATAGCTTTCCTAGATGCACTGGCAAAGAAGACATTGTTGTTCCTATGCTTTCTGAATTTTCTGGTATGTATTCAGGCTCTTGTGTTATATTCTTGTGGAGGCCATGGGCCCCAGGTACCTCATTACCAGTATATGGGCCACTCGGATAGAGTATGGGCCAAATCATGTAATTAGAGATAAGATAGCACCCGGCAGGCCTTGCCTTGTATAATAAGGAAACATAGTCTTAGTCGGATAGGTTTCTATCTCTAAGAAGGAAGTCCCTTGGCCGTATCCGTCTGGGATCCTTATCATGTACCCCGGTCCCCCAGTATATAAGGGGAGGCAGGGCGTCCCTCAGGGCACGAAAGATCATTGATCAAAAACCACCTCAGAGGAATAACACCTCAACTGGACATAGGGTATTACCTCACATCGAGGGCCTGAAATAGTATAAATCTTCTCTGTGTTCCTCTGCAATCCACCGAATTTACCTTCACCAAGTAGCCCTATAGTTTTATTGCCGGTGCAAAGCATCGACAGTTGGCGCGCTAGGTAGGGGCTCCGGCGAATTCTTCATCAGCAAATTCGATGGATCCAACAAACGGAGTCAACGGCAACAAGTTCTCCCCTGGAGACAACATTTCCTTCGGAAGCCTCGATTTCATTGCCAACTAGATTGGCAACCTTACCTTGGCCGGAACAGATCTAATCCAGCCGGCCGAGGAGCCAGCCGACTTAGCGCCAGTCGGCCCATAGGACGTCGCGACTTACTGCGGCAGTCCTTCTCATCGCCAAGCATCGGGACAACTCTCTCCTTCGGCGTCCGACTTGCGCTAGGCCTTGAGCCAGCCCGGGTTGGGCTAAGAAGGGGAGAGATCGTCAATCTCCCACCCGGACTCGGCGACGCTGCGGATTTACATCCCGTACAACAGACCTGATCTCCTGCGATTCAATTTGAACACGGCCAAGTGTCGCTTCAGATTGGATCTAGAGAGGTTGGGGTCGTTCTTACTCCGATAAACTACTCGGAGTCCGACTCCAAGTCGGATAACGGTTCGAACGCCAGTTCGGACTCCAGTCTGGCGAGTTTTCTCCTCTCCCGTGAGATCTTCATGGCTTTGACACCACCCTCCGAGGTGCGCCGACTACAAGAGGAGCAACAGGAGGAGGCGCGCCGACTGCAACAATAGGAGGAGGCTGATCGCGAGGCTCGCAACGACGGGCTGCGCAGAGCTGGGCGAGTAGCCCAGCAGCAGATCCTCCAAACTAAAGTCGGCGATCACGACTTTTTCGTCACGCTGCAACAAAATGTTGTGGTCGCCGCAACTTTGCTGGACACACTCTAGCTCGGGCCTGATCACCAGGCCACCCCAACTATCGCCAAGACCAAGGCGATGATCACGGCTGCTGCCTGCCAACAGCAACAACAGCAGTCAACCGACACCCTAGTACCGACTAACCGGTCGGGATCTCCAGCAGCGGGCTCATCCACGTCAGCTCGGCGTCGGGTGGCCGGCTCAAGTCGGCCATGCGAGGAGACTAGGCAAACTACACTCGGCGATACCAATAACGACAACCGGCGCCGTCACCAGTATGATCGCCGGCCTAATCAAGATCTCCGAGAGCGCCTACAACATGACCTTCGCCACACTATCAGCACCCGGCGCCGCGAACGACGAGAAGATAAGCGCCGCCGACTGGAAGATGAAAACGAGCGCTTTGGCCTCCATCACGAGTGGTTTAACTGCTGTAGTCGAAGCCTGAGCCCTCACACAGACGAAGGCATCCCAGCTTTCACTCGGGAGCTACAGGACGTCCATTGGCCGACTGGCTTTAAGCCCACTGGGATTGAAAAGTATGACGGCAAGACAAATCCCGAGTCCTGGCTCACCGTATATACCCTAGCAGCCCGAGCTGCTGGGGACGACAACAAAGCCATGGCTAACTACCTCCTAGTCACGCTGGCCGATTCGGCGAGGACATGGCTGATAGGCCTCCCGAGGTGGTTGATCGATTTTTGGGGAGAACTCAGGGATCGGTTCATCGCTAACTTTAAGGGGACCTATGAGAGGCCGTCTTCAGAGCACGATATTTATCAGCTGCACCGGAAGAAGAATGAGTCCCTGCGAGATTTCATCAAGAGGTTCTCCAAGAAGCGCAACAAGATCCCAATGATCCGCGACGAGGCTGTCATTGCCGCCTTCCGCAAGGGAGTAAAGGATGCCCCATTCATCGCGAAGTTCACTCGAAAACCACCACCGTCTGTCCGGGCTCTGTTCGACATGGCCAATAAATACGCCGACTCGGCTGAAGCGGTCGCAGAGGCCCTCGACGAGAAGGAGTCCCGACAGAAGGACCAAAAGGCGAAAGCCGATAACGAGCCGTCTCAAAACAAGTCTGGCAGCCGCAAGCGGAAGTCGGACAACGAGGTGGCCAACATGGAGCGCACTTGGTCGCGGCCCCAGCGGAATAACGACTACCAGAAAGTCATGAGCGGGCCATACCCCTTCCACCCCAAGGGCAAGCACGCGGCCAAAGACTGCTACATGCTCAAGAAGTTTGCCTCCGAGCAGGCTTCATCATCTGGCGTCGACAAGGACAAAGACAATCCAGATCAGGGTCCGGCCGACGATTTCCAAGATCCTCAGGCCGAGCTCAACCACATCTTCGGAGGGCCGTCTACGTACGAGTCCAAGCGCAAACAAAAGCGCGCGACATCAACACGGTCTCTACGGCAGATGCCCCCCAGTACCTGCGTTGGTCAGAGATGGCCATTACCTTCAATAGCGCAGATCACCCAGATCGGGTTTCTCACCCAGGACGTTATCCACTCGTCCTGGACCCGGTCGTCAGACACATCAGGCTGAAGAAAACCCTCATCGACGGAGGTAGCGCGCTCAACATCCTATTCCCCAAGACTTTGGACGAAATGAAGATTCCTCATTCAGAACTACGGCCGAGTACTGCGTCCTTCCACAGGATAATCCCCGGCCTGTCATCAACTCCACTCGAACAGATAACCTTGCCGGTAACCTTCGGCACGCGGGATAACTTCCGCACGGAAAACGTCTGCTTCGAGGTTGTCGATTTCGAGACCGCATGCCACACGATACTCAGACGACCGGCACTCGCCAAATTCATGGCGATACCGCACTATACATATATGGTGCTCAAGATGCCTGGGCCAGCAGGAGTCCTCTCCCTCCGCAGCGACATCAAGCAAGCCTTCACCTGCGACAAGGAGAGCTGTGAACTGGCTCAATCACAAGAGGCGGCAGTCGGGCGTGATAGCATTCGGCAAGCCGTCACAACCGAAGTCGAGCAAGATCAAGTTCTGGCGAAAAAGGCAGCGAAGTCGGGAATTTCAGCGGACTCTGACACGAAGAAGATCCCCCTGGACCCTTCCGACCCCTCCAAGACTGCTCTAGTCGGGACCGGACTCGACCCCAAATAGGAGGACGCGCTTGTCACCTTCCTGCAAGCCAATAAAGATATCTTCGCATGGAAACCGTCCGACATGCCGAGCGTACCAAGGGAGGTGATCGAGCACGCCCTAAATATGAAGACAGACGCCAAGCCAGTCAAGCAACGGCTGCGGCGCTTCGCTCAAGACCACAAGGATGCTATTCGGGAGGAGATTACCAAGCTCCTCGCAACTGGGTTCATCAAGGAGGTCTACCACCCGAATTGGCTGGCAAACCCAGTTCTAGTTCGGAAGAAAAACGGTAAATGACGCATGTGCGTCGACTACACCGATCTCAACAAGGCGTGCCCCAAGGACCCATTTGGTCTTCCCAGGATAGATCAGGTGGTAGATTCCACGGCCGGGTGTGACCTACTCAGCTTTCTCGACTGCTACTCGGGATACCATCAAATCAGCCTGAGGGAGGAAGATTGCTTAAAGACATCTTTCATCACGCCATTTGGACCGTACTGCTACATCACAATGCCGTTCGGTTTGAAGAATGCTGGAGCAACCTATCAACGGGCAATTCAGCGGTGTCTGCACACTCAGATCGGGCGCAACGTGGAAGCCTACGTCGATGACGTGGTGATCAAGACAAAGTCCAAAGAAGACCTTATTGCTGACTTGGAAGAAACCTGCCACAACCTTCGAAGATTCAAGATGAAGTTGAACCCGGAAAAGTGCGCCTTCGGTGTGCCATCTGGAAAGTTACTCGGCTTCATCGTCTCGCATTGCGGCATCGAGGCTAACCCGGAGAAAGTCAACGCCATAATGAATATGGCTCCCCCGACTAACCTCAAAGACGTTCAAAAGCTGACAGGCTGCATGGCGGCACTCAGCCGGTTTTTTTCCCGACTGGGCGAACGGGGTATGCCCTTCTTCAAGCTACTCAAAAAGGCGGACAACTTCCAATGGACTCGGAAGCCCAGCAAGCCTTCTAAGACTTTAAGCAATTTCTCACATCACCTCTCGTGTTGGCGTCACCTCTGCCCCAAGGACCACTAATGCTATATCTGGCGGCAACCACTCAGGTAGTCGGCATGGTGCTGGCGGTCGAGCGATCCGAACAAGGTCACATCCAGAAAATACAACGGCCAGTCTACTTTGTCAGCGAGGTCCTTGCCAACTCGAAGACGAGATATCCACAGGTCCAGAAGCTGTTATATGGCCTACTTATCACAGTCCGAAAGCTGGTGCATTATTTCCAAGCACATCAGGTCACGATGGTCATAGCGTTTCCACTCGGGGATGTCCTTCATAATCGCGAGGCCACTGGCCGAATTGCTAAATGGGCACTCGAGTTGATGGCGTTCGATATCACCTTTCAGCCACGAACAACAATTAAATCACAAGCTCTGGCCGACTTCGTGGCCGAGTGGACAGCAGTTCAACTGCCTACATCAACAGCAAAGGTAGAGTACTGGACAATGTACTTCGACGGTTCTCTACGGATCAGCGGCGCTAGGGCTGGAGTCATATTGACGTCCCCCACCGGCGAAAAACTGAAGTACGTTCTACAAATCCACTTCCCGGCTTCCCACAATGTCGCCGAGTACGAGGCACTTATTCACGGGCTCCGTATCGCTATATCACTCGGCATACGTCGACTGGTTGTGCGTGGGGATTCTCAACTCGTGGTAAACCAAGTCATGAGAGACTGGACTTGTCTCAACGATACCATGGCGGCATACTGTCAGGAGGTCCGCAAGCTGGAAAACAAGTTCGACGGGCTGGAAATAACACATGTCCTGCGTCAATACAACGACGCGGCAAACGAGCTGGCAAACATAGGATCCAAGCGAGAAGCAGTTCCGACTGGAATCTTTGTCGAGCAACTCATGGAGTCATCAGTCAAGAAGAAACCGGCGCCGGAGCAGTCGGGAGGCGAACCTACCCCGGCCATAAACGAGGTGCTGCACATATGTCAAGACTGGAGGACTCCTGTTGTCAAATTTCTCCTAGACGACGAACTACCAGAAGATTGCAGTCAAGCTGAGCAGATAAAGCATCGAAGCAAAAGCTTCCTACTAGTCGGAGAAGACCTGTACCGAAGGAGCACATCTGGTGTCCTCATGCGTTGCGTCACCACCGAGGAGGGCAAGTAGATCCTGCAGTCGATTCACTCGGGCATATGTGGCAACCATGCCGCATCCAGGACGTTGGTCGGAAAGGCTTACCGGCAGGGATTTCTCTGGCCCACAACAGTAACAGACGCCAAGGACATTGTTCGCAAGTGCGAGGGTTGCCAGTTCTACGCAAGACAAACAAATCTCCCAGCCCAGGAACTCTAAACTATCCCTATTTCTTGGCTATTCGCAGTATGGGGGCTTGACATGGTCGGGCCCTTCAAGAAAGCGCTAGGAGTGTTTACACATCTATTTGTCGCAGTGGATAAATTCACCAAGTGGATTGAGGCTAAACCCGTTGCAATAATTGCAGCGGCACGAGCAAAGGACTTCATCATGAGTATATTATACCGGTTCGGGGTCCCTAACCGCATCATCACCGATAACGGTACTCAGTTCACGGGCGGCGTATTCCAAGACTTCTGTGAAGATTTCGGCATCAAGATCTGCTACGCATCCGTGGCACACCCGCGGAGCAACGGGCAGGTCGAACGAGCCAACGGTATGGTCTTACAAGGCATCAAGGCCAAGATTTTTGACCGACTAGAACCGTATGCGGGCCGGTGGGTACAAGAACTCCCATCTGTTCTCTGGTCTCTCAGAACCATGGTTAGTCGGGCAACAGGGCAATCCCCTTTCTTTCTGGTCTACGGTGCCGAGGCTATGCTACTGACAGAGTTACAGTTCGGCTCTCCGCGAGTCCGGGCTTACTCAGAAGATGACTCAAATAACACCCGACTGGTCGAGCTAGATCAATTGGAAGAAGCAAGGGACACCGCAACAATCCAGTCGGCAAGGTATCTTCAAGGCCTGCGTCGCTACCACAATCGTAATGTCCGTGGCCACGCCTTTTTGGTCGGGGACCTCATCCTGAGGAAAATACAAACCACCAAAGACAGGCACAAACTATCCCCAATCTGGGAAGGGCTGTTCATTATAGCCGAGGTTACGCGGCTAGGCGCCTACCGACTGAAGACCGAAGACGGTACTCTCATCACTAACTCATGGAACATAGAACAGCTACATCCTTTCTATACCTGAGTTTTATACTTTTTTCATGTGTACAGTTTCTCTGACTCACTACGCCGCTTGTATCAACCGAGTAGCGAGTCGGGGGCTGCATGTATATATGTGCTGTCAATAATAGACGAGCTTGTCCTACTCAGTCATGAAGCTTTACTACAACTGTTGCGTTTGCCCGAGTTTAGTTTCCTACTTTGAACGATTTTACTAAGTTCTAACAGAATAACTCGGCACAGACTCCACGGTCAAGTAAAGTTAATGACGATTGAGTACATAAGCTTGGTGGCGCCGCACATATATTTACACATGTTTTCCACAAAAGTTTATACATACCGACTACATAATATGTTGCCCTTATAGACCTAGGTCTCGGGTAATTACCTCAGCAGTCGGCTTCGCCCGGGCAATCAGCTCCAGCGCCTCCTCGGGCGTCGTCTCCTCGGCAAACCCCTCCCCAATGGCTTCAATATCTGCCCTCGGGTAGATGGATTTGGTCATCGCCAGGGTTTGGGCCACGCTGGCAACAACATGCTCATCCGAGAACTTCTTCAAGACACTCGGTGCATTCTCAAGACGCGCCTCTATTTGGGGGATCCTGCTGCAACTGGTTCCCACAGGGCTGGGATCTATGAGGTCAAGGAGCCCTTTCACAGACCCGACGAGGGCTTCCCGTGACTCCCTGATCACTCTTATCTCCTCTATGTAAAACCGATACTGGGCCTGGACATTGGCTCTCATGTCTGCCCAGGTCCGCCGACAAGTAAACTTGTCAAGCTCGGATGCAGATAGAATGACTAATGGATTGGTTAAGATCATGGTCAGGCTGGGGACTTACTTTCATAGTCGGCCTCCCACTTGGCTACGATTTTCTCCAGTTCGGCTTTTTCTTTACTGAGCTTGATGGTGGCCTCCTTTAACTCGGCCCTCTCTCGTTCATGCTCGGCATTGGCCTCTGTCAGGTCGGCCTTGACCTTCTCAAGCTCGGCTTTGGCTTTTTCGGCCTCCTTCAGCTGGGCTTCCCCCTCTGTTTGGGTCTTTAATTCAGCTTCAAGGGCTGCACGACAGATTAGTCAAGAACTCGATCGTGCAGCCAAGACGCAACTGGGCAGTCAGGAACAACTCAGCTGAAGAAATACAACAAGGGTTCGGTCGGGAACACGCATTCGGGGACTTACCTCTAATCTTTCCGGCTTGAGCCCAAGTTTCCTCCCTGAGCCGGGTGGCGCCCTCCTTCAGCCAGGCTTCCCTCCCCAAGTGACGCTCCTCCATCTCGGCCTTCAATGCTCGGAGCTGCTCCAACTTTGCGAGGTGGGGAGCCATTGCGACCAGGATCTCTGTCATCGCCTCATTACGGTCGACAAGTTTCTGCTCAGGGAAAAGAACAAATCAAGAATGGAATCAGACGTCAAAACGAGAAGATCACCACGACTCCGCCACAAGAATTATACCTTGACTCCCTGGGACCCGCTGATAGTGGCACGAAGCAAGCTTTCACGTTCTCTTCTCGCAGCAACTTCATCAAGCTTGAAGCTCTTCACGGTCCCGTCAGGCACCGTCCAGGTGAACGTCCGGGGCATCCTACGCGGAGGAGCTTCAATCCGAGGCAGGTTCGGGGTCTCTGGTGGCGGCAACGATGACGACGATGACCACAACGGCGACGGGGTCCCGGCCTCCACGCCGCCGTCCCCCGCAGCCTTGGGGATCGGCTCGAGGGCTCCGACAACGGCCTCTGTAGCGGGCGACGATTCAGGGGCTGGGACATCAGCCTCAGCCACTGCTCCTTGGTCGGGCGGCACCAGCGGCCCCGCAGTCGGGACCACCTCAATCTCCGTGACTAGAGTGGCTACCGGCTCAACGGGTGCGCTCGCGGGCGCCGGCTCGGCTGGGGCGGGCTCTTCAAGGGGAGCGGTCAGGGCGGTCTCCTTGAGATCGATATCGGCCTGCTTCCTGCATGATGAAACAAGACATCAAAACACTACTTCAACACGCGATAATTTCAGAAGATCCGGAGCAGCATACCTCTTGGAGAACTTCAGTTTCCTACCGGGCGACCTGGGTCCTGGTGGAGCGCTAGCTCCAGTTGTTGACCCGGCCGGCAAATTGGTCGGCGTCACAGTCGGCGGCAGCATATCAGCTCGAGTCGGCCCCGATTCTGGTGTGGTTGGCTTGGGCGCCTCAGTCCTCGGCGGTGTCTGCTCTGGCCGGCCCCTCGGCGGCGCTGTTGCCGGACTCGGCAATGCTGGGCTCGACCCCACAGGTCTCAACCTAGGGCTTGATCGCCTGGGCGCCACGGCGACAGTGTCCTTTATCTTCAGGCTTCCCACCACGGCGCGCGGCGTCATGGCCCCCTCACCCCGATACAGAATGGGCTTCTTCCCCGCTCTCTTGGAGTCGGGCTGGGTAGCAGAGGGGCTCCTCGGCCTCTTCTTCGATGCAACGGCCGACAACGGGAGGGAGTCTTCATCAAACTCTTCATGCCACTACAGACGAGTCAACAAAATACATCATGCAGTGCTGAACAATCGCAGACACAAGCCCACAGGCATTCATCACAGAAGAAGATTACAGATTACCTTGGTCCGGGGCCGAATGAAGCTATAGGCCGTGACCCGGCGATTATCGTTGACTTATGCTCATATATATGCTTGCTGAAATTTTTATTCCTCAAGTAAAAAAATTGCTTAAAGAGAGAAAAAAGGATACTGAATCCTTGGAAACAATATTCACGACAAGGACGTATCCGACATGTGGAAAATAATGGGTGCCGAATCCTTGAAAACAGTATTCACAATAAGGACGTACCCGAAATACCAAGAGCAAAAGATGACTCATGCCTTTTTCTTTTCTCAATTTCAGCTTCCAATCTCAGAGAAGTGTTAGTATTGACATTTCTTAAAACAGTAATTTCAGAATATAACACCTCACAAGATTTGCAATCATCATCATCAGGAATTAAAGATTTTAATCTTGCAATTTCAGAATTTAGAATATTAACAGTATGATCACGTTTTTTAAGCTTTTTAGTACATTTATCAAGTTTATCAGCAAGATCAAATGCAGCATTCTCTAATTGATCATAAGTAAAATTTACCTTGTTATTATCATTGTCAGATTCATCTTCATGGAGTTTGACACACTACGAGTAATAAAAGCTAAACTTGTAAAATGCTTGCCCTTGCCTATACTTTCGCTATCGCTTTCTAATTCTTTATCGCTCAACTCAACTTGCTTGAAAGCTTCTAACAATTGCCGTACTTATTTGCATTTACTGTTCTTTCTTTTATCTTCAAAAGTTGAGTACTTGTTGTCCTTTATAATCTTCTCCTCCTCGTCTTCCTTGTTGGATCTCCTGAGTTTAGGGCACTTAGAACGAATGTGGTTTAACTTTCCACATTCAAAGTACCAGATTGGGCCTCCTCTTTTTCTGTTCTTAACATTATTTAAAGCTCGAGAAAACTTCTTAATAAGCAAAGCCAAGTCCTCCTCAGAGACTTGCTCTAGTTGTTCATCAGACGTGACTTTCAAAGTAGTAAGAGAAAATAACGAAGAAGCATCCACAGCAAAACTTGAAAAAGATACCAAAGTAGTGTATTTAGAATCAATCTTACGAGAAAGAATGTTTATCTCATGTGTCTTTAATTTAATGTGAAGAGAATCCAAGGTTAAAGTATTCATATTAACAGATTCTTGAATTGATGTAACCTTTATCTCCTAGACAGACATATCAAGACCATTCGAAAGATGTCTAGCAATTTTGGACTATGTATAAGTAGTATCAAAAAAATCATTCACAGAACGAAGGTTGCTAAGAACTTTATTGAAACGTGCAAAATAATCATTCAAAACTTCGCCAGGTTTCATCTCAAATTTCATTTAGTCCTTTTTAAACACATATTTGCATATTTTCTTGATGTTAGAAAAACCTTAATGAAAATCACATAGTGCCTTTAACATCTGGTACGCAGTTTCAAAATAAGAAATCCGATCAAAATCTGAGCGAGAAACACCACTTAAAATTATATTTCTAGCTTTATAATTGTTTTCAAATTCAACTTTATTTCCTGCACTTATAGCCTCAGGAATATCATAAGGATTAGAAATTTTTTGCCAAATATCATAACCATAAGACATAATAAATGATTGTATTTTTTTCCAAAATTAAAAATTAACTCCATAAAAAACATGAGGCTTGGTTGAAAATCTATCAGCCATGGCTAAATCTCAAGATCGATTAAGATCTTAAAAAAAGAAAATAAGGTTTTGATACCACTTGTAGCATCGAACACAAAAACCAAATCTACCAGAGGGGGAAACAGTAGGAAAAACTAAATAAACAAATTTTTTAGCGAAAATAAAAGAACCTCAAAACTTGATGGACTAACCTGTTAATCACGGTATGATCATTTTCTTGTCACCTATCCGATCGCTTGCGAATCAAAGAGACACAGCTTGACAAACTATTGAATTGGATCAACTTTATTATATCAAGATGTGTTTACAAAGTGCATACAATATACTCCCCTCTCTTAAAACTAAACCCTAGCTTTTTTTTTTCAAAGGTTGATACACCTAGAGCCTAAACCCCTTATCTATTTATACCTAAAACCTTCTATACAAAGTAGGAGTAGAACTTCTAATCCTACTACGACTCAAACCCTAATCCTACTAGGACTCAAACTTTTACATCCCAAATCAATTATAATTTTTCAAATTCAAAACCGCAACCACTCTTGCCACGTGGGCTCCCAGCCACACGGGCCTTCACTCCTGCGCATGGGCCTGCGTTTCCCGAGCCGCTGCACACTCCTTGGCTAATCATCCATCGGGCTGATCTCCTGCACGCACACATATCTGGATGCTACAGTAGTCACGCTACTGTAGCACTACGTATTGTCCTCTCCCTCTTCTTTCCTTTTTACTCCGAATTTCTCTGCGATTTTTTGGCGTTCATACACACGTGAAATCCGTTGCGAAGATATCCCCATACAGTGTCCATCCACTATATGCCACCTTATGTTCAACCTCGTTGCCGACATCCTTGACCGTTCTAGATCTCAACTCCTCCTTGAGTTTTGTTCTAATCTCGCCGTTGACCAATATTGATCCCAAGATAAACTTACTTTAGTCTAACTTTGTCACATAGCATTCTAACCGTACTAGTCCTCGGCTCCTCCCTAAGCGTAGTACTGGTCCTCGTCATTGACTAAGGTTGACCTCAAGTCACCTGCACACAAATAGACAAAACAATCGTTTCTGGACACAGATATCATAACCTGACCCACATTAGTCACAAGCACTCACACCAATATCCACATATATTTACAAACCAAATTCCATTAAATAAATCTTTTATAAAACCAATTATTTATCACAAAATATTAATCATGATAATGATTTTACACTCCTTTCCTTTGTTTATTGCTGATTTATTTTACCTGCCTGCATTTGGCATATCTCTCACTCATTCATATACAAGTGAGTTTCACTCAGCCTAAGTGTCGCCGTATGCCATACATTTGATAGCTAGCTTCTGCTACACGAAAATCCTACATGAATTGAGACAGCAGATCAAGTTTTTGTAAAAGGAATATAACGACGCTGATCAGGAGACATCCTGTTCCACTTCGCCCTATATATCTTGACAAACTCCCCTTTCTATGCGGCTGAAATGTTAATCCACATAAGTCGTC
The DNA here is from genome assembly GCA_003991445.1 of Oryza meyeriana var. granulata. Lineage (NCBI taxonomy): Eukaryota > Viridiplantae > Streptophyta > Magnoliopsida > Poales > Poaceae > Oryza > Oryza meyeriana. The sequence goes on along the minus strand of RYFJ01001881.1, from coordinate 130,810 downwards.
GATAAAACATAACAATTTACTGAGCAGCATAGGCACTAGTTTGGAATCAGGAAAACTACGGTCGTGATAAGTTGCTAAACCACTAGTCTCGAACGGTGTAAAGGAATAAGATTTATTTCCAACATACATGGTATCAGTCTTTAAAAAAACATACATGTTATCTAAAAAGGGAGGATTTGAATTCAGGTTAGATAGCCCGCAGCTATAGTCCACTTAAATAAGTAGATATATACTACATTATTAATATCTGATCTATCCTTTTTTTTCTCTGACACAGTTTGTTAGAGTTCATGCTACAGCTTACTATAAATCTATAAATCTATAGCTCTTTTTCTTCTCTCTTCTCCACTTAAGCATAAAACTAACATATATAGGTATATTAGGAACTAATTAATGATCAATTTAAGTACCTCTTAGTATACCCGATGATAACGTTAACGTAGCAGGAAATAAAATGGAACGAATTGATCATTTCAAGATCAATTTACCTGTCATGCGAGCCTATATATGTGGGCACCACAAATGAAGAAGTCAGCCATACATCTAAGAAGATACAGAGACTAGCCTCAATCGATCATGGTGCGACACCTTCCATGCCGCTCAAAGAAGGTTCTGGTCGTCGTCGTCATCGCCATGCCCTTGCTTATGGCTCTCCTAGCTGATGCAGTTGTGGCGGCGAAGGGCATAATACCTTTGGAACCTGCAGGTCCTTCGTTGCCATGGTGCTCCAAAGTCAGCAGTGCATGCACGAAAGAGGGGTGCGTGAACTTGTGCAAATTTTTTGGCTACAATTCAAGTGGGGCTGACTGCAATTTCAACGGCACCGGTGCCTACTGCTGCTGTGGCGGCTCAATGCTCCTTCAGCGTCGATTGATCCATCAACTGCTTGATGCATGCTACAAGAGTAAATTTTTTTTTAGTGAATCTTTCTCGATGACACCTTGACTAAGCGTCACTAGAACTGATTTGGATTGTGTTAGGCAACTCTTATGGTGACTCCTTACTCAGTGAAGCATCTTGATCACATTACATGCAGTTTGTGCTGGCTCGAATTACTCTTATTCGAATCACCACATCACGCTTTAAAGTATCGTACGTAGTGTTAAACTTAAAAAAAGAACAAGTAGATTAAGAAATACTCCCTCCATCTCAAAATACTTCAATTTATATTATTTTTTTGAAGAAATTAAGGTTGAAGTTAAGAAATTATTGTGATTGGTTGAGGTGACAAAGTAGGTGAAAAAATTAAATAAGAAAAAATTGTAATCGGTTGAGATGAGGAGATAGATGAAGAAGTAGTAATATTATGAGACAAATCTAAATCCTATAAGTAGTAGTATTTTGAGGAAGGGAGTACTAAATTGATGAGATTCTGGTTAATAATTAATAATATAGTAATCTGTAATTACAATTTAATATTTTAAGATGTCTGCTATCAGAGAACTATATATTATAGAGGGCTCAGCGTGTTGTTTAACTAGAGAGGATGTCCCACAGCTCGCAACCTGATTCCCACACAACTTCAGAATGAATCATTCTGTGTTGGAGCTGTTTTTTTCATCCCTCAAAAGGATGTGCCTTTGTTTTTCATGCCATTCAAATAGTTATGAAAAATTTTAATAAAATTAATAAGATAGATCAATATGAGATATATCGCTCCACAAATTAACATATAAGTTTAAATCCAACCAATACAAATTGAAACAAAAATAATAAAATTTAAATCTGTATGTGAATTTCTGGAGTGATACATCTTATATTGATCCCTCTTGTCAATTTTTTTAATATTTTTAATAACTATTTCACTACCAGAAATTTGAAATTTCGTGAGAGTTAAAATACCCTCACGAAAACATTTTCGTGACGATCCACCCTCATAAATCAGAAGCCAGGAAAATATCGTTTTCATGAGGGTTAACCGTCACAAATTATTTTCGTGACGGTGCTCACCGTCACGAAAATAAATTTCCCAGGAGGTCACCCATCCTCTCGCGTGAGCATGCTTAACTCTGGAGTTACCTCCATCCTCTCATGTGAGCACGCTTAACTCCGGAGTTTTAACGAGAGCCAGTATTTTAGTGCTGGTCTAATCACATCTGAAATAGTTACGTCGTCGGTGGGTGTAATTCTTTCTTGTCTAAGTAGAGAGGCAACTATACTGTATCATTTTCGTGACGGTTTTTGATGCACTGTCACGAAAACAACTATTTTTTGTGACGGTGTGTCAAAAACCGTCACGAAAATCATAATTTTCGTGGCGGTGTGTCAAAAACTGCCATGAAAATTGTGATTTTCGTGACGGTGCATTAAAAACTGTCACGAAATCTCGATTTTCTGGTAGTGTTTGGATGCATGCAAAAACGAGGTGACATCCTTAACAGATGAAATTGCTTTCCCATTGAGTGCTCTATCACTCCCTTTACTACCACTTTTATTTCACGCTGCCAACTGGTAATCTCTCTCTCTCCAACGCACGAGCTATTCATATATACTAGTCACCTACCCGTGCGTTGCATGAGTTTATTATTCTTGATACTATAAATATTATAATATTAATTATATATTGAGTGTGTTAATTATTTTATGAGTTTTAGTAGTTTAGATTAAAAGAAGAATAAACACCATTTAAAATTTGCTAATTATTAACATCAAATTTTAGAATTAAATTAATATGAAACTAATTTGAGAATCCATGATAGGTACATATTTATATTTATTAATTCTGAATTTTGAATAATTTTTGGAAAAGCTAAAACTAAATTAAGAGCGAATGGTATTTCCAATGGTACATTTTATTTATGACGAATTGTCCATATGGTCACACCTTTGACGGTTCGTGTTACATGGATCATCGGTCGTCTATGACGAGTCGATGTTTCGAACCAACATAGTTGATTTGTGTCGGTTTGCAATGTTGACCATCATAGATGATGACCCATCATCTGTGGCGAGTCGTGCTACGTAGCTAATCTTAAACGGATTTTTTTGATATCCACTATAGATTACGGCCTCCATGACGACCCGTCACAATGGGCTGTTATAGATGGCTGGATCTATAATAGTGCTAGTCGAGAGATGTCCTGGGTTCGAATCCTATGTACCGCACATGTGCGTATTTCGTGTGAAAAATAACGTGACTTGTGTCTAGTAAAATACGAAATATTATTTTTGAGTTCCTTTTGCGTCTAGGAATTAAAATCAAAATACGAAATATTGTTTTACTTCATAACCGGTACATATATCTCGTTTTATGTTCTAGTTCTACAACCGGCATACATGACCACCCCTTTTATGCTGGTCTCAAAAATAGACCCAAGGGTTTAGAACTAGCACCGATAAGGGTTTGTGTGCTGGTGGTAGTAATTCGAAGAAAAAAATCGAGGTCATCGCATAGATTTTCACGAGAGGCCATGTGAAACGTCATTGGAATTTTTTTTCCTGCCTATAAGCTCGCACCTCTGATTATTGTAAATATTTATATGTACGTAGTTTGCACAGCTGCTGAGCTGCGTGCCAAATAAGGTGATAATACATGTAAGCAACTATCTCTGCCTGTGTGCAGTCCATACCTAGCACCATCGCACTATTAGCGAGAAGTGAAATGACCTACATATCTCTCTAATATTCAAAAGAAAAATTAAGAAGGAAATAAAATAAGTTAGGCGTCCCTCATTAAATATGACATGGTTGAGAATGGGGCCAGTTGAAGGAAAAAAAAGTAATACCTTAATTTTTTTAATAAATTAGTTGTTGACTTTTGTTGTGATATTTGACCATTTATCTTATTAAAAAATTAGTGTAAATATAAAAAATATAAGTCAAACGAATTTAATGATAAACCAAGTAAAAAATATACTTACATAAATTTTTTAAATAAGACGAATGGTAAAACATTATGTCAAAAGTCAATAATATCATCTATTAAAAAACAGAGAGTGTAGTATTTTGGAAATGCATTTATCTTAGGACAAAATTTAAATCGTAGAATTGTTGTTATTTTAGGATAGAGAAAATATCTTTCATTTCTAAAGGAATCGCTGGATGAAGAATTCAATAATCTTGAATTGTCTCATTGGCTATGCTTATCTGACTTGTCTGATTAAGTAATTTATCCGTTACAAATTAACTTATTAAACCGAGGTCGTCTCTAGAAGAAATTGCAAGTCGCCGCATAGACTTTTTGCTAGCAGCAGTAGCAAACGTGCTATTGCCAATTATTGGTCTCTAGAGACGAGCGATCAAAAATTCAAAGTCGCCAGCAGCTGATCTACATACAATAATTGAATGAGCAGTAAGCAAAGCTATTATATAGCGTAGGCTTCTCATAGCATATAGGAGATATACCAACTAATCTTTAACACACTGAAGGGGCTGAGAGAGATGGCGGTTGTGATGGTGAGCGCTTCAACGGGGGTTATGAACTCCCTCATGAGGAAGCTTACCACCCTCATGGGGGAGGAGTACCGGAGGCTCAAGAATGTGCACAAGGAGGTGGCATCCCTCAGGGATGAGCTTAGCAGCATGAATGCATTCCTCGAGAGGCTCGCTGACACTGACGAGCTTGATGTGCAGACCAAAGAGTGGAGGAACCATGTGAGGGAGATGACCTACGACATCGAGGACTGCACCGACGACTTTGTGCACCGTCTCGATATCGATGGCGCCGATGACAAGGATGGGTTTGTCCATGAGATCACTCGTCGTCTCAAGGACTTGAGGGCACGCCACAAAATCGCCAAGCAGATCCGGGACCTCAAGGCTCGTGTCCAACAAGTGAGCGAAAGACGCACAAGGTACAGGCTTGACGAATGCATCTCTGAATCTAGCTTTGTGGCTGTTGATCCCCGGTTGTCTGCACTTTATGTGGAGGCGCCTGATCTCGTTGGCACAGAAGGTCCAAAGGAATTCCTCACTAGGCTGTTAATGGAGGGGGAGGCCATTTCTTCCGATGAGTTGAAGGTTGTTTCCATTGTTGGATCTGGGGGTATAGGGAAAACTACTCTTGCAAATCAAGTATACCGTATGCTTGAAGTACAATTTGATTGCAAAGGTTTTGTGTCAATGTCACAGAAGCCTGATTTGACCAGAATCCTCACCAATTTACTTTCGAAAGTTGGGCGAGAACAACCCACTCGCTCTCAAGATTTACAAGATCTCATCAACAGTCTTAGAGGGCACCTGCAAGATAAAAGGTACATATATATTTCGTCCTCAGTATGCATGTATCCATTTATATATTAAGCTGGCCTCCTGTAGTCAGAAGTTAATCATATTGTGCTAAAAAAATAAATATTTAGATTTTGAGGGGATGCTTGTTTCTCCTACCTGAAAAGGGTAGCTAATTTTTGAATTAGATCCTGTTTTTGAAGATAATATTAAGGTCTTTTTGTTCTTTTTTGGCAGTTTTGTCTTTAGGACCGTTATGTATACAAATAAAATAGTTTTACCTTCAAATTATTTTTCGTTGCAGAGAAGTCGGACTCTTCTTTTTTTTGGAAAGGCAGAAACAAAGCACCCCCTAAATATTAGTCACTCCTTAATTAGAAGAAGTACATTAATTTACTTCTAAATGTATCCTTTCAAAAAAAAATTACTACCCTATTTGTTAGTGGTTTGTAGTAGTATTTCCTAAATATGTGACTTTCCATGAATATTATGGCAGGTACTTGTTCGTAGTTGATGATATATGGGATGAGTCGGTATGGGACATCATTAAATGTGCTTTTCCTAAGAGCAATAAGAGGTCCAGAATAATAACAACTACACGAATTGAGAGTGTTGCCGCGGCATCATGTATCTACAGCCACGGAAACATTTACAGGCTACAACCTCTTGCAAATCAGGATTCAAAAAAACTATTTTCAAATAGGGTTTTCGGGCCTGAAAATGACTGTCCACAACAATTTGAAGAAGTTGTTAACGAAATTCTACAAAAGTGTGGTGGTCTGCCTCTTGCAATTCTTAGCATAGCCAGCCTTTTAGCCACACAGCCAACAAGATCGCTGGAGAAATGGGAGTATGTGAAGAACTCTTTAAGATTTAGCCTTGGAACTAATCCTATAGTGAAAGGAATGAGAGAGATATTGAACCTTAGCTACAGAAATCTCCCAAATCATCTGAAAACATGCATGCTATATCTTAGCGCGTATCCCGAGGACGATTACATCCATAGGGATGACCTGGTGCGTCAATGGGTGGCTGAAGGATTTGTCAGTGCGATACACCAGAGAGACGTGGAGGAGGTTGCAGGGAGCTATTTCAACGAGCTTATCAACAGGAGCATGATCCAGCCATTGTACACGGACAACAATGGCGACGTGTTGGAGTGCAGGGTTCACGACATGATTCTTGACCTGATCGTCCTCAAGTCGGCAGAGGAGAACTTCTTCACGGTGGTGGCAGGCGATGATGACCTCCGTAGTGCCGTCTCGGGTGCGCGGCACGAGGTTCGCCGGCTCTGTCACCGCCCGACAGCTGGTGCTGCGATTGCCACGGCGGCGACAACGGCCAGTGCGGCGCACATCCGGTCGTTCGTCTTCTCCGGGCAGTGCAGCCTCATGGTCCCACTCAACAGGTTCAAGTTCCTCAGGGTCCTGAACCTCCACGTCGTGCAAAGCTCCGGCGCCGGCGGTGGCGACGTGGACCTGACGTCGATCTGCAGGCTGTTCCACCTGAGGTACCTGAAGGTCACCACCAGTGAGAACGCGCGCGCCCAGCTGCCCGAGCAGATTCGAGGCCTGCAGCATCTGGAGACGCTGGAAGTCCACGGCGACCTAGCCGGCGGCGCCATCCCGTCCGACGTCGTTCACCTGCCCCGTCTGTCGCATCTCATCGTCCCGGGAAGCACGCGGCTGCCCGAGGGAATCGGCAGCATGCGTTCCCTTCGCACGCTGGAAGTCTTGAGGGTGGACCTCACCTCCATGGACGGCTTGAAGAGCCTCGGCGAGCTGGCGAGTCTCAGGAGCCTTGGTGTATGGTGCTTCGGAGAAGACCGCGCCCAGCAACCAGAGCTCTGGGACACCTTCTGGTCTTCGATTGCCAGCCTCGCAAGCCATGGCCTGAGGGGGTTAACTCTCTTTGGACCGCTGTTACCTCCGGCGGCTATGGACATGGCGGGCCGGCCGTTGTTGCCTGTGGCGGAATACCGCCTCCAGACGCTTGACGCGCAGCTATGGCTGTTCCACGGGGTTCCCCAGTGGATAGGGCAGCTGCGGAGGCTTCACCGGCTGGATCTGACGGTGAACAGCCTTCGGAAGGACGGCGTTGACGCGCTCGCCGCGCTGCCGGCGCTCCTCTACCTCTGCCTGCGGGCCGTCTGCCCGCCGAGGAGATGGCTCGTCGTCGGCGCCGGCGGGTTCCCTGCGCTCGTCGACTTCTTCTTCACGTGCAGCGCGCCGCGCCTCGCGTTCAAGGAGGGGGCGATGCCCAAGGTCAAGTGCATCCACCTGACATTCCACGCCCACGGCGCCGAGCTGTTCGGCCCCGTGCTGGAGCACCTCGCCGGCCTGAGGGAGCTGCCCAGCCTCGAGCTCCTCTCCGCCACCATCGGCACCGGCGAAGCCGACATAGAGGAGACGATGGCCGCTGAGGGCGCCTTGTGGAGAGCCTTCATGAATCATCCGAGGAACGCCCGCGTGCACACCCAGCGAGCCGACGGCCTGACGTCTGATTTCTTCGACGTCGCCGATGGCGATGATCACGACGGTAGTGGCGTCGATTTGGAGCTGATGTAAGTACTGCATTCATATCTGCATGCATTTTTCTTGCGATTTTCTGGTGTGATACTTCACACGCTGCCGTTGTTCGATCTCTCTAACGATTGATTTGCTGCCACCAGAGTTCAGGAAGATCGCGCGCGACAGATGCAACGATTCGTGGTAATTAATTTGCTTTGTTCATCTCAAGTCCAAGGCGATATATATCGATGGTTGCGTTCTTGCAATAGCTAACTTCATTTATTGATCGATGATTCGGACGTCTCTTGCAGCAAGCATTGATGTCTGTACCGAGAAGGTCCCGATGACGCATGGCAGATACGAGCTGAGATGATGGAGTGATTTCTACGCAGACACGTGATTATGGGTATCGGAACATTCTGCACCCATGTTCAAGGCAGTCGTGACGCAGGGTTGCAATTACGTACTTGTGGACAGTGTTCAATTGTGATGAATCGTACTTGTAAAAAGATAGTAAACTATTTATGTTCTTGCCTGCAAAACAATATTTATATATATATATATATATATATATATATATATATATATATATATAGAACTACTATAGCGCGCTACTTATCGTAAGTAGCGTGCCTCCGATCCTTTTAATCGTTCCACACGCATGATGTCAACCGTGCATAAACATTTTACTCACGTCTTGATTGTCGCAATTGCCCCACACGCGTAGCATCAACCGCCTATAAACATTTTACTCGCGAATCAGATCATGCCAACGCCCCACACACGTAGAGCCAATCACGCATAAAAATTTTACTTGCGCTTCAGATCATCCCCATGCGTCAGAGCCAAACGTGAGTAAACATTTTTCATGTGGTAATATTTTTGCTGTCCATTGGTGCCTTATTTATATTGACTTTTACCAGTTATCACGCCACAAGCCCATAACCCCACACCACCCCACCACACCCAATTTTCGGATCTGACTGGACGCCAGAGCAATTGATGTGGAAGAGCATGGCATGGCATCTCCACCGCAATCCTCCAGAACCGACACAGTTCCGCCGACAATGAGAGGAGCAGATCCCGACAGCAGCAGGCAGCAGGTGGCGAAGGGAGCTCATCAGGTAGAGATGGGCAGTGGGGATCTGGATCGGGCCCCTCCCTCTAGTGGCCGTAACAACGGTGTACTCGTGGGGTGCTTGGGGAAGTTGACGGCTCCCTTGAGTTGCCGATCTACCTCCTCAGGCGTGGATCTGGCAGTCGGCCCCTCCACCATGCTGGCCATGGGTGGTTGCGGGCGTGGGATCTATGCTAGGCGGCAAGCGGCCAGATCCTGCCGGAGTGGCGACAAGGTGACTGCCACCCGTTCTAGGGCCCTGCTGTGAGCACCCTGGAAGTGCATTATGGAGAGTAATTATTATGACAACGTGAAATATCTAGATAGATGGGGTCTTGAATAAAAACCAAATAAATACGGTAACCATCCATCCTCATCGCAGCCTTGCTATAATCTTTACCTCCTCGTTCTAGGGCCCTGCCGTCCTTCGCCAACAAAGAAGCCAAGCGGAGAAGTGAGAGCCAGGATGGAGGAGGCGGTCGACAGCGGGATCCAGGGTGGAGGCATCGCTTAGCGGGATCTTAAGCTTCTATGCCAACTGGCAGCATGGAGGAGGGCTGCTACTGCGGAACACATCCAGCCTCTCCCATGTCTCCTTGTTGGCCGGTCAGCAGCCTGGATGCTGGGTGGCGGCTTCCTTCTCTATGAACAGTGACAGAGATGGAGGAGCCACGGTGGCGGCCGGTGAGGCTTAGATCCAGTAGCAGCACCCGAGGCATAATTGTTTTACTTGTACTGTGCGGTGTGATTTTGTTGTATTATGTGTAATTTTTTTACTCTGTATACGAATTTATACGATGAATTTAGTAAATAAATTATTATTCTTATTATAGCGGTGGAAAATTTTTTCTACCACTTTGACATCACACATAATACCCTTGGTAAAAATATTACTTCGCAAGAATCCCTAGTAGCAAGAATATTTTTGTCACTGGCAATTTTTACGCACAAAATAAAATCTTTTTACTCGGTTGACCATGCGGGATAATTTTTTTTACTGACGGGACCACGGGAAGCAGGATTTTTTCACTTCTAGGACCACCCGGGAGGGGAAGAGGGAGTGGCATATCTGTGGTAATTGTTTTACTGGGTATAGTATAGAATCCAGACGTAGGGTTACCGAAAAACTAGAAAAGGGGAGGGAAGGGGCGCTGTGAGGTTCGCTACTTAGCGCAACCGTGTGTGTGTGTATACTTGTACTTGTGTTGAAGACAGGTCGTAGCCTCTTTGGATCATAGCCCCTTCGGATGGCTCAAAACCAAGGGCCTATAGGCCGTAGCCCCTTCGGATAGCTCAAGACCGAATACCTGTAGACAAGGAGTCCGACATGGACGAAGGACGCAGCATGTCAAATGAAAACGAAGGGCACGAAGGCGAAGAGCACTGCGTGCAAGGTGAAGCCACTATGGGATGAGCGAAGACCCTGATGAAGAGGCGGAGAGACTAAAACACCAGGCGAAGGCTAGAGCGACCGAAGGCTTAGGCAAGCGGGCGAGGCCCAGCAGAGGGCAACTAAGCCTGCCAAGAGCGCATCAGCCTAGTAGGCCGAAGGGCACATTAAGGAGGCGGCCCATATAGCGGCCCGGCGGCCCTATAAGGGCTTGTAAATAGGAAAAGACACAAATACCCCTATAGTTGTCCCTATGAAGGAGACATAATGTAATACCACCTGTAAAGGGCCTGTAAGTGAGACCCTAGCCTATAAATAGGCACCTAAGTAACTGTAATGGCAAGGTTTTTCGAGATTAATACGGAGATTTACTATCTTTGTCCACACTCAGAATCTACTGTTGTGTTTTTCGACAACAACTTGTTTCTTGTACAAGCAAAACTAAAGTAATAAAAAAAGTATGCATCACTAGTAAAATTAGGGAGGTAGCCTACGCGATTGCGTGGGTATGTGGCTATTTTTTACCTTTTTTAATTGAATGTTCAACTCTTATTTTTCTTAACATATCTCAAAAACTTCTATAGCTAATGGATGTTTTTTATTTGTATGTGGCTCCCACAAATTGGTTCATCTGAACGTAATTTGTTAAAAATGAGCATTTGTTTTGTGCTAAGAGGTTACATTTATTCAATGCTAGCTTAGGGGTTAAGTTATCTCGAGAAATAGTTATAGGTGTAAAAACATTGTTAATATGAATCTTCAATAGTTGATTAATCATAAAGAATGTAACTATTCAAACAATTTTAAGATTACATAAATAGTTTTAAATTTTCATTTTGTAGATTATTGATAGTCCTCCGTGAAATAATGGCATGTACATGTCTACCTGCCCATGTTATTGTTTGTTAATTTGTTGGAGTTGTACGGGGAGCACCATTCAATACTCGGATAGTATTTTTTTTTCATAGGTAGAAAAACTGGCCAGATGATTTTTATGAATTGGCCGAATATTTACTGTGTCCCTTTGCTAAGATGCACCTGCTCCTCTTTTTCTCAAAGAATTGGATTTTTTTATTTTTTATTAATGGATGGTTTGAGTGGAATGTGAGGCTATACCAAATGCATGGGCTTGTGGAGTCCCGTTCGATTTCACGGTGTGGAAGGCAACCCATATGGGGACGTTTTGTGCAAAGCGCGTGAGGCTCCACGCATTCTAGTTGGAACACAATTGGATGGGTAACATAACTGCAGAGACATCATCATTTTTGGAATGTGGTTTTTTATATTATTGCTACCACAATTTAAATATTTCTTTATAAAATACGTAATAAATATTAGAAATTTATGTACTTCAAATTGATCGTCTTTATAATTTCTTTAGCTAGCTCACATAATCTTTTATGCCAAGCTTACAATGCCTACCCTATTTTATCTTCTTTTTTGAAACTAGGAATTTTTAAAATCATGAAAAAATATCGTGTTAGTTGAAATAATTATACTATATTCCTTGTAATTTTTAAAAACTTTGCCTACAAAATCTATGTTTTAAAGACCAAATAATTCTCTAACTTATAACTTTTATGTGTGTAGCATGAAAATTATTTGATGGCGTGTCTAGGATGAAAATTATTTGGTGGCTATGGTTGTCCTTCAATTTTCAGTCGCTGTGCTCCACGGCTGTAAAAGAAAAGCCCATCTAAGCACACTGTACCTTTTTCCACCTTCTAACTACTATCTATATTGATGCATTATTCTTAGCTCATCAACACTGGTCGACTCAATCCCAAATCCTCTGTCTTTCTTTGTTTCCAGGCGAAAATCTTTAAGGTTCAAAAATCCGAACAAATTCATTATAAAGATTTCCGTGTCTAGCATGGATATTGATTGGTGGATATTGTATCTTGTAGCTCCTAGTCATTATATATGTCCCATGGCTACAAAACTTGTGTTAGTGCCACATGTGTGGTGTTTATGTTCTTGAAGTTTAATTAATCCTAAAATTTCTTCATATTTTGGTATATTGTAAAATCTAAATTAGTCCTTCATGTGTATGAAGGAAGGACCACTACTACAAAACAACACATATGTACTACCCTATCAATGCCACAAATAGGAACTGGCACTGATGCCCCTTCATCAGTGCCGATTGGTGGACTGACCCGGCACTGATGAGGGGGTAGCCAATCAGTCCTAGTTTTTCCCCCAACCAGCATTGATACGACCCATATCAGTGACGGTTGGGGAGAAGAACGGGCACTGATGAGGTTTGGGTGCTGGGTTTGGACGAGAAACTCATTAGTGCCAGTTCATGCCATAGATCAACACTGATAGGGGGGTTATCAGTGCAGGTCTATGTCCTGAAATGGCACTGATGAGGGTGGCTACATAAGCTCATCACTCGCTCCCCATCTCGAGCAACCGGAGCAGAACAGGAAGGGAATCCTATTCTGCTCACATCTAGCTTGAGGAGGGGTGTGCGATTTTGCAATTTTTCATACATTTTGGGGATTTTTGAAGCTCTTCTCGCCTCTATATCATCTTGAAAGGTTAGTGAATTAGTATATTCTCTCGTTCTTAGTGTTAATTCACTCTATTTGTTATGCTTAGTGCACATAATTAATTATTCACATAAAGCACTACTTAATTTATTCTCTCTCCCAATTGGGGCATTATAATAATTGCAATGTTGTCAAAACTTAGTTAATTAACACCAACGTGATTTTTACCTGTCTTATTTATACATGCACATCAACCTAGGTTAATTAGTGAATTAGTATAGATTCGATCACTCTTAGTGTTTATTCACTTACTTTTTATGTCTTGCACATAATTAATTATTCACATATAGCTTTATTATGTGAGAAATAAACAATGCAATTTTATCCTCTCTCTCAATTGTTCGTTAAATCAATTGCAATGTTGTCGAAACTTAGTTAGTACCAACGTGATTTTTACATGTATATTTTGCATGCACATCACCCTATGTAGAAACATTTAGATATTACCTTTTCTTTCTGAAGTAGGTAACTAGACTACAAGGAGAAATTTATTGTTTAATAGGACATATGCAACATTTTCAATTTTTTATGAAATTGTATAGATGGATCGACGATTGATGTACAATTTGAAACGCACCTCCCAAGAGTACACTACAGGAGTAGCTATATTTCTGAGCGTTGCAGAGGAATTCAAGGTATGAGTAAATGCGGATTTTATACTATGCCTGTGTGTTGATTGCAAGAATGAGAGGGAATTTTCTATGCAAGACTTGATGACACGTGGTTTTATGCCTGGATATACATGTTGGAACAAGCATGGTGAAACTGAAGATGAGATACTTCCTAGATCAAACATGGCGGGTAACTACATGCTCAATGAGGCTGGACATGAGTTTGTTAATGATGGTCCATCCCAGTCGGCTAGTGATCTCCCCGTTCAAGATGATCTAGAACAGATATTGCATGACAGGGAGGGGTGAGTATAACAAGGTTGATGATAGGGATAGACAAATGTTCGACCACATGCATAGAGACAATGAGACACCGCTATTCCTTGGCTCCAATGAGACAAAGTTGGATGCACCGTCTTGTCACTACTACAGCACAAGGCAAGCAATGGATGGTCAGACAAGAGCTTCACAAAGCTATTGTCTCCATTGAGGGAGATTCCTCTATAGGATCATGTCCTACCAGAGACTACGTACTAGGCCAAGCAAGTTATCTGCCCGCTCGGGCTAGAAGAGCACAAGATATATGCAGATCCAAATGACTGCATCCTTTATCGTATACAATGTGCCAATCTGGATGCATGCCTAGTGTGCCAGGCATTACGGTATAAGCAAGGAGATGGTGATGATCAAGAGGACAACATGGAGAAGCGCAAAAAGTGAATCCTGGCTAAGGTGGTGTGATACTTCCCAATAATATCTCAGCTGAAGCATTTGTACTCTAATAAGAACCACACGAAGATGATGCAATAGCATGCCGAAGAGCGTAAGAAGGATGGAATACTTTGACATCCAGTCGATGGATCCCACTGGAGGAACATCGATAGGAAGTACACAGAATTTGGATCAGAAACAAGAAATGTAAGGTTTGGGTTAAGTACAGATGGAATGAATCCATTTGGTGATATGAGCAGTTGTCACAGCATCTGGCCAGTGGCGCTTTGTATCTACGACTTCCCCACAAGTATATGATGATCCTAGTGATTATCCAAGGGTTGAGATAATACGGGAACAATATTGATGTGTTCTTGAAGCCATTGGTGGAAGATCTTGTCGAGCTATGGATTAATGGCGTCCAGTGCCTAGATGACACCACGCACATATGACTTCCCCACTCAAGGAAAATGATTTACATGCATCATCACAGGTTTCTTCAAAAAGACTATTCATATAGTAAGAATAAGAAAGAATTTGATGGGACCGTGGAAGATGGTTCTCGTCCTACACACAAGACTGGAGAACAGATCAAAGTTACCTTGGGTAAAGGCTACTGCAGTGCAGCTGCTCTTGATGAGCCAACTCCATGGAAGAAGAAACCTGTGTTTTGGGCCTTATCATATTTAGCGGGGGAGACAGGGGGACAAGCGGAGGCCTCGCCTCCCTCAATGATTTGTTCTCTCTTGTAGATTACCTGGTTAATCACGTAATGTTCTATTAGGCCACTAAAGCTCCCGCATTAGTAAATGTGCAAATCGTTTAGGCTCAACTATATGCTTGAGTTTGGGCCCTTTCTAGTATGTTCTTTTGGACTTGGTATAGGTTTGCTTCTAACAGAAAATACAAGCGACATTAGCCTTCACCAAAAGGGTCATACTGTGGTGTTTTGAGCACTCATCATTTCACTGAATTGCCATAACTCTTTGTGACCGTGCATGGTAGTTGCGTTCCAGGATGGGTGCCTACAAGTTGATTCCCCTCCTATACCAATCCTAGCTCTGCCGCTGGCCATATTGGAAGGACTTAGATGTTTGTCATGCGATTAATGTAATACATGTTGAAAAGAATGTATGTGATAGCCTTAACGATTTTTTATTGAACATACCTGGGAAAATAAATAATACACTGAAGTCAAGGAATGACCTGTAAGAACAGCAAATCAGGGAAGAGCTGCATCCTTAGGAAAAAGATGGCGGATGTCACTACCTCCCGACTACCTACTACACCCTCAGTAATGCTAAGAAAACCAGCTTTTGCAAATGTTTCCACGGAATCAATGTCCCATATGGTTAGTCATCCAACATTAAAAGACAAGTCAATATGAAAGAGAAGAAATTAGTTGGCATGAAGTCACGTGTCTGTCTTGTGATGATGACACAACTACTCCCCATTGCTATAAGAGGTACTCTACCGGAGATGGTCCGAGGTCCTATAACAAAATTGTGTGCCTTTTTCAATACGATCTCACCGAAGGTCATCAATCCTACAAAGCTACAAAAGCGCAATCCAACTTCTGAGGGTACTAAGGAGAGTCCTAAGGAGATGAGTGGAAATATCACGTCACTCCTAAAGCCTAAAGAGAAGAATAATGAAGAATCAGTAGATCCTTGGGTTAACAAATTCTTCCTTGGCATGGTAAGAGACAAGGCACCTCACCACCGCTGAAGTCAAATTATGGATTGTGGGAAAAAAACATATTCAGATAGAAGTTCGTCGTAATTTCCTAACAGCTCGTGGGGTAGAAGACGAGCGCCCACTTGTTGTTATTCAAGAGGATGATGAGGGATTGGCCTATAAATACAAATTGGGATGTTCTTTGGTCAAGCCAAAGTCAAAACAACTTGGTAAACTACAGATCCAGATGAGGAGATTACATGAATGGTACATGACGGAGTTACAAAAGGGCATGGTTCATCTTAGTACTGTACTGACGATGATTTCTTCCATGGTGATGGAGTAATATAAGTGGGTTTCGAACAACTGTTCCATCTCTACCAGCAAGACTTCCTCGATGTCTGTATCATGTAGATCTGGATTTTCCAGGTACCACATATATTACGTACAACACGATTAAATGCATAAGGTGCTAGATGTATATCTAACCTCCCTACTTTTTGAATAAGGTGCGTGATGAGATGCAGGAGTAATAGATTATCAATTGGCTTTCTCAACCCACAAGTTATGAATGTAAAAATGGTGGTACAGCAGTTGAAGGATGTGGTGGACTACGTAAGCTTTGAATAGGCATAGAGATAAGGACACAATTCTCGTGCCATACCTCATAAAGTAGGTGTCCCTCTATCCTTCGATTGTATTTACTATTTAGATCTGTACGTGATCGTACATCTATTCATATCCATCCAACTTCACATGTGCATAGGGGTCATTGGATTCTCCTTGTTATCGAACCACATAGGGACCACATTGTTGTCATGGATTCCTATCCGAAGGGCCAATCCCTATTCTAGGAAGTCATTGACGTCATAAACAGGACGTTCAACCACTACAAAAATCAACTAAGAAAACTTATTGAAGTGTGAGGATTGTCTTTTCTTGCCTCAAACAACCTGAAGGGAACAATCGATGTGACTTTTATATGATATGATATATCATGTATTTTACAGACAACTACTTCTATCTCAATGATGAAAAGGTATATATCTCCTGTCGACGCATATACAATACAACCGTACTAAGTTCGATATTTTACATGACATACTAAGTGGTTTGAATGCAGAAAATGGGTACAAGTGAATTAGTAGATCATCAAATCTAGGCCCTTCAAGACGAATTCGCCGGCTTCATCATTAGGGACATCATTTCTGCAAAAGGCACATACCATTTGTTGGGAGACCGTCATACTAAACAACAAAAAGAAGAACAACATTTCTACATGAAGACATTGATGTGTCAAATCGTTCAACAAAGTAGTAGGCTTCTTATAACAACGATAATGCAGTCTCATGTTACTAGTATTAAATATTAATGACCGCATGTGATGTGATGTTTAATTAATTAATACATGTGATGTGTAATTAATGACTATACTTAACAACGAATTATTATTGAAATTAAATAATTATTCATTTACATGTGATGCAGAATAATAATATTTTGCATGTGATTCAGAATATTCAGTTTTTTATTTTATAATAAAATATCAGTGTCAGTTCGGTTAAACAAACGGCATTGATGATGTGGTCAACAATGTCGGTTGGTCCATCGAACCAGCAGTGATGACCTTCCCAGTATCCCTTTTCCCGTGCTCCTAGGGTTCATCTATGTTGGTTGTGGAATTGGCATTGATGACCCCACCTCATCAATGCTGAAAGAATAGTGCCAGGTTGGGAACTTGCACAGATGACCTTTTTTTAAGTACTGGACAAGTTCAGAGCCAGATAATGTTTATATACAGGAGGATTCATGTTTTTAGTGGTTTATGAACAGAGAAATAAAAGAATATATATTCATACTTGAAAAGTACATATGCCCATAGCAACATGCATGCACATCCATCTATGGTATACTAAATGTTTATTAAACAGCCTCCAAATTAAGTCTATTAGATGGCAATAAAGAATATATGTTAGAGATCAGCCAACTTGCTTGGCTCATTTGAGCACATTTCAAAACGCTCATAAGTGAGCTGCATGGATGTTGCACTTTTTAACCCAAGAGGAGAGCCTGACTATTTTAGCAGGGGCGGATTAAGTCAAGCTAATTTTAGTTGATGAGCTCGGAATTTAATCTCTTATAGTCACTTTTTTCTAGTAACATGGCAGTCCATCTAATAAGCTGCCTATTTGAGTTAGAATTAATGAATGAATAATCGGCCTTTTTTCATGGGTCAATTTTTCCGGTAATGTAGATCCAATTTACCCATGGATGTTTGCAGTGGTAGTCAAGACACAATATTACATTATGGGTAATATGCAAAGGGGGACATCAAAATATAAGCAATATATATAGAACTTGAATTAATGATTTACATCATTATATTCTTCTTTGTTGTCGGAGGATGAAGCCTCGACGGCGGGAAGTCAGGAGACCCCCCTTTGAGATTCGGCCAGGAGAGTAGTTCTCAGGCGAAGCCGGCGTCAGGGTGCAGAAGAAAGATACGCGAAGGAGACGTAGAAGAAACTGCGGGGTTCGGACCGTCCGAAGCGGGTCCGGACCGTCCGAACCGTGGTGAAGCAGAGTACGAAGGCAGAAAGGTCCGGACCGTCCGAACCGGGTCCGGACCGTCCGAACCGAGGAGATCGCGCGGGGAAAACGATGAACAGCGCGCACAAGGGAGACACGAGGATTTATACAGGTTCGGGCCGCTCGGAAGCGTAATACCCTACTCCTGTGTGTATGCTATGTGGAGGGGAATATGGTTTTGAGTGTTTACAGGGTGTTCCTGGCGAGCTCAGGAGCTCGGTGCCGAGGAAGGAGAACTGCGGCGAGTGTGCGCGACGGCGTGTACTAGCCAGAGAGTCCTTGCTAATGCTCCAGTTTTCCCCCCTCTCCACGTCGGCTCGGATCCTCCTTTATAGAGCAGGGGAGTCCATAGTGCCGGTACCCCGAGAGAGATATTCTTCGGTGAGTCCTCTTGTGCACCTGTCCGGCCGCAGACGCCCACGCCGGAGTTGGAGGGCTGTCCCATCGCTCACCTCCGCCTGCGACGCCTGCGCCGGAGTTGGAGGAGGGTCCAGTCGTCCCTGCCCGCCTGCTGCGTCCAAGCCGGAGTAGGTACTGCTCGTCTGGTCACGCTCGGTCGGCCCCTCGCCGTGAGCGGATGGAGCATGGAGACGGGACAGCGCCTGCCCCCGCTGCCTGGGCGTGGACTTTCGGGGCCTTCTTGGTCAAAAGTGCTCTGCCGTCGCCTCACCATTAAAACGGGTAGTTGGGGAGCCGACCGCTAGAGCCAGCCCTCCGCCGCACGAGGCACTGTGACTGCGGGTCCCGGGCCCGGGGCCGCTCCCCGGGACACGAGCCCGAGGAAGACATCCGGGCAAGAGCACTCGGGCGAGGTGCACCCGGGCACGGGGTGCCGTACCCGGGGAGGCGCTCCCGGGCCCGGGGAAGGCGCACCCGGGTACCGGGTAACGCTCCCGGCCCCGGGCACTGCCCGGGCACTTAGCTGGAGAGCCCATCGTCGTCAGAGAATGTGGCCCCGGGGGAATTAACGTGCCCGATGACCCACGCGTCCCCGGGGTATGTGGGACCCCCTATCCCGTTTCGCCGACAGTGGCCCCTGGCCCTGTTGCTCGACCGGGACCAGCCCCGGGCAGGAACAGGGCCACGTCTTGTAGAAATGAGGGGACGCGGGGTGCACTTGGTTCACCGTGAACTGGTGAAGTTTGATGACTTGTTGCGTAGTCTGGATATGTGGTCGGGAATAAATATGGGCGATATGCACCCGGGACCCGGGGGCCCGGGACGGAAACATGGAAGATATGTGGAAGACATCTGTTGAGGAAGCCGTGGTGGTTCGCGAGGAGGCGCGGGAAGTCGTGGCCGAGATCGCTGCCCCCGAGGCAGGGCTCCTCGACCGCGGCGAGCACCTTGTGGCGCCGATGGCCGATGAAGGTGGCAGTTTTCTACTCACTCTGCCCGCGGCTGTCTTCTAGGCCCGGGGGCTCTCCATGCTCCCGAGCGCGGCCGACCCGGGGAGCGCACCGAGGCCATGGGAAAGGGCTGGTTTGACAGAAGACGACATTGGGTGGCAGATTGTCACGTTCACCCGACGCCGTCGCCGAGCGTAGTGGTGAGCATGGGGGTCGCGGCGGCCACGCCGGAGCGGGCCGTCGCGGAACCTGCTGATGTCCCCACTGCCGAGGAAGATCGGGATGCCGGGGTAATGTGGCCCACGAATGCGCCCCGGGACCGACGTGCGGGCGGTCGCCACGTGGCGTCCGGGGAGGACACGCCTGGGCCCGGGTACTTGGCGGGAAACGGCGGGGCCCCTATTTTGCTGAAGTAAATGGCGATGCGGCAGCTCACCGCCCGTAGGGTTATTACCGAGGTATTTGCGGCGACCGGCCGGCTGGAGATCGAGGCAGCGGAGAGGTGCGTCGTCCGATTGGAGGCCGCCCTCAGATCCGCAGCCGTCGAGGTCTCCCGCGCCTGGTTCGAGATGAGGGCGCGGGGAAGGGGAACACTCTCCCAGAAGGACCGTGTCCAGGCCTGCGAGGCCGGCTCGCGACTCGGGAGTATGAGACCGCCGCACGCGAGGAAACCTCGGCGATCCTGGACGTTGCTTATGTCCGCTGCTGTTGGTTTCTTGTCGCCCCGGGCCCAGGAACGCCGCGTAGCAGGCGCCGCCTGACGCCGGACGCCAGCTACCGTGGACGGCCGTGGCGCCTAAGTCCGTCTTCCGGGCCCGGGCGTGGCCGCCTGCGGGGCCCGGGGGCCCTCCATGCCCCTGAGCGCTCCCCTTCTGACGTCGCCCGGGTCCGGTCCTAAGTACACCGGTGACCTCCCCCCGTACGGCGACATCCTCGGGCGTCGCTCGTGCTTGCGCTCCGATTTTGCCTGTCTGGTACAAAGAGATACATTTGTATACGTATATGATCATGTCTATATTTTCGTACCTTAGTCTATTGCGTTGTTCGGAGAATGGAGCTTGGTGTAACGACCCGCCTTCCTTTTCCCTGTTGTAACTGGTTTTCTGGATCTTAATCTTTTCCCATCCTGTCAGCTGTGCCTCCGTTCTCCCTCTCCCCGGCCAGCCGACTTCCTTCTCTCTTGTGCCGAGTAGAGTTGCTACTCAGTCCTTGTATCCTGCCCTTATCCTTGTCTTACTCGGACCCCTTTGCTGCCGAGTGAGCACTGTGATGTGGCCGACTACCTTGTTGAGACCTGTTGCTTCTTTGTCCCCGAGTTGCACCCACCCGTTGGACGCCGACTACCGAAGTAGTGAAGAATCAATCTTCACCTAACCGCAGCATCGCTTGGACCAGTGGTCAGTCCGAAGCCCGGTCAGTGAGATTTCTCCAACCTGTCCTAGCCTTGACCTTAATGTCTCATCGCAGCTACAGTGCCTGCCAACTCCTCTGACCAGTTGGACTCCAAAGTCACTTCCTGTCATATCCCTGTCAGTTCATCTTGACTTCCTTGCTCCACCCGTTGCCCAGCTCCACCGTGCCTCAACCTTGCACGTCGGCTATATATATGGCCAACCGTGCCCCCTTCTTCCTTTGTTTTGCAAACCGGCCAGCTCCAGCTCTGCTAAGTTTTCATCCTCTCAAGCTTTGGAGCTCTGTCGCCTGGTTCGCAAGCCTGGTTCAGCGACTGCCCCTTTTCTGCAGCCGACTACTTCTTGATCCTTTTTCTTGGTGTTTTACTTCTCCTGCTTATCAGTGTTTCTTTCTGCTTGTTCAGAACCTGAACCGGTGGACGATCCCGAAGCCACCTTCGCCGAAGAAGACCCCTCCTTGGAACAAGCAAGCCCTCTTTGATCATATTGTTTCCCATATATGCAAAACTATGTTGTTTGGAAAATATATGCATGCTTAGTTACACCTTTTTAAACTGTTGGCCTCGGTTATGCAAGCGCAACCGATGGACCCGCCCAGTAGTGGCACTTATTTGGTAGGATGTTGTTATATTTCTCCCTTGAAGAGCCCCACAAAAGGCACGCTAGCATCCTATCTGAGGATACGATGCCGAGTAAAATGGCTTAGCCCTGCAACGTTGTTTGTCGTTGAGAAAAATGATGGGTTTTACTAAACAGTTTGAAAAACCCGATACCTTGTGTATCGGCGCGTTTTGTGAAATAAAGGAAAGATTTGTGAAAATCTTGATGTACAGAGACAGTGACTGTGTGGCTTGGCTATGTATTATCATTAAGGATCGATTCCCATGGCGTAGATTTGTTTGTCAGTGATTTGTGAAAAGTGTTTGATGGAAAGGGAACCGTGACCTGAGTTTGCCGAGTAAGCAAACGGAAGGCCTGTGTGGCCAGAAACGGATCTGTGTGGTCCGGGGTGTTAAGCACCATAAACAAGTGTATGAAAAGTAAACAGGATGAAGATCATGCTCCCGGGTTGTAGCCAGGGCAGCAAAGTTTAAGCCCCCGGGTTGTAGCCAGGGCGGCAATTCAGTCTTCGGGTTGTAGCCAGAAGACGGTGATGAGCACGCTCCCGGGTTGTAGCCAGGGCAGCAGTGTTTTAGCTAGCTGGTTGTAGCCAGCCTAGCGGGCATTCAGTGCCATGATCATGCTCCCGGGTTGTAGCCAGGGCAGCGATGATGAGCCCCCGGGTTGTAGCCAGGGCGGCCGATTAGCTAGCTGGTTGTAGCCAGCCTAGCGGGCATTCAGTGCCATGATCATGCTCCCGGGTTGTAGCCAGGGCAGCGATGATGAGCCCCCGGGTTGTAGCCAGGGCGGCCGATTAGCTAGCTGGTTGTAGCCAGCCTAGCGGGCATTCAGTGCCATGATCATGCTCCCGGGTTGTAGCCAGGGCAGCGATGATGAGCCCCCGGGTTGTAGCCAGGGCGGCCGACTAGCTAGCTGGTTGTAGCCAGTGTAGCGGGCATCAAGTGCCACAGCTGAGATTTGGTTGTAGCCGAGTCTCAGGGTCAACGAGTGGTTGTAGCTACTCGGGAGATACAGGACCAACAAATGCAAAGTAAAAGATGATATATATATTTACACATATGCTTGATTCTTTAAGTGGTGAGTTGTTGAAAAGCAACTTGCGGAATGGATGGAGGCGTGAGCCTCTGTCCGCCAATTAAAATTTGGAACTCACTAGTGTTTGCAAAGAAAAGAGTTTAATAAGGCAGTCTTTCGCAAATGAAACCCTTAGCCCTTCTTGTCTGACCAACATGGCATCATTCCCGGCTTGCTGAGTACGAAAGTACTCACCTTGTTCATATATATGTATAGTAGGTTTTGGAGTGGAAGACGAAGATCCGACTGCTGCCGAGTTCCTCCAAGACCAGGCCGACTACGAAGACCTCTGAAGGTTTCGAGCCTAGTTCCCAACCGAGCCTGTGGAGTAGTTTTTGTCCAGCTTCCGCCCTGTTCTGCTGTTTCGCTAGTTTACCAGTTGATTATTTTTGCCCATCCCGGGTCTGTCCTGGATGGATCCCCTTGTACGTATATGTAAGTACTCTGTTATGTATTATTGTAACTCTGTGTTGTATCATTGTTGTGCGTACCCGACTACTGATCCTGGGATCGGGTGCCTTATGCACATGGTGGCCTTCCACCTAGTCGGGAGGCGCCACACTTGGACTCGCTTCCCTCGCGAGCCACGAGACTAGAAGAGGCCTGTGCTCGGGACCCGGGGGCCCCGGCCCGTGCTAAGGATATACGTCCGGACCCGGGGGTCCCGGACTGGAATATGGTTTTGATATTAGCCGGGTTCCGGGGGCCCGGGCTTGAATATGGGATGTAAGACGACCTTCCGGAAGCATTCTCGCCGGGGCGGTGCTATCCGGGCTATCGCGCCCTATTCCAGGTGTCGCGTTCCTAGGCTTGCACTCGCCTTGGCGAGGCCGCCCTGGTTCGGCACCCTGGTGTTGGGCCCGGGGCACGGATTCGGGAATCCGTGCCTCGGCTCAAATATGTGCCCGGGACCCAGGGCCCCGGGCTGGATGAGGGGTGTGAGACGACCTTCCGGACGCATTCTCACCGGGGCGGTGCTGTCCGGGCCATCGCGCCCTATTCCGGGTGTCGCGTTCCTAGACTTACACTCGCCTTGGCGAGGCCGTCCTGGTTCGGCACCTCGGTGTCGGGCCCGGGGCACGGATTCGGGAATCTGTGCCTCGGCTCAAACATGCACCCGGGACCCAGGGGGCCCCGGACTGTCATGCGGTTTGACGTGGTCGACATATGCCCGGGCACGGGGGCCCCGGCTAAGGATTATGGACCATGTCGGGACAACTTCTCCGGAACCCGCTTTTGCCGAAGCGACGCCGTCCGGGTACTCGTGCCCTGTGAGGGTCATTCCGGGTGCCACGTTCCTAGGCGCGCACTCGCCTTGGCGATGCCGCCCCGGGTCGGGCTCCTCAGAGTTGGGCCCAGGAGGTAAGTCCCAGGCCATATGTTTGTCGGGCGAGGGGCGCTCTACGACGAGCGCCACGCTCGCTGCCTGCGGAATATTATTGGTGCGTGCCCAACCATCAACTCGCGTGTCATGACCTGAGGCCACGGCGCGAGGAGCGGGCACGAGCCCCGCTACTGAGGGCAGCGACGATGCTCTCTGGTTCTGGCCTGTTAGGGGCCGTGTTCGGGTTCAGCTTCCCTTGCGAGGGTGCGAGTTCTTGACACCGGGAGAAGATCCTCGACCGGGAGCGGTCTGCCCGGACTCGCGCTCAACAGGGCGGCATGGTCCGGACTATCACACCGGGACCCGGAGGCCCCGGGCTGAGTTGGGACGAGCCGCCCGGACTCGCCATCGCGTCCGATGAGGTCCGGGCAGTCGTACCCAAGGACAAAGGGAAGGGGAAGACTTCCTCTAATAAAGGAGGGGAGGAGAGATTTTCATTAAACCAAAAGCCAACCAAAGAACCAGAACCGATATAGTCGACGCTTCCCGGGAATGTGGAACGAATCGGGATGATCTCTCCGGGCTTGGCTGTCCCGGGTGCCACGTCCGAGGCTCGCACTCGCCTTGGCAAGGCGGCCTAGGTTCGGGCTTCCCAGAGCTGGGCCGTTGGTCGGCCTGTCCGTTGCCTTCGGCCAGACCGTCCGGCCAGGGATCGGACCATCCAAATCCCCGCACTCGGACCGTCCGAGCCGGGGCCGGACCGTCCGAACCGTCCCGACCGGGCTTGGCCTGCTAAGGCTCCTGCCGGAAGTACTTGACCTGCTTGGCCAAGCTTTGGACGGCGCGGCACTCCGTGAGGTCGTGCGAATCCGTCTCGTGGACGGCGCACCATTTCTGGGCCGCTGCCGGCGAAGGCGGCGCACGCGCGGCTCTTGGCCGCTCGCCGGTGATGTTGTCCCCGTGGGCGTCGTCGGACCGTGGGGCGCCCGCAAGAGCCAAGGCGAAGCCGTCGGCGGCAGCCTTCTCCTTCTGTCGCTTCCTCCTGTCCCGACGCGCCGCGGAGCGTGAGGACTCACCGTATTCTTCGGGGTCCTCTTCAGGGGCCTCGGGGCGCGGCTCGTTCCACGCCCGGGCCTCCTCCTTGCGGGCGCAGAGATCGGCGAGCTTGAACAGCTCAACCGTAGTCTGGACGTCGCGGGTGCCCATTTTTTCGAGCATGCGCCTGTCGCGCACACCCGAGCGAAAAGCATGGATGACCGTGTGAGGAGCGATGTGGGAGATGGTATTGCGAACCTGGCTGAAGCGCTGTAGGAAGTGCCTCAGCGTCTCGTCCCTGCCCTGACGTAGGGCATGGAGGTCCGCCTCGGTCCCAGGGCGCGGAAAGGTGCCCTGGAAGTTGGCCACGAACTGGTGGCAGAGGTCCTCCCACGAGTAGACTAATCCCTCGGGGAGGTTCATCACCCAAGAGCGCGCCTGGGCTTTGAGAGCGACGGGGAAGTAGTTCGCCATCACTCGATCATCGCCTCCGGCCGCTAGGATGGCAGTAGTGTATATTTGCAGGAACTCCGTGGGATCCACGGAGCCATCATACTCCTCCGGCAAGCTAGGCCGGAACCTGGCCGGTCAGTGAACCTGCCGGAGGCCTGGGGAGAGCGCCAGGCAACCCGAGCCATACAGTGCGGGCTCGGGTACCAGATGGTGGTTTCCTGTCAGTAGGTGGGAGCTGGAGGCCTGGGCCTCGGAACGCGTGGCGGCGTCCGCCCGCCGCTCGCGCTGTCGCTCCATAGTGACCCGGGCGTCCTCGTCGGACCGCCCCCGGTTCAGCCGGTCACGGAGGTCGCCGTGGCCGCTGTTTGCCGGAATCGTGGCGCGTTGCGCCGTGCTCCGGGTTCTGCCTTGACTCGGGACGGGGGGGCTGCCCGCGCTAGACGTCGCGCGGTCGGCACTCCTGGCCCCTGCGCTGCTGTAGGCAGCGACCTGGCGATGGGCTGTGCCTACGAGGTCGGTGACTTCGTTGAGCCAGCGCCTCTCCCGGCCCCCGTCCCCGTTAAATGCCGGGTGGTGGCGCAGGAGGGCTTCCGCCGCCAGGAGAGCTCCCTGTGGTGACGCTGGCTGGAAGTCGAGGTTGCGGCGCGCCGTGGAGCGGCGCCTCCGCTCGCGCCTCAAGGATGAGGCCGTGGCAGACCCGACGGGGCACTTGCCGGTTCCTTCCGAGAGAGAAAGGGCCGAGGCCGCACTGCCAGGCCGCCGAGGAGCGAGCTCAACCCGCCTGGCTCGCGCGGCGCGTCTCCTGGAAGACGGGGAGCACGGTGGGCTTACCACCGGGCTAACGCCACTCGGCGGGGTGAAGTCGCCGGACTCCTCATCAGAGTCCCGCGGACGGTGGCCTCCTGCCATGGAGTGCGTCGGTGTTGGAGACGCCGGCGTATCACCTGAAAAGGAAACTCCCCCTACCTGGCGCGCCAGCTGTCGGAGGATGAAACCTCGACGGCGGGAAGTCAGGAGACCCCCCTTTGTGATTCGGCCAGGGGAGTAGTTCTCAGGTGAAGCCGGCGTCAGGGTGCAGAAGAAAGATACGCGAAGGAGACGTAGAAGAAACTGCGGGGTTCGGACCGTTCGAAGCGGGTCCGGACCGTCCGAACCGTGGTGAAGCAGAGTACGAAGGCAGAAAGGTCCGGACCGTCCGAACCGAGGAGATCGCGCGGGGAAGACGATGAACAGTGCGCACAAGGGAGACACGAGGATTTATACAGGTTCGGGCCGCTCGGAAGCGTAATACCCTACTCTTGTGTTATGCTATGTGGAGGGGAATATGGTTTTGAGTGTTTACAGGGTGTTCCCGGCGAGCTCAGGAGCTCGGTGCCGAGGAAGGAGAACTGCGGCGAGTGTGCGCGACGGCGTGTACTAGCCAGAGAGTCCTTGCTAATGCTCCAGTTTTCCCCCCTCTCCACGTCGGCTCGGATCCTCCTTTATAGAGCAGGGGAGTCCACAGTGCCGGTAACCCGAGAGAGATATTCTTCGGTGAGTCCTCTTGTGCACCTGTCCGGCCGCAGACACCCACGCCGGAGTTGGAGGGCTGTCCCATCGCTCACCTCCGCCTGCGACGCCTGCGCCGGAGTTGGAGGAGGGTCCAGTCGTCCCTGCCCGCCTGCTGCGTCCAAGCCGGAGTAGGTACTGCTCGTCTGGTCACGCTCGGTCGGCCCCTCGCCGTGAGCGGATGGAGCATGGAGACGGGACAGCGCCTGCCTCCGCTGCCTGGGCATGGACTTTCGGGGCCTTCTTGGTCAAAAGTGCTCTGCAGTCGCCTCACCATTAAAACGGGTAGTTGGGGAGCCGACCGCTGGAGCCAGCCCTCCGCCGCACGAGGCACTGTGACTGCGGGTCCCGGGCCCGGGGCCGCTCCCCGAGACACGAGCCCGAGGAAGACATCCGGGCAAGAGCACTCGGGCGAGGCGCACCCGGGCACGGGGTGCCGTACCCGGGGGAGGCGCTCCCGGGCCCGGGGAAGGCGCACCCAGGTACCGGGTAACGCTCCCGGGCCCGAGCACTGCCCCGGCACTTAGCTGGAGAGCCTATCGTCGTCGAAGAATGTGGTCCCGGGGGAATTAACGTGCCCGATGACCCACGCGTCCTCGGGGTATGTGGGACCCCCTATCCCGTTTCGCCGACATTTGTCCATTCTTGAATTAGGAAAATCGGCTATATAACTTAACAATTTTGATTGTTGCCCTAAGGTCTAACTTAGATTGTTTGTTACCGGTTGCTAGCTAATGAAAAGAAGGAAGGGGAGTGGGAGGCTAGGAGGGCCAATTGTTTAACTAAAAGCTGAGGGTCGAATGTTTTGCTTTTTTTTTTCTCACAATTTTTAATTTATTAGAGTTGACATATGGCGGTAATGGACCATGCATAAAAAAATTCATGCTTTTCATCTATTTATGAAAAATCACATCCATTTAGATCAACATGGTTCTCTGTTTGCCTATATGTTAAAGCATTGTGTTTATATACATTGTCGCTCGCAGTTGATCAACCGTAGCTTGTTGCTTGGGAGTTGGGAAAGAACAGGCGTGTATGTTTTGTTAATTTTGTGGTGGGAACATAATCAAATCACTTTTACCGAAGGAATACACGAAAAAAAAGTAATATTCTCCTAGTCTACAACAGTTGAGGGAGTTAATTACTAGCAGTTAAGGAGACATGATCTCAGCGTAGGAATTAATGGTTGGCACATCCAGACCCAGAAAGAAGAGAGGGCGGGCAGAACGTACGTATACGTGCGTACTTAACGTACGTATGGGAGATTGACGAGGAAGGGATTGGCCGGTCAATTTTATAAATCTAATCTATTGGTCTAAAATAACAACTTCATTGATTTAAGTGAAAACCATCTGAAAACCAATGGTTAGATTTGATTTTCCTTAGAATTTTTATGGTATTATCTAATTTATTAGAGGCGACACATGGTGGCTTAGGAGCACTGTAGAGGTTGTTTAATAGACCTTTATTATCTTTATCTATTATAAAAATTAAAGTTATTTCTGCTAAAATTTTGGTATGTCGTAATTTTTGGTACGTTGTCCGACTTACTTAATGTCTTCGGTGATTTCTCAACAATTTAAGAGGCCGACATGCAGATCGACACGGCCGTTCAGCCCAACCAACCGAGAGCCAGCCGACTCTGAGTTGACCTAGGGCTCCTTTGAAGCTTAATTTACACAGGTAATTCCCTTGCCCCCTGCTTAATTACCGCTTACACATCAACCGTGTCAACCCCAACCAACCCAAGATTGATCGAGGTCTTGACAGGAGGAGCGGGAGCTTGCGACAGAGACCACGAGCGCTGCGTGGGCGATCAGCAGCAGCATGACAGCAGTCGACGAGGATGTTCCATGGTAGAGAAGATACAGGGGAAGAAGGGGAGGAAGACGGCGCTCATCAAGGTGGGGCAGTAGTACATCGACACCCTGCTGAGCAAGCCGCCGTGTCATGACCTTGGCCCCTTTGATGGCATCCAGACCACATCCCCTTCGCTGAGCTATGCGAGTGCATCTGCGCCACCATAGGCCTCCTCTGGCTGCACATGACAATCCTATTACCAAACATCGCAGAGTCCATGGCTAATTAGAGAAACGAGATCATGCTTGCCACGTGGTATACTAGATTGTGCGAGAGCATTAACCAGACATCTAGATGGACTTGACGTTGAGACACACATGTTTTTACGGTCGGTTATATTTTGATTCCTGATCTATTTGAGATGTACATATATGTTAATCATGTTGGGTCTATGAAAAATATACACTTTTGTCATGGAAAAATTTCTTGCATGTAATCACCGATAACAAATATTTCATTTGAATTAAAACAAACAAGAACGAGCCTTGATTTTTTTAATTCAAACATTTGTTCGAAAACCACCGTTAACTGTCGCTGACTACAAATTTTTTGGGTGACCAATATTTTATAACCTTGGTGCGGAGTGGTTCCAAATGGGGGACATGATTTGAATAGTGTACTATTTGAAGGACACGAGACTAATTGATGTATGTAACATAGAAAAATCATAAAAGTTTTGGGTATCATGTGTGTAATGGACTTACTATACTATAAAGTCATTGTTTTTATTTTTATCTTGACCTCCTCTCCTCTCCTCTTGCTCAGGCATCTGCCGCCTCCTGTTGCTGTCGAATGACCACCCCTTCTATCCTTTCATGCCGCCATCTCACTTCACTGTCTGACAATCACATTCTTTCCCTTATAAACTCCACTTCTTTTATTTCTGTTGCAACGCACGGCCACTTTGCTAGCATAATAATAAATCCTATGTAGTCAAAGAAGGCATACAAGACATGGAGAAAATGGATTTGCACTTATCTCTCTAGAGACAAAGACATTAACTTGTTTTGAATTCTAAATAATTATTTATCCAGCAAAAAGATAGATATAGTAGCAGTCAAATTACCATTAGTTACATCCAGTATCCATCTTAGTTAATCCAGACAAGGTAACCTAAATATGTCGAATTCAGAATATAATTAGTGGCAGTCAAATTGTTATCCAAATTCTGCCAATTATAGGAAACTTTGCAGAGTTCTATCTTTTTGGTACACAAAAGATCTTTTCCTTCTAATCCTGGCTTTTGTCCACTTACTGTAGTTGTCATCAACAAAACAAGGCCATGCTTAATGAGAGGACCAAAAGAATTATAAGGTATTTGCCAAACTAAACTGTTCTTGGCTACCTTACCATAAAATTAAACCTAAAACTGATTAAGGCCATTTCTAATCAAGAAGTCACATGTTCACTGTTGCAGCTCACATGGACATTCTGCCACCAAACAATATTAAATATTCTCGGCATAAAATTTTCTCCAAATACAAAACCTGAATTGTTCAAACATAATTCAGTAAATGTTGTAACCTGGTTATGACGGGCATCAATATTTGCTAAACGCCCTAGCAGATCAGCAGGAGATTCTTTTCCAAAATCCGCATACATCCTCTGCAATTAAAGATCACCCAAATGAAGACGCATGCATAGGACTTTCAGCACACTTTCATAGTGATCAGGATTTGTTGACTTAACAGTCACCGATTTGGCATGTAGTAGAACAGCTTTCTTATTCACAACACCGTCGCCTATTGGAACATAGCCATGATGCATGTCGCGTCCTATGGTGTACATGACTTTTCCATCTAGTTATTGTGAATTCTCATAGCTCTTTATGGTGTTCTGAAAACAAAAATAAGTAAATTATAAAGAATGAACTGAAACTGAAGTATAACTTCTGAAACTAGAGCACAAGAATTGATATGAAAAGATGTCACTGATACGAAGAGATCAACAATTTCATTAACTGATCGGAACAGACACAAATAGATGGATGTTTTTTGGGAAAAAAAGTGTTTTTTGGATGTTTCTAAAATCTTGCACACTTATACATTACTAACTATGTTTCTCTCAAAAATAATTTCAGGCGCATTGTGACATTGCAGTTTTCTAAATGAGCATTGTCACATTGTGTCAGCATAATAGATACAAGATACCCCCATATATATGCACTTACCTTACCGGGAATACCACGTACCTAATATTATACGGAAGAATATACCCCAACTATGGATAAGTATACAAGCAAAGAAGGAATCCCATCTAAGTAGGAAAACACTTCATAGTCCGACCCGCCGACCCGGAAATGACGAGGCTTTGCCTACCCGTATTTTTGACAAAGGGGCATACTCTAGTATAAATACAAAATCTCTCAGGAGGGAAGGACATTGAATTATAAGCCATAGAGCGCAACACCACTCAAGCTAATACCTCAGAGAAGCCAATGACTAGCCGATGACTACATTGTCACCACCTTGATCACCTTGATTAGTTGGTAGACTAGATACTAGGTTATCACTCTCCTTGTACTTGGTATGATACATTTTCCATCAATACATTTAAACATGAATAGGACCATTACCTATATTGGTAGTCTGAATCTGTATAATTAAAAATTCATGTCTCCTACTCCTCATTACATCCTCGTACATATCTTTGTTTCAGCAGAACCTATGTCCTCAAATACCATAGTCGAGGTCTTACCCGTCGACACATTGTTCTTACTATATTTTGTAACATTAAATTTAAGAATATATATGCACTATTAAAATGGCACCTTGCAGCTAGTGAGTGCATCGTCTACATTCGTGCATACTTTCTATCCTGCTGAACTGCCATTATGAAAGAGAACATGCAATACACACATAAGCTAAGTAGGTATCATTATGTCAGGAACTAAGCCTCATTATGTCAAACACAAACTAGCAGAATTGTAGAATCATGAAAAGAGGAAATGGCAGACTTGCAATATTTTAACGTGTACTTTGACAGATGACTCAAAGTAAGAGATAGAGGTAATCAAACAAATTATGTAGGGAATAACAAGTGTTTTTGTGCTTTCTGGCTAGGGATTGGACCACTCCTTCTAGTGTTGTCCACATTTTTAATTCCATATTTCATTACAGCATATGTTTTTAATGTGCCACTCTTCTCAATGCCAAAATTATATTCCTGTAAGACCACAAACCACACATTATGCATGGGAAAATTTAGTAGAGGTCAATTGACTTCAGTACGATAGACACAAGAATTTCTCATACCATGAATTGTTGTGTCTATGCAAAATTCCTTGAACCTCCTCTATTTTGAGCAAAATCTTCGGAACTCATGCATGACTTTGGGGGCTGTCTCTTTTAATTGTACTTATCAGAATTCCAGTATTTCGAGAGGAAGGCCCAAACTGCCTTATTGCACCATTTCACCCAACAAGTCTGGTATTCTTCTTCTGTAATTTCAATGGTGCGTGCTCGTGTTTCGTCGCAGTTCACTTCTCTTTTGTGCTAGTACGCCTTGACAGCCACCAAACGGACTTGGTACATCATACTGGTTACTCTTTTCACTAGATAGTTATTTAGATTAATGTCAGCACGTGCCCTATGCCGTGGGTGAACTGTAAACAAATTCTGCATATGTAGGACAAGTAAAGTTATATATATATATATATATATATACTAGCAAATTGCGAGTGTGTTGCAACGGGAATAAAATATGAGAAGAGAGTGCATGTGATAGGTAGAGCCGAGTGATGGAGCGGCACAAAAAGAGGGGAAAGGGTAGCTGTTCGATGATAGAGAAAGGTAGCGGCACGCTAAACCCTAACTAAAGAGCGCGAAGGAGGAGAGGACTGCAATGGGAGGAGGTGGATGGACCAGAGAGGTTGGGACGGGCACACTAATTTAGGTACATACGCCAAGCTATGCATTAAAAATTAACAGTAAAATGTCGAGAACTAATATGAATTAGGAGTTGAACTGGTTTGGAAAGGTATGGATTTTTTTGAGTTAAGATGTACTTAGAAATGGGTGAGGTCTAGAGTTGCTCTATTAGGTGGTAAAAGTGAAAATCAGAAGTAAAAAAGACTTAAAAATGGGTTGTATTGTCGAACTGACCAATTTAACTCGGACTTTTGCATGGCACGAAGAGCTAGACAGTTCGACCATGTGATTTGGTCGAACCACAAGTGCATAGTGCCAATCGGCACCAAGGAAGGCATTGATTGCTTACTATTGCAAACGTATATAGTAGGGGTAATATATATAGCGAAAAAAAGGGTACATATGTTACTCGCATGGTAATGTTCAAGAGCAGCTTTCTGTTTGTAGTTTTGATTCACCAGCTGCAATTTTGGTTGTGTGAAGATGGCATCGAATTTAAGTGTTAATGCCACGTGGACAAAAAAAAAGCAATCTCTATTTAAAACAATGCAAGCAGTGCCCTGAAAAGGTTGAAAAAAGAATAACATCATGCTGAACAAATTGAACCCTCCATATGGCTCATATAGCTAGTAACTTTTCGTAACATTGTCAGCTAGTGGTTATGAGAGATGCCCTGGATGTTATGAAACAAGGCCCATCACCAGCTAGCTAGTCTAGGTCTGTCCGTTCATGCCAAGGCCCATGGAGGTGCATATGACTGCAGGCATGACCACAACATGCGAATTCCCACATTTGCTCGGCCACGCGCTATGGCCCAACCATGTCTCAAGATCGATATGGATACGTACAATTCATACTTCTGGTCGAATCGAACGTGGAATTTTTGGTGATGAACGAAAATATAGGCAGAAACAAATATATATATCCTTAAGATACTGTTCAATCTATGGCGTGCATTGGCCAAAGAAGGTAAAGGTCAAACTTGACAAGCATAAATCGAAAACCTTGGGTCAAAGAACGACATGCTTTGATTTCGATGCAATGAAATATGAGGTAGCGGAACAAGGTGGTGTCACGGCGGCAGGGGTGCTATGGGGAGGTCAGCACTGCTGTGTGATTGTGAGGAAAAACACATGTACTTGTCAAGTACCTTCTTTTTTTCACATGCCTTGCTCGCACATGATCATCGCCTGTAGACTTGGGGTATAGATGTCGAGTCACCTCCACATATGTGCTACGAAATATCGAACGAAGCCTTACAGAACACATGCGAAGAAACTGTGCATCGTCAGCATGAACTTCCATATCTATCCACTCCACAAAGTCACATAGAAAAGGTGGTGGCTTAGGTACCTTCGCGTATGAGAATGTATTAGCAACTAGGGATAAAATGATTAAACATAGGTAGAAAAGAATTTTACCTGCACCGGCTACTTCGACTTTCCTTTTTTCCCTTGAGACTTTGACTTTTTCTAAGGAGTATGCGTAGTTATGGTAATCCAATATCTTTGGCGATACATGAAATCCACCTCACTAATCGTGAATTTGCACTCATCGCTACACCAACACATGGGGCAAGGGATGCCCGCCGGAGGTTGTCGATGAGGTATATAACCATTTGCATCCATGCTACCAAACACACTACAAGTTAAATAAAAACATATAGCAGTTAACACATCAAGTATACATAAAAGTGTTGATAAATAGCCCATTTATAATAATAGGAGCCCCTACGAAAATACCCCTCCTATACAATATTCGGGTAAATCAAATGGAACTATATAACAATAATTTTTCGACAATTTTGCCATCTCCCATTCTATCATATAGTATCACTCCTTACATACTTCGATGCAACCAACCCTAATCCTCCAATGCAATCAATAACCCAATCAATAATAAAAGAATAAAATGGTATGTATGCTACAATCCGCACCATAGATATCGATTCCAATAACTTTGCCCAAAAAATTTTTGATTACATCCCTCACCCCAAATTTACTTCCTAGGGTTTGCCCTAAACTCAACAAAAGCTTGATAAAAAGAATAAGTGAGCAGAGAAATCGGAGGAGATTACCTTGCACCTTGTGATCCACGACAAATCCCCTCCAAAAAGTATCGATTTGGCCGAGATTTGAAGTGATTTGGGGAGGGGAGGAAAGAGAAGCTCCGGACAGCCTGTACTGTGCGAGCTATGAAATTCCTAACCTCAACACCAACAAGCCTGGCGATGATGTTGGGGGTCAACACCAAAGCTGGTGGCACTGAGCCTTGGCCACGTCGGCACGCCACCTCCACCCACTCGCCACGGGGGTGCTGGCGCTGAGGTCAC
This sequence comes from Oryza meyeriana var. granulata, assembly GCA_003991445.1. Classification (NCBI taxonomy): domain Eukaryota; kingdom Viridiplantae; phylum Streptophyta; class Magnoliopsida; order Poales; family Poaceae; genus Oryza; species Oryza meyeriana. Next base: position 95,604 of record RYFJ01001881.1, on the reverse strand, counting down.
CTTGGCACTGAAGTCTCGGTTCATTTTTGGAATAAGTTTTTGGCAAGGTTCATTTTCGAAACAAGTTTAAAAAAAGATCAAACAGTGAAAATTTCAGTAATAACATAGGAGCAAATAAAATGGCAGGAGTTTATCATTTCAAGGTCAAATTGCTAGTGGCATCACTAGCCTATATAAGCAAGCACCTCAAATAAAGAAGCCGACCATTAACGTACACACCGCTGATTATGGCTTTGCTAACTGAGGGTGTGGCAGCGAAGGGCTTCCCCTCGGAATCGGGTCCAATGTGCCCCAAAGTCAGTAGTGCGATAGATGTGAGGACTTCTACAAATATTTGTGCTACAGTGCACATGGGGCTGGCTCCTATTCCAACAATGGACACCTACTGCTGCTATGGCTCAAATGCTCCTTCAACATACAACTCCTTGCTATCAGTATAGTCCCAAGGTTGTATACTCTCACAAACAATGAACAAGACATGGAGATTTAAGGTGAGCCATCCTAAAGTGTACAATAGTGAGCATGCTCCCCCCCCCCCCTCTCTCTCTCTCTCTCTCTCTATATATATATATATATATATATATATATATATATAGAGAGAGAGAGAGAGAGAGCGTTCTTTCCATATTAGGTGATGGCCCATTAGTCATAATCTAGGTCAACTAGTTTCCTAACACTCCCCCTTGGACCTTCACTGCGTGATGCTTATGCCTCATCAAAATTCCACAAAAACTAATGTGAAAAATTTGAAGAAAGAGTACATAACATACGCTTATGATGTTGCACGGATTGCCTCATTAAAAACCTTGATAAGAAACGGTAGGGAAAACTTATCTAAGAGAAAAAGAGTACAATCAACCAAATTCTCAGTTTAATCTTCTTGGATTGATTTTGGTTACTTAGTTTTTCATATCAAGATTTTTAGAATGAGTTAGTGAAATTCTCCCCGTGAATTTTGCATTTCTACGTCTCATTGTACCGATTCTTCTGACATATATCAATTTGAGAGATGATGCTGGTAATGGTTGAGTGGATAAATCTACAAGATTTCCACATGACTTTGTATGTAATATTTTGTTAATTTATGCAATTCTCAAGCATAGAAGAACTTAGGGTTCACATGCTTAGTGAGAATCTTCTCACATAACACATTCACATTTATGCAACATCAGTTGCATTATGGTAGGGGTTGAGACGGTATTCGAACCACAATTGTTGGACGTGGTAACCGTACTACAAAGCCATGCTCATTCATGGGAGGCTTTGTATAGTGTAATGATTCTTGGTTTGGTTTAGTGTAATTTGCAAAGTAGCTGAGCGCTGCTATGACACTCACGTGCAGAAATTTCGTCACAAATTTCCTCCCCCTCTTTTTTAGATCTATAGGAAACTAGTCTACTTGCAATGACCTTCCGACCATTAGGATTTGGCAATAATTGACTATCCCAAAGCCAAGTATTTCTAACACTTTCTGAGTATAGTTGGATTAATATACTATAGTTACAACTTTCACATGTTATGATTGCCAGCTTAACCATAATTTGGTTTCAACCAAATATTTCATTCCTAGTTCATACTGAAATTCAAAGAACGAGTTTGCTTCCTCAATTTGATGATATTCAAACCATCTTCTTAATCCATTCCGGCGTCTTACATTTCAATTCAAGAGTTGTACTACTAGATATTCTATTTTTAGCTCAAGACTTAGTAGTTTATGTACTTTCATACAAATGTCTGATCCAAGCTCCCTAGAATATCCATTAATTTAGCTTCAATATTTTCAACTTCCGGTTGAGTGATTCCTTTTAACTTCTAGTTAACTGTCAATAAGATTCAATTCCTAAACGTAATTCCACCCATGTTCAGGAAACAAGTTTCACAATCAACTCCTGGTTGTCTAGTGAAACTTTATGCAACAATTCATTTTAGCTATGTCATTTCACTTCCAAACAAGTACCCATTAAGTTTTATATAATAGATATGGGAAAGTATGTGACATAAAGGTCCAAACACCTCTCATTTGTTTAGAGACAATAATTAAACTATATTGCTCTATTCTACGATATACCCGAAAATACATGGCTTCTAACTTTCTTCATGGAGCGCACATCCAGGTACTTTTTTATCTTGCTCTATCATTATTTTTTAATATTGGAGCAATATCTTTTAGTGTAGCAGCGATTATTATTAGTAAGCACCTTACCACGGGGTTTGTTCCTTTATGAGAAGATACGATATGCCTATTATGAGTTCTCATACCATTGCTAGGTCTCAATTGGCTTTCCTTCTTATTCGATGGGATACTTTTAGTGACTTTGAGTATGATAGCTCCTCATGCCCTATTTTCACCAGACGTCTCCAATCACTTTCAGGGACATGAGGAGCCAGTGTTTTTGTCCTCTGGACAAGATGAGGGATACTTTTATTTTCTTCGGTATTTCACGCTCCTCTGGTGCATTACTTTCAACTAATACAACTTAGTCATATGATCAAAATCACAAAAATGAATAGGAAGTTTCAATTCTTTATGCATACTTCTAGTACTTAGTTTGCATTCACTAGTGCGAAGTAGCGTGCATTAATCTCTCTCTTTCTCCTACCATGTTTTCTGACATTTATCATCTAAGGGTTTGTTCTCTCCCCCTAAAAGACTGGAAATAATTCTCATTTAGCCAAGGAATTTAGGCTTCATACACATTTCCGTTCAAAGTTTCTGAGAGAGCCTTTTACAATTCATTATGATACTTGGATATGCATGTAAACCAGGAAAATTCAATAGCACTAGTTGCATTGTTGAGTGGATGTTATATGCCAATGGTCTGATCATATGGCGGCTATTACAATGATGGTATAGCAAATATTAAAATGAATTCATAGTTTGCACTTAGTCCGTTCATGTGGATATTTGGTACTTAGTGCTATGCTATGTCAGATTACCAGTCATCAAATGTTATATTATCATTGTCCTTCCTCATGAATTTATAAAGATCATTAGTGAAATTCTTTTGTGTCCACATGATCTTGATAGATTAAAATTGGCAAAAACATAGTGTCGAATATACACTAGACGTACGCTACTTTAAAAGCACATCTATGAGCTTTACATAGTACCAAAATAACCCTTTCATATTATGCCATGACCATATGAGTTGCAATTTTTTATCATAATTCTAAGACCAAAGTAGTAAAATTTGTATTGCTAAAAAGGGAGAATATAGTCTAGTTTCCATTTCTAAAGTACTACAGCACAAATAATAAAGAAAGTATACTTCTACTATTTTCTCACTTAAGAGAGTTCAAGGGGGGCATGATATAATAATGCTTCTATAATGTGCAAAATTGTTCCATAGGTAGTATGACTATGTCTTGTTCTAGGCCAAAAAACTCAGTTGTTGCAATAGTTATAATATTTCCAATTCTATTTATTTGGAAATGTCTCTTTCTCTTAAGGTTAGATTTGTGGTTCTGAAATCTATAATTCATTCATTTTATTTGGGCGTTGCACAATTCTAGTATTTAAAGCATTATAATCATGTGTGAGTAAGTAGAAACAGAACAATAAATGCCTTAAACATTGTGGGAGCCATGGGCCCCGGGTACCTCACTACAAGCACATGGGCCACTCGGATAGAGGATGGGCCAGATCATGTAATTAGAGATAAGATAGCACCCGGCAGGCTGTGCCTTGTACAATAAGGAAACATAGCCTTAGTCGGATAGGATTCTATCTCTAAGAAGGAAATCCCTTGGTCGTATCCGACTGGGATCCTTACCATGTACCCCTGTCCCCTAGTATATAAAGGGAGGCAGGGCGCCCCATGAGGGCACAACAGATCATTGATCGTAAAACCACCTCAGAGGAATAACACCTCAACTGGACATAGGGTATTACCTCACATCGAGGGCCTGAACCAGTATAATTCTCCCGTGTTTCCCTGCAATCCACCGAATTCCAGGTCGCCGAGTAGCCCCATAGTATTATTGCCGGTGCAAAGCATCGACAGTTGGCGCGCCGGTAGGGGCCCGGCGAATTCTTCATCAACAGATTCGATGGATCCCATCAACGGAGTCAAGAGCGACAAGTTCTCCAATGGAGACACCATCACCTTCGGGAGCCTTGATTTCGTTGCAGATCAACTCGGCAACCTTTCCTTGGCTGAGGCAGATCCGATCTTGCCAGCTGAGGAGCTAGCCGGCGTTGCGCCAGTCGGCCCCAGGGACGTCGCCATCTCCTTCGACGATCTACTACGACAGTCCCTCGCATCGCCGGACATCGGGACAACTCTCTCCTTCGGCGTCCGACTCGCGCTAGGCCTTGAGCCAGCGCGGGTTAGGCCGAGAGGGGGAGAGATCGTCAATCTCCCGTACGGATTTGGCGACGTTGTGCATCTACAACCCGCGCAGCAGACCCGACCTCCAGTGATTCAGTTTGGACACGGTCATGAACCGTTTCAGATTGGATCTAGGGAGGTCGGAGTCGTCCTAACTCCGATAAACTACTCGGAGTCCGACACTAAGTCGGATGGTGGTTCGAGCATCAACTCGGACTCCACCTTGGCAAGCTTCCTCCTCCCCCGTGAGATCTTCATGGCTTCAACGCCACCTTCCGAGGTGCGCCGACTGCAAGAGGAGCAGCAAGAGGAGGCGCGCCGACTACAACAACAAGAGGAGGCCAACCGACAAGCTCGCAATGACGGGGTTCGACAGGTTGGGCAAGCCGCCCAGCAGCAGATCCTCCAAACCAAAGTCGGCGACCACGATGTCTTCGTCACGCCACAACAGAACGTCGTGGCCGCCGTAACTCTGCTGGACACGCTCCAGCTTGGGCCGGATCATCAGGCCACACCAACTATCGCCAAGATCAAGGCGATGATTACTGCTGCCGCCTGCCAGCAGCAAGAACAGTCAGGCAACACTCACATACCGACCCATCGAACGGGCTCTCCAGCGGCGGAGTCATCTGCATCAGCACGACGATGGGCGGCCGGCTCCACCCGGCAGCACGAAGAGTCCCGCCAAACAACACTCGCAATACCAACTACGACAACCGGCGGCGTCACCAATACGACCGCCGACCCAATCAGACCTCCGATTGCGATTACAACGCGATCTTCGCCACACCCTAAGGGCCCGGCGCGAAGAACGCGAAGAGGAATGAACGCCGCGACTGAGGATGAACACAAGCGCTTCGGTCTCCACTACGAGCGGCTACACCGCCAAAACCGAAGCCCAAGTCCTCACGATAATGAAGGCATTCCAGCCTTTTACTCGGGAGTTACAGGACGTCCGCTGGCCAGTCGGCTTTTAAGCCTACCGGAATCGAAAAGTACGACGGCAAGACCAACCAGAGTCCTGGCTCACCGTTTACGTCCTAGCAGTTCAAGCTGCTGGGGGCGACAGCAGAGCCATGGCTAAACTACCTCCTAGTCGCATTATCCGACTCGGCGAGGACATGGCTGACAGGCCTCCAGAAGAGGCGGTCGATCGGTTCTGGGGACACTCAGGGAGCGGTTCATCGCTAACTTCCAGGGGACCTACGAGAGACCGGCTTTCCGAGCACGACCTTTACCAGCTGCATCAGAAAAGAACGAGTCTCTACGTGAATTCATCAAAAGGTTTTTCCGAGAAGCGCAATCAAATCCAGCTATCAAAGACGAGGTCGTCATCGCCGCTTCCGCAAGGAGTAAAATGACGCCCCACTCATCGCGAAGTTTCATCGGAAGCCACCATCCACTATCGACTCTCTTCGCCATGGCCACAAATCGCCGACACTCGGCTGAAGCCGTCGCACGAGGCTTCGACGAGAAGAAGGAGCCCGACAAAAGACAACAGGGTGAAAGCCGAAACGAGCGCCCCAGAACAAGCCTGGCAGCGCAAGCGGAAGTCGGACAACGAGGTGGCTAACATGGAGCGCAGTCGATCACGGCCCCAGCGGAACAACGACTATCGAGAAAGTCCATGAGCCGGGCCTTGCCCCTTTCACCCCAAGCGGTCGACACGGCGACCAAGGACTGCCACATGCTCTAAGAAGTTGCACGCTCGAGCAAGCTTTCATCGTTGGGCCCGACCAAGGACAAGACAAGCCGACTCGGATTCCGGATCGCTGATGATTTCCAGAGACCCCCAAGCCGAACTCAACCACATCTTCGGGGGCCACTCGCGTACGAATCCAAGCGCAAGCAGAAGCTATCAAGTGCGGACACATTAACGCGTCTCCAACAACGGATACCCCCCCAATACATGCGCTGGTCAGAAAGATGGCTATCCCTTCAACCGCGCAGCATCACCCAGATCGGGTTTCCCAACCCGGACGATACCCGCTCGTCCTGGACCCTGTGTCAGAAATATTAGGCTGAAGAAAACCTCTCAGCGCGCGGAGCAGAAGTGCTGCTCAACATCCTGTCGCCAAGACTTTGGACGAGATGAGAATTCCTCGTCAGAACTACTGCCGAGCACCGCGCCCTTCCATGGGATAATCCCCGGCTTGTCATCAACCCCACTCGGGCAAATAACCTTGCCGGTGACCTTCGGCACGCGGGACAACTTCCGTACAGAAAAAACATCTCCTTCGAGGTCGCCGACTTCGAGACCGCGTATCACGCGATACTCGGCACGACCGCCCTCGCAAATTCATGAGCGATACCGCACTACACGTACCATGTGCGTGAAAGATGCCCGGGATGCCAGCAGAGTCCTCTCTCCTCCGCAGTGACGCCTAAGCAAGCCTTCACCTGCAACAAGGAAGCGGGTGGAGCTGGCTCAAACAAGAAGCGGCATTCAGGCGCGCGCGACAGCATCCGGCAAGCCGCTACATCTGAAGTCGATCAAGATTCCAAGTCCGGCGAAAAAGCAGCGAAGTCGGGAATTTTCAGCGGACTCCTGACACGCGAAGAAGATCCCCCTGGACCCCTTCCGACCCCTCAAGACCTGCCTTCCTTAGTCGGGACCGGACTCGACGCCCAAATAGGAAGACACGCTCGTCACCTTCTCCAAGGCCAACAAAGATATCTATCGTGGGAAACGTCCGACATGCCGGGCGTACAAAGGAGGTGATCGAGCACGCCCTATCCACGTAAAGCCAGACGCCAAGACCGGTCAAGCAACGGCTGCGGCGCTTCGCTCAGACCGCAAGGATGCTATCCGGCAGGAGATCACCAAGTCCTCCTCGCAGCCAGGCTTCATCAAGGAAGTCTAACCACCCGGACTGGCTGGCAACCCAGATCCTAGTCCGGAAGAAAAACGGTAAATGGGCATGTGCGTCGACTCGACACGACCCTCAAACAAAAGCGTGCCCAAGGACCCATTTGGGTCTTCCCAGGATAGATCAGGTGGTTGACTCCACGGCGGGGTGCGACCTACTCAGTTTTCTCGACTGTTACTCGGGATTCATCAATTAGCTTGAGGAACAAGACTGTTTAAAAACATCTTTCATCACGCCGTTTGGAGGACCGTATTGCTATATCACAATGCGTTCAGGTCTGAAAAACGCAGCGCGCAACCTACCAAAGGGCTATTCAGCGGTGTCTGCACACTCAGATCTGGGCGCAACGTGAAGCTACGTCGACGACTGTGGTGATCAAGTCCAAGTTCCAGAAAAGACATACATAAAGACTTGGAAGAAAACCTTCCAAAACTTCGAAGATTCGATGAAGTTGAACCGGCACAAGTGCGCCTTCGGAGCGTGCCGTCTGGGAAAGTTACCTCGGCTTCATCGTCTCGCACGCAGATCAACAACCCGGAGAAAGTCACGCCATCAGAACATGGCGCCCCCGACAACCCTTAAAGAACGTCCAGGAAGTTCGACAGGCTGCATGGCGGCACTCCAGCCAGGTTGATCTCCCGCTGGCACGCGAACGGGGCATGCTTTCTTCAAGCTCTCCTCAAAAAGTCGGGACACCTTTCAATGGACCCCGGAAAGCCCAGCAGCCTCTCGAAGAACTTCAAAGGAATTCCTACATTCACCCCCATGCTGGCCTCAACCCCTGCTGGGACACCACCTACTGCCTTAGTTCTGTCGGACACACACACAGTAAGTCGCACAGGTCTTGGTGGGTTAGTGGACTGATCCCGAACGGCATCTTCAGAAATTACACAGCCAATCTATTTTTGTTCAGCAGACGGACCTTGCCGACTCCAAAAACAAATACCGCTAGGTAGAAGCTGTATAGGCCTATCATCACAGTCCGAAAGCTGGTTGCCCATACTGTTTTAAGACATCAAGTCACCGGTAGGTCACAGCGTTTCCACTCGGGGACTGCCTTCATACATCGCGAGGCCACCACGACCGGCCGAATCGCTAAGGCAGCTCAGCATGATGCGGTTTACATCACCTTTCACATCGGACAGCTTATAAAGTCTCAAGCTCTGCCGACTTCGTGGCCAGAGAGTGGACACAGAAGTGCATATCACACACCAACAAACAAAGCTAGAGTACGGCGGGACACATGTCTTCGACGGTCCTACGAGACGGCCGTGGGTGGAAGTTCATTCTACGAATCCCCACGGGCGACAAACAGTCTGAACAGTACGTACTACAAAAATGCACCTCCGGTTTCCCAACGTCGCCGAGTACGAGCTCTTGTTCACGGGCCGCATCCCAATATCAATCGCATACGTCGACCTGGTTTGTGCAGGAGACTCCCAAACTCCGTAGGTCAACCAAGTCGAGAAAGACTGAGACCTGCTCGACGGACACAATGGGACGCATTACTGTTCAGGCAGGTTCCGCAAGTTGGAACAATTAAGTCTCGACGAGCTGGACCATACAAGTCGGTGTCAATACAACGACGCCGGCAGGATGAGCGTGGCAAAATGGGATCCAAGCGAGACAGCCCGGTTTCCCGACTGGAATCTCTTTGTACGAGCAAACTTATGAGAGACCATCCAGTCAAGAAGAACCGGCAAAGAGCAGTCGGTGAGGCGAGCCTCACCCCGACACGACGAGTGTGCACATATGTCACAAGACTGGAGGGGTCCTGTTGCTCAATTCCTCCCTGGACGATGAACTCCCAGAAGATCGCAGATCAGGCCGAGCAGGATTTCAAGCGTCAAAGCAAAAGCTTCCTGCTAGTCCGGAGAAGACTTGTACCGAAGGAGCGCATCAGTGTCGCTCACAGCGCAATGTGTCACCACCGAGGAAGGCAAGCAACATCCTGCATATCACACCACATCAGGGCATATGTGGCAACACGCTGCATCCAGGACGTTAGTCGGAAAGGGCCTTACCGGAGGGATTCTTCTAGCCCAGCGCAGTACAGACGCCAAAGACAGTGTTCGCAAAGGCATGCGAGGGTTGCCAGTTCTTCGCAAGACAGCACAGATCTTCCACCACCACAGGATATCCAGATATCCTATCTCCTGGCCATTCGCAGTATGGGGGCTCGACATGGTCGGGCCATTCAAGAAAGCGCCAGGAGGGTTTCACTGCATTTATTCGTCGCAGTGGATAAATTCACCAATGGATTGAGGCTAAACCCCGTCGCAACATCACAGCGGCACGAGCAAAGGACTTCATCCTGAGGTATACTATACGGTTTGGGGTCCTAACCGCATCATAACGAAACGGCACTCAGTTCGGCGGGCGGGCTATTCCAAGATTTCTGCGACGACTTTCGGCATCAAGATCTGCTATGCATCTGTGGCACGACCCGCGGAGCAAAATGGGCAGGTTGAGCGAGCCAACGGCATGGTCTTACAAGGCATCAAGACAGGATATACGACCGACTACAACACAATGCGGGTCGGTGGGTACCCAAGAACTACATCTGTTCTCTGGTCTCTCAGAACCACGGTTAGTCGGGCACAGGGCAATCCCTTTCTTTCCTGGTATAACGGCACCGAGGGCCATGCTACCGATAGAGATACAGTTCCGGCTCTCCGCGAGTCCGGGCTTACTCGAGGGACGACTCCAACGGGCACCGACGATCGAATTAGACTCAGCTGGCCAGAAGCAAGAGACGCCGGCAACAATCCAGTCGGCAGGTATCTTCAAGGCCTGCGTCCGCCTATCACAATCGCACATGTCCATCGGCCGTGCTTTTTTGTCGGGGATCGTGTTCATACAGGAAGATACAACCACAAGGACAGGCACAAACTATCCCCCATCTGGGAAGGGCCATTCTTATAGCCGAGGTCACATAGAGGCCAGGGCGCTACAGACTGAAGACCAAAGACGGCGTCTCAATCACAACGTCATGGAGATATAGAACAGCTACGTCTTTCTATACCTGAGTTTTACATTTTCCATGTGTACAGTTTTTCCTGACATCACTACGCCCGCTTGTTCCAATCGAGTAGTGAGTCGGGGGCTGTGCAATGTATATACGTGTTCTGTCAATAACATACAAGCATAATTTTCACCCCGGATTATGAAGCCTCTGCGCACGACTGATGCGTTCGCCCGAGTTCTTATAGCATCTTACTCGAACGTTTTTTTATCAAGTTCTATCGAAGGAAAGCTAGACTCGGTGCATGCTACATGGTCGGGCAAAGCGCTAATGACAAACCGAATAATAGTTTGAGCGGCACGACACATATATTTACACATGATCGTATATGAAAAGCATAATATATACACGACTACAAAATTGTATTGCCTTTCATACAGACTCCAGGGTCTCGAGGGTAATCGCTTCAGCAGTCAGGCTTCGCTGTGAGATCAGCTCCAGCGCTTCCACCTCGGGCGTCGTCTCCTCGGAAAATCCCTCCCCGATGGCCTCAATGTCCGCCTCGGTAGATGGACTTCGGTCATTGCTAAGGGTCTGGGCCATGCCGGCGGGCCAACAACCGCTCGTCTGAAGTACCTTTCCAGGGCACTCGGCGCTTCCTCGAGACGCCCGTTATTTGAGGATTCTGCTACAAAGCTGTCCCCACTGGGCGGGGATCTACAAGGTCAAGGAGCCCTTTTCACGACCCGACGAGGGCCTCCCGTGACTCCTGATTGACCTTATCTCCTCCGTGTAGAACCGGTACTGGGCCTGGACGTTGGCTCTCATGCTGCCAGATCAGGCCGGCAAGTAAGCTGTCAGATACTCGGCTACACACAGGGCATGAGCTAATGTATTGGCTAAGATATAGTCGGGTTTGAGGACTTACTTTCGTAGCTCGGCCTCCCACCCCGGCCTACGGTCTTCTCCAGTTCGGCCTTCTCCTTATCGAGCTTGACGACGGCCTTCTCCAACTCGACTTCTTTCCCGGTCAAGCTCACGGTGTTAGGCCTTTGTCAGTGGCCTTGACCCTTTCCAAGCTCGGCTTGCTGTCTTCGCCTCCTTCAGCTGCGACTCCTCTCCGCCTCGGGTCTTTAAGCTCCCGCTTCGAGGTCTGCACCACAGATTAGATTCCAAGAGCTCAATCGTGCAAGTCATGACACACCGAGCAGTCGGGATTGACGTAGCTGGATGAATACATTCAACGGTCCAGTCGGAAGATATGCTCGAGGATTTTACTTCTGAGTCTTCTCGGCTAGGGCCCCACTGTCTCTGCCCTGGAGCTGATCAGCGCCGCTCTTCAGCCAGGCCTCCTCCTCGTGTGACGCGCCTCCATCTCGGCCTTCAATGCCCGGAGTTGTTGCAATTCCGTGAGGTGGGGAGCCATCTCGACCAGGATCTCCGTCATCGCCTCGTTGCGGTCGACGAGCTTCTGTTCGGGACAAGGAACAAACCGACGACAGAGTCAAACATCAAGACAAGAAGATTGCTGGAGCTTAACTACAAGAATCATACCGCGACCCCTTGGGACCCGTTGATGGCGGCACGAAGCAGGCTCTCGCGCTCTCTCCTTGCGACGACTTCATCGAGCCTGAAGCTTTTCATAATGCCGTCGCGAGTGGTCCACGTGAAGGTCCGGGGCATCACACGTGGGGGAGCTTCGATCCGAGGCAAATGTGGGATCTCCGGCGGCGGCGGCAACGGCGATGATGGCGAGGACGATAACCATGATGGCGACGGGGTCTTGGCCTCGGCACCGCCTTCCCCTACAACATCGGGGACCGGCTCAGGGGTTCCGTCCCCCGCTTCCGCGACGTATGGTGCCTCGGGGGCTGGGGCCTCAGTTTCAACAGCCACCTCTTGGTCGAGTGGCGGTAGTGGCCCTGTAGTCGGAGCCACCCCGGTCTCAGCGACCGGGCTGGCCGCCGGCTCAGCAGGTGTGTTCGCTGCCGCTGGCTCGGCTGGGGCGGACTCATCAAGTGGAGCAGATGGGTCAACCTTTTTGAGGTCGATATTGGCCCGCTTCCTGCACAACGAAGCAAGACATCAGAACTGTATTTTAACATACAACGACTACAGAAGGCCCGGAGTAGCACACCTCTTGGAGAACTTCAGCTTCCTGCCAGCCTGCCCGCTCCCCGGCGAAGCGCTAGCATCGGCACTCGCCCTGGTTGGTGTCATCGATGGCAGAGGCATATCAGCCTGAGTCGGCCTCGACTCAGGTATGGTTGGTTCGGGTTCCTTCGCCCCAATCGGCCTCTGCTCTGGTTGGCCCCTTGGCGGCGCGGTTGCTGGGTACGACAACGTCAAGCCCAAGCCTGCTGATCTCAGCCTGGGACTCGACCGCGTGGGCGTTGTGGCAGCAGTGTTCTTTATCTTCAAGCTGCCACTCACGGCGCGCGCTGTCATGGCCCCCTCGCCCCGATATAAAATCGGCTTCTTCCCCGCTCTCTTGGAGTCGGGTTGGGCATCAGAGGGACTCCTCGGCCTCTTCCTCGACGCGACCACAGACAATGGACGAGAATCTTCATCAAATTCCTCATGCCACTACAAGCAAGTCGACAAGATACCATCACGCAAGGTTGAACAATCACCGTTCCACAGGCGTTCACCACAGAAGAAGGTAGAAGGTTACCTTGGTCCGCGGCCGGATGAAGCTATAGGCAACAACTCGGCGGTTATCATCTTCGGTGGCAACGACCCCTTCGGAGAAGTAGCCAAACAAGGTATCGGTCACTGCACCCTTGTCTGCCGTCTCGCTGCTCACCCGGTCGGGATCGTGTTTACCTTTGAAGGCCTAGCCGAAAGCGCTTCTCAACTTCAGCGGCTGGACGCGCCTCGTCAGGAAACGACGAGCCACCCAGGGCCCCGTCAAGCCGGCCCTCTTGAGGTCATCTATCTTCGTCAGCAATATATGTGCCTGGCCCAGTTCTTCAAAGGTTGGCTCCGAGGACCAGCTTGGCAACACCGCCGGCGGCATACCAGTAAACGGGGGCAAGGAAGGAGCTAGATCGGCGCAGTAAAACCACTCCTTGTGCCAGCCCTTCAGAGAAGATTTCAAGGGCAAATCGATATACGTCTTCTTCCCATCACTCCTTAGTTGAAGATCAGCCCCCCCAATCACACTGATATTGCTCTTGGAAGGCTGGGGCTTGACATGGAACAAGTGTCGGAAGAGGATGAAATGGGGCTCAACACCCAGAAAGCACTCGCAAAGAGTAACGAATATGGAGATCTGAAGGATCGAGTTGGGATTTAAATGCACCAACTCCAGCCCGTAGAAATCAAGGATGCGGCGGAGAAAATCGGACGACGGAAGACACAAGCCCCGATCAAAGAAAGAGGCGAAAACTACCGTTTCACCAGGCCGGGGGTTGGGGCTCGACTCATCCCTCGCCGACCGCCAACGGATCACTTCTTGGCTGGGCAACTTCAGCTCGCTCTCCAGCCGTCTCAGCTTCACCGAGCCGCAATCCGAGATCGGCCAAGAACTCCCTAGCGCACGCGTAGGATTCGTCGCCTTCGGCATGATTGGAGGTGGTGAGATTTGGGGGAAAGCAAATCAGGGGCTTGGAATAAACGAAGAGGATTGAAATCGCCCGAGTCCGGGTGGGGAACGGCTGCTGCTAACCCTAGCCGGGTGGGAGGCGAAAAGCTAGGCACGAAGGTGGAAGACGAAGAGATTGGCTACTTTGGGGAAGACGACGGAATCTTTTTCTCTCTCCCCATCCTTTTATAGCCTGTACCGACTAGATGGGCCCAGGCCTGCACAGTTGGTATTGGGCCAACAAGACATGAGTTCCTACAGTAGCATGCTCCATGTGGGCCGCCCGCAGGCTGAGTTGAAATTATAGTGCTGGTGCTACCCACAGGAATCGATGAGGTAAACAGATATGCTTCATGAAAGCCTTACTGCTAAACATATATGTTTGGGGTATCTGTTTTATCCACCAGGTCTCGAGGATATATCCTTACAAGGATCACAAGCTGGTCTTCATTAAAATTGGGGATGCATGTATCTTTCTCGGGAACACCTGACCACATAATGGATTTATTTTCATAAAGTAGCCATCAGTTGCCATGAGCGACATTATCCCAGCCGACATGACACTGAAGAGTCTAACTTTCGAGTAGTGCACTACTCGGGAGAGACTATAAATATCTATTCCCGCTGACATGATGCGGAAGAGTCTAGCTTTTGAGTGGGACGCCACTCGGAAAAGACTATAAACTCATATTCCGACTGACATAAAGTCGAAGAGTCCTATATACGAGTAGCCTCCTACTCGGCAAGACTATAAATTATATTCCGGTTGACATGATACCGAAGAGTCTCATATACCAGTAGTAATCTACTCGGGAAAGACTTCCAGGTTAAAGGTCTTTGACTTTATGTTTAATTGTCTTCACAATTAAGCACAAAGTCGGGGGCTACACCTAATAGGTGCGCCTATTCGGCGCACACTATTCATATATTTACATGAAGCCCTTCATAGCCTCGCTGCCAGCTGACATGAAGCAGGACTCGGGAAGACTTACTCGGACAAAGAGTACTCGGGAGCATCTCACTCGGGTAACCTTCACCGTGGAGGATGAGCACTCGGCATCAGCTGTGACTCAACTATGAAGGTCTCAGGGGCTACTGTGGGAGCCATGGGCCCCGGGTACCTCACTACAAGCACATGGGCCACTCGGATAGAGGATGGGCCAGATCATGTAATTAGAGATAAGGTAGCACCCGGCAGGCTGTGCCTTGTACAATAAGGAAACATAGCCTTAGTCGGATAGGATTCTATCTCTAAGAAGGAAATCCCTTGGTCGTATCCGACTGGGATCCTTACCATGTACCCCTATCCCCTAGTATATAAAGGGAGGCAGGGCGCCCCATGAGGGCACACCAGATCATTGATCGTAAAACCACCTCAGAGGAATAACACCTCAACTGGACGTAGGGTATTACCTCACATCGAGGGTCTGAACTAGTATAATTCTCCCGTGTTTCCCTGCAATCCACCGAATTCCAGGTCGCCGAGTAGCCCCATAGTATTATTGCCGGTGCAAAGCATCGACAAACATGCTACTATATACTGGAAATAGGGCTGAAAACGGTCGGTAAAATTTCCGAACCGACCGACGCCGTTTTCCGGATTTTACCGACTGTTTTCCGTTTTTTTCGGTACTGGTCGGAAATGATCCGGAAAACGGTATTTGGGTTTCGGAAACGGTATCGGAAATGATTTCAGTAGTTTACCGACCGTTTCCGAAGTTTACCATATTTATTCGGAAATTTACCGATAACACTGATTCGGAAATTTATTCGGAAATTAACCTAGCTGAAGTACCCTCACCTTATCCGCTCAATCTCAGGCTCAGCTTCTCACCGCAAGACACACACGGTCACAGCCTCCTGCGCCGCTCCCGTCCGCCGCCCCGCCCGTCCGGCCGCCGCTCCGTCCGCCGCCCCGCCAGCCGCCGCTCCATCCTCCCCGCCGGCCTCTGCTCCCGTCTGCCGCCCCGCCGGCCTCCGCTCCCGTCCGCCGCCCAGCGGGCCTCCGCCGCTGCCCCGGTGCCCACCCCCGCCGGCCTCCGCTCCCGTCTGCCGCCCCGCCGGCCTCCGCTGCCGCCGGTGCCCACCCCGCTGGCCTCCGCTCCGCCCTCCCGTCCGGCCGCTGCTCCGTCCGCCGCCCCGCAGCCGCCGCTCCCGTCCGCCGCCTCTCCCGTCCGGCCGCCGCTCCCGTCCGCCGCCCTCCCGTCCGGCCGCTGCTCCCGTCCGGCCGCTGCTCCCGTCTGCCGCCTCGCCAGCCGCCGTGCCCGTCCGCCGCCGCTCCCGTCCGGCCGCTGCTCCCGTCCGCCGCCCCGCCAGCCGCCGCTCCCGTCCTCCCCCGCCGGCCTCCGCTCCCGTCTGCCGCCCCCGCCGGCCTCCGCTCCCGTCCGCCGCCCAGCGGGCCTCCGCCGCTGCCCGGTGCCCCACCCCGCCGGCCTCCGCTCCCGTCTGCTCCTCTCCTGTCCGCCGCCCCACCAAGCGCCAGCCTCTGCTGCTGGCCTCCCGTGCGCTCGGCCTGCCTGCCTGGCGTTCTGCTAGACCTTTTAATTTCTATATCCTTTTCTTTTCTGAAAATGAAACTTTCCATAGCCGTTTGCTTAAGATATTTTTCTCATCTTGTGTGCTGCAAGGTACTCTGGAAACTTACTGACAAGAGATGCCTGTGATCAATTAGATTTTTGATGCAATCATCTGTGATCCACCTCCACCATATGGAGTCCGGGCTGGAGGCCGCAAGTCAAGTACCCTGAGCACCCCTGCTTCAAGCTGATCGCCTCCTACGAGCAGATTCTGAGCATGAGGTTATTTATGGTGGTATATTGGTTTTGGACATAGTTACATTGTCATCTTGTATGCTATCATGTTGGATAATTATTGAGATTGTTTTTTATGATGGGCGATTATTATGTGATATCGCTATTATTATGTTTAGTGATTATGTGAGTTACGCTAGATATCACATGTGAGGTAAAGTTATTTCCGATCCGAATTCATGGATGTCCGACCGATATCGATGAATTTCCGACCGAGCAACTCCATTTCCGATGTTTCCGAATTTTCCGAAGCCGTTTCCATTTCCGACATTACCGTTTCCGATTCCGATTCCGAGTACAAAATATGGAAATGGAAATGATTTAGGGGTTTTTCCGATCATTTCCGACCGTTTTCAGCCCTAACTGGAAATAATTCTTTAGTGCAGGGGAAAAGTGTGTGTGCTCTCTAAGAGCAAGGACCATTTATTCAATTCTGTATTACATTCAAAATTGCAACAAATAGAATGACAGCAAGGCTAGATTGATTCAACGAAATCTTTCACAACCTTGGTTTCAATCAATTCTATGGCGAGCTTCTCATTCAACAATAATGATAATGTTTTCTTTTATTCTAACATAAATCTGTTCTAGCATGGGAGATTCTACATCCATAGAATTTCGGAAGTGCTAGGAGTTCTCCCCCTCATCTTATGATGGGTGTGTATGCTTCAATTCATTCACCATGACCTTGTTCCACCTCCCTAGCTCCTCTCCTTTTCCTGAGGCACATTCGCCATCTAGCCTTTCCTTGAGGCACATTCGCCATCTAACTTATCGCATTGATTGTTACCAATAATTTGCTAGATGGATGGGGAGATGATGTTCTTCTAATGAACATTATTTTGAACGTTACATAATTTCCGCTACCAATCAATTTGGAATACTTCTTGTACACTATCTGATGATATTTGCATGTGATATTCATTGCATCCAGTTGGAACATCAAGAATTTCCATAATTTTGGTGCAAATTTGGTGCACTGTATAACTACTCTCTATGATGGTTTTCTCGTTAGTGAACTATGCACAAAATATACCTATATTCTTACTTTAATAGAGATAGGCGTGTACCACAATCTTTCAAACCGCTTGTTTGATGCAGCAAAAAAGGCCAATGCACTCCTCTAAGATACTCATTCACGAGAGTAATATAGAGTCAATAATGAGAGAATTGAAGTGCTTGATCAATCTCATCGTCAATAAATAGTGCCTTTTAGTGGTACCACAGAGCTCTTACTCAAATATAATTTCGGCATTTAATACTTATGTCAGAAAATATTCTAAATTCAATGAACTTCTATTTCACGATGCCAGTGATCTTCAATTATTCAGAATATGCACAAATTACGTGCAGGTACAATTTACTACTTTTGTTCCTAAAAATTTCCAATAGTTTCAATGCAATTGTTTACTATGAAAATACCGATAATTAAATGTGTACAGGCAATTAAAATATTAAATGCAGTAATAAATATATAGAAATAATTGGTACATTTGATGCAGAAACAAATACGAAATTCGAGTTCTAGAGGTCCTTTTATGCAAGAAAAAGAGTTTCTGGAGTTCTCTGCAAAATCTGAGGCTTTATGTGCCAAATTTTTAAGATTTGTGCAATTCGCTAGGACTTCAGGGCCTTTCCACAAAAATGCACATCCAGCTCGTTCTCCACTGCTTGTTCCTTCTGGGGACTGTGGCTTGGACGTCCGATATTTGATGTTTCACCACATGTTAAAAAATATTTTATTGTTTGGATGAAATTATTTCAACAAGATGCAACATTCAAAAACTACTATTTGGCAACACAAAGACATCAATATATGTGATATCCAATCAAAAACATAATAAAATATTCTAATACAATAAAGTGCAACAATAATAAACAATAGGTTACAATATCGTCCAAATCTCAAAAAAAAAAGTACCTATCTCATCCAAGCAGACCTGGTGCGCGCCATCATCTGAGGGGCCGCCGCCGCCCTAGCCTCATCCAGTGGTCCGACGGTGGTGGCGGCGGCCTTGGCTCTTCTACCCTTGGCCCAATGCCACCACACACAGAAGGGATTTGCACGGAGGAGCTGAGGCTGTTGGCGCTCGGAGGGAAAGGGTTCGAACGACAGGGGAGAAGCCCGAGGTGACGGCGACCTTAGATCAACGAAGAGGCAGGACCAGGAGAGTTCGACAGCTGCCGATGATCTAAACAGCTGGGTCTCTGAGTGGCTCATGGTGTAAAGTTATGCGCTTTGGCTCAAGGAGCAATGGAGGAAAAAGAAGGGAGAGAATAAGAAATAGATAGGTAGAACAGAATGTCCGATATTTGTCTTCCTAACGGGCGCGCGTCGCAGGTCGGTTCCTTCTCCGTTTTGGTCTGCTACATTTTCTTTTTGTTTTTTTTTCAGCTCCTTTTCTTTCTTTCCTTCCATGTTCGACGCCAAAACTGTCGAAAAATATTTATCAACCAGAGGAACAGAGGAAGTTTAAGGCAGAGAAAGTTGGGCAGCTTGTGTGCTAGTAACTTGCTTGTATTCTTTGCTCACGTGATGGATGATACACATTCACTCACATACAGTTTACAACCGACATTGCAAAGGAACTTTATGAACCAGCTAGTAGTCAAAGTCAATTTTTTTTATTCAAGATATTTAATGCAATGAAAAATTACTACTACACTGTTGTTGCTACTATAACTACAAAGTCACATCGTGCATGTCTACACTTCTCTAGAAAATTTACGTAGCAGTAACTTGCTCTTTGACTTTTGCTTCAGGAAGGCTAGCTAGGAGCTTCTAGAAATGAATTTAGGAGTTGTTTGAATTGATTTTTATAGGTGTTTTATAAGTCATACATAAAACACATAAAACAAGAAACATCATTACTATATGATTAATTAAGTATTAGCTATTAAAAACTTGAAAATAAATCTATTTGATTTTTTAAGATAGTTTCATATGAAAAGTTTTTACAAAAAACATACCGTTATACGTTTCAAAAAATATACTAACGGAAATCAAGACACAAGCTATAATCCATAGTAAGAAAAGAACACCACCTAATTTCACCGTACTCCCCCTTAATTCATTTCTTCCAAACTCCAATCAACTCTCTATCATGGACGAATTTTTTCCTTTGACAAATCCTTCGTAAATATGTCCACCAACTATTGATCTGTTCGACAAAATTCTAATTTAATTTTCCTGTGATCAACTGCAATATGTTCAGTCTTGTGATGACTGATTGGGTTCTCGCTAATCGCCATTGCAGACTTATTTTCACAATAAATTATTGTAGGCTCATTCTGCTTCTCGCCTTAAGCTGAGTTGGACAGTATATGTTTGGGCTATTATTATCAGCGTCATACAAAACGAAATAAGCTAATAGCATATGATTAATTAAGTTTTAATTATTATAAACTTGAAAAATAGATTTATTTGATTTTTAAAGCAACTTTTAGACAGAAAATTTTTTTAAAAAACACACCGTTTAGTAATTTGAGAAACGTACTAAAAAACGAGGGTTTTCACCATTTCCATCGGTGCCGAAAGCTCCTTAAATCTTTCATAATTCTTATCAACCAAACAACTTGTGAAACAGCAATTGCTATGTATTCCATCCGTCTCAAAATAATAAAATCTAATACTGGATGTCTCATATCATATAGATATGTCATATTCCAGTACTACCAATTTGAACAGCCCTCTATCTAAATTTGTAGTACTAGGATATATTATATTGAGTACTAGGTTTTATTCTTTTGAGACAGAGGGAGAGAGAGTATTGTGCTTCGGTTGAAGATAAAGAAACCATATTTTATTTCTTTGTATACCAGGAATACATACCTGAACCAAGTGAGAAAGCATAACCAGATGTACTCATATCATGCAAGATCCAGCCTAGTCACTATCCGTGTAACCAATTAATTTTGATTGTTTAACTTGCTTGTAGCATAGACCATAATCTGCGGTCCCTTTTATATACCGCAAAACTTTCTTTGCAGTAGAAAAATTTAATTGACTTGGGCTTTTCATGTACCTTCATAATAAACTGGCCGCAAACATAATATCGGGTCGTGTGGCAGTAAAATATAATAGACTTCCAACTAGACTCGTGTAAATTGTTGGATCTTCCTTATCAGCACCACCTCTTGCCTTTTGTTTTTCATATGGCAACAAGGGGGTTCTAACTGACTTATAGTTATCCATCTTAACTTTCTTCCGAATATTTTCTGCATCGTTTCTTCGCGATATAAAATATACCTTCATTACCTGATGCACTTCAGCCACACCGTAAAATTCACTTAATTTAATAAATTATTGGTTAAAGTATTTCTAGAAGTAATTTAAAATTCTTAAGAGATATGCCAATAAAATTCATAAATAAGTCTTCGCAGAAATTGGGTCAAATAAAATTTTATTAAATACCTCACTAAACCCTTAGTCTCCAGGATTTTTCGGAAATTTTTAAAACAAGGGAAATATGTTTAATAAA
Source organism: Oryza meyeriana var. granulata (assembly GCA_003991445.1). Taxonomy (NCBI): domain Eukaryota; kingdom Viridiplantae; phylum Streptophyta; class Magnoliopsida; order Poales; family Poaceae; genus Oryza; species Oryza meyeriana. The sequence continues at coordinate 74,561 of RYFJ01001881.1, read as the reverse complement.
TAAAACATCATTTCAGTAATTATTTAAATAGAAAAATTAAAACGCCGCCCGATGCCGATGAGGGCCGCACCCGATTCGGTCTCCTCACCATCTGTCGTTCCAAACTGAAGCCGGAACCGTGCTTCCCTTGGACTCTTGTTCCTTTTCCCTCATGAAACGATAAGAATCATTGAAGGATGTGGCGCCGCCACGAGCTCTCGAAGCTTCCAAAAATCCTAGCCACCATGGAGGTCATGTCCAAGTCGAACTTCTTATCCTTCCCCTTTAAAAAGGATGGCTCGGACCCCCCTCGCATTTAATCCGTTGTGAATCAAAGCTTTTCCAGGCTCTAGCCGCTCTCACCACTTTGATCTCTCTTTCTGCCACCGCCACCAAGCTTCGGCCGCTTTCTGCGTCGTTTTGGCCGACGCCGGATCGAGTTGACCTCATCATCGGGACTGCAACAGCAAGGAGATCCCTGACAACCACCTCCTCGATGCCGGAGCTCACGGGAACGCCGTCGTTGCCAAGGTACCGAAAACCTCCGTTGCCAAAAGCACGCCACTGGCCATTCCTGTCACCGTCCATCACCACATCTGCACTGGTAAGCTTTGCTGTGTCGTCGTCTTTGTCCTGGTGCCCTTGCCGTCCGCTGCTGCGTCGTCATTCGCCATCGACCGTCGGTTTCTGAGCGGGCCGGCCGCCGTCCAATGTGGCATCTATGTCAGCTGCCACCTTTGCTGCTCCTGTCCTTCATGGCGTCCACATGGTCGCCGACGTGTCCGCTAAGGTGGACAACTAGACGGTTTTAATCCTGGCCGTCCAATCCCCTTCGATCTAACCTAAGCCATCGGATTGCCTTGAGTTGATCTTAGCCGTTAGATCTTGGTCAACCCTAGTTAAATCAATCTTGGCCGTTGGATCTTGTGGACCTTCTCTATGGACTCGGTTTACGGTGAACCATAGCCTAATAATTCATCTTTTTATTTTCAAAAGCAAGGCAAGTTACATGGATCTAAAATCTTTTGAACATGTTGATCCTATGTTTTAATCTCTCATTTTCATTTAACTATTGTATTTATTTTTTTTAATGTCATCGGGATGGTGAACCAATATTCCTTTGTTATAGCTTTTTTGCTATTAATATCTTTGCCTTGATATCTTGAGATTATAGTTTGACTAGTCATGATCTTATATAATGGTTTGGTTAGAATAATTAATTTTGCTTAGCCATGTTTGAAAACATTAGTATCATTTTACGTAGGATGACATATACTTCACTTATGATTCATGAATAGTTAGTTCTTAGTAGCTCATGACGGTTCGTCATGCTTGGTTAATTAATATTTCAACTAAAACTTAACTAATGATGGATTATGAGTATATGGTTTTGATGGTCATGCTCATGATATTTAAGAACCTGTTCATGAGCTACTATTGTGAAGCAGTTACCATACTAATCACAAGTCAGAATAGGCAACGGCTTAACTTGTTGTATATCATGATCCGATGTCGAATACTAGAATATGAAGTAACAGTGATAAGTCCACGGGGCACTGAGTGAGTCTATACTAGTATGGAGAGATTGAGATCTCGGTGGGTGTACCATGTTAGGTTGTGTTATGCTTTAGGTCATGTCACGATTTTTCCCTTTACAGTATCATGGTGGTATTTCGGGGCATAAGAATATCTGCGGAATCGTGTCTTGTAGGTAAATTTGTATACCTCTGATCAGAGTAAAACTAATTGAATGACCGTGCCCGTGGTTATGGACGAGCTATCAATGTTTTTTGTGATTAGTCCAACTGTTCTTTACTAAGGGCAATTTGGTAAAATGTGGTTATCATGGAGTCTTCGGATATGGAGAAGTGGTTTGGATAACTCTAGGAATGGAGATGTTGGGCATGTCCAGTTGAGAGAGGTTGTTCAATGTTGCTTTAATATTGATTAATTATTTAATTATTTAATGATTTCCAAATGCTCATTAAAATGTTTATGCAAAATAGCTATATTACGCCTTTCTTTATTATACCCTATGCATACTTATATTTTACTGTGTAACTTACGAGTATTTCATATACTCATCTTGCTATAACCAACCATCAAAAGAGGAGTACTTCGGTGACGAAGGTGATATGGAGGACTAAAGCTCGATCTTAGTCAAGATGCTTATGGAGTGGAGTTGCCTACGCTAGATAGTTTACTTTTTCCCCACTGCTAGAGTTTAATTTAGTTTGAGAGATTCTATCCACCTTTGTAATATTTACATTTGTTTATTTAATATTTAAGGTATTGTACTCTATTTATCTATATTGTTGTGTAACTCGGTTGATTCCTAAACGGGGATTTAAATGCATATAAGCGTGCTGAAATTTTAGATGGAAATTCTAGGCATGACAACTTCCATACCCAAAAAATAGTGTAGTAGGCCCAGATCACTTATTTCATATGTATTCATCATCTTCTTTTTAAACTTTTGCATCACCTTCTCACTTTTGCTGGCATATATCAAATCATCAATGCATAGTGAGACAATTAATCAAATCATCAACGTATAGTGAGAATTAAAATATCCATACCTATTTTCTTGATACGAGTGGCATGCTCGTGCATTGCAATAGACGGCGGTGGTTTTATGAGGTTTATTTATGAGAATACTGGTTTTTGGATGATGTGATTTTTTAGAGTGGTTTGGGTTTTTTTTTGGTGAGGTGCTTTTTTAGTGAGGGTGATTTTTTTATGTAGGGGAATAAAGTGGTTGGAGAGGGAGAGGACAACTCTTCTTTTATAATAGTAGAAATAGAGTAGGCTCATTTATACCCTTGACAAATCCTTTCTAGGTGCCTGTTTTAGGCCATATAATACTTTCTTATGTCTAAATACCTTATTTTCTCCCCTGGACTGAAAACCCTTCTGGTTTTTCAACATAAACTTTTTCTTCAAGATAACCATTTAGAAAAACCAATTTAACATCAAGTTGATAAATCTTCCACTTCTTTTGACCTGCTAGAGCAATTGTTGTACGAATGATCTCTAGCGTGGCCACTGGAGAATATGTCTCATAATAATCAATTCGAGGCTTTGGCTTAAATCATTTTGCCACAAGCCTTCCTTTATATTCTTGTATTGAGCCATCCGGATTTAATTTGGTCTTATAAACCCATTTAACTCTAATAACTTCTCGATTTTTAAGACGGTCAACCAATTCCCAGGTATTATTTTTCTCAATCATAAGAATCTCATCTTCCATGGCCTTTACCCATTCTTATGTTTTTCTGCTTCTTGAAAACTTTGTGGCTCAACAACAAAAAAATTGCAAAACTCATGTTGTTCTGGCTCCCTTTGTTGAGAAGTAGATTCTAATAATTCAACCATACTTCTTACCCGTCTTGGAGCTGATTCTGGTGTAGATGCTTGCTCATCATTACTTGGGTTGAAGTCTAAACTAGAGCTTGAGCTTGACCTTGGACTTGATGCATCTTGACTAGGAGCATGGTCATGCTCTTCATAGTTTCCAGGAATACCTCGTGGGCCTAGTGTGATGGTACTAGTTGGCATTAATTGACTACTAGGAACTTTGGGTATCTTCCACTCTCAAGTGGCAGCCTTATTAAAAATCACATCTCTAGTGATAATAATCTTCTTTTGCTCCAGATTATAAAGTCTATATCCTTTGATACCACCAGTATAGCCAACAAATATGCAGTGATCACTTCTATTATCAAATATTACTCTTTTTTGTGCCAGCACTTCAGCATAACAAACACAACCAAATACTTTCATATGACCAATGACAAGCTTTTTATCATACCAAGCTTTAAAAGGCGTGTGGTTTGGTACTACCTTAGTAGGACTTCTATTTAAAATATAAACCGTTGTATTAACAGCTTCAGCCCAGAAAGATTTAGGCATACCTATCCCTTGGAGCATAGAATTTGTCATAACATTAATCGCCCGATTTTTCCTTTAGGCAGCACCATTTTGTTGAGCACAATAGCCTGCTGTTAACTGTCTTCGGATGCCAGCATTTTCACAATATTTCTCAAATTCTTTTGATATATATTCTCCTCCTTGATCTATAAGGCCCTAGCATTAGGCATAAAAATAATTAAATAAAAACCCTAATTGCAAATTTGGTTACTTGTCGAAGTCGTGCTTGTGTGTACTGAGATCTCAATCCCTCTCTCTCTAAATCAAGTCCCAAATCCTTGTGATCAGCTCTCCCTCTCCAAAAATTCAGTCCAAAATATAATTCATCCATCCATTGCTTTACCTCCAAAATAACTCGACCAAAAATCAAATCCTTTACTCCCTGGGAAAATACTAAACACTACTATGCATCATGGGCCTCGGCTCCCCGGCCCGTTCCTGTGCAACCTCTCCCTCTACTCGGCCTGCCCAGCCACCTCGGCCCGCTTGGCCATTTCCCTGCCAACGCGCGCCCGACACGTGTCCCACACGTGTCTAGACCGCACGAGAACGAGAGAGAGCCCATCCCTGCTCGCCACCATCACCGATTTCAAACCCCCTCTGTGCCTCGGATACCCCCGTTTCCCGTCCGCGCTCGCCCCGCCATGGCCGACTGAAGAAACGCCACTGTCAGCCCGCCTACCGCGGCAACCGCCCTGCTGCCGCACCGCTCCAAACACGCTAGCCCAGCCTTTATTGCCACTCGCCTATGTCACCACGGTCCACCGCAAGCCGCCAACTCGGGGAGCCGTTCTGCCCACGCCTCCAACCCGACTCCGCCTTAAAACGGAATCCCTCGGCCTCCCTTTTCGTTGCTTGCTTCTCTTTTTCCCTCCTGAGCCGGACATCACTCCCCATCTCCTGGCCTCTATCGTCGGTGCACAGAGGCCGTTGACGTCGCCGTGCTAGTTCGCTGACCCCGGCTCCTTGACCATGCCAGCGAGGCCGCGGTCGATGGGAAATCCCTGCGTAGCCCCTAGCCCCAACTGACCTCGCGAGGTCTATAAAATCCCATCGCCTGCGCTCTGGGTGTCTCCGCTTCCAAAACCTATCCTCGTCCGAACCATCTTGGAGCCATGCACCGCGTCGAGCTCACGCAGCACCTAGGACCGCCACCGCCGCCGTTGTCGTACGCCCCTTCTTCTCCACTCGTTCGTGCCAAGGCACGAACGATCATATTCATAGAGGCCACTGGGCCGCTCATTCACAACGCCTCTTTGCCCACCATTCGGTAGCCTTTTGCACCCCGTTCTCCCTCTCAGCTCCTCCCCTAGCTCCCGTAGATGCTTGCTAGTGCCCCTCTGTGCTTGGGCGCTCGCCGTAGATACTAGTTCCCCGACCGCCGCGCCGCCGTTCCCCTGCTTGCCGGCACCCGCCAGCAACGAAGCCAATCTTGTTAATCGCCGCCCCCAGGGATCTCCTCTGGGCCGCTTTAGGAACCCACCGATGCACAGAATCGGTCTATGGAGCCTTGTCGGAGGAATCCCCAATTCCACGCCACGGCGTTCGCCGCCTTGATTTTCCTAGCCGCCGCTCCCCATCCGCGAATATGACCATGGTCATTTTCCCCGCATTCTCTCTCCCCACCAAAAGCCTTGCTGCCTCCATTCCCCGGTGGATCACCGCGATGAGCCAAGCGTCGCTGGCCATTAGATACTGGCTGTGCTTCTTCCTCCTCGCACTGTCCGGCGTGGTTGCCGACTCGGCGCCACGTCCACGTCATCTAGCCGCCACATCAGCACCACCCTGCCACGTTGGCCCCCACACCATGCTTGTCCCGCTGACTTAGCACGCAGTCTCGTATGCGTGCGGTCTGCACGTGGGCCCACCAAAGACCAGTAACCGTAAACCACGAAGCACCTAGTCCACCGCCTACTCAAATCGCTCCTCTATGAGCGCGCCGCCACTAGACCTAGGAGACTGCCAAGCGGGCCCTGCCCCCCTAGATAGGGCCCACCGATCAGTAACCGCCGCACCACTCCACCGCTTGTTGGGCCATGAGGCCATGAGGCCCACTCCCTTCTGGCCCCACCCAGTTACGCGCCACGTGGGTGTCACACCCTGAAAATCGGCCTAATTAAAAATTCTCGTGGGTAAACGAAAATACAAGAATACACTAGAAAAGTGGTTTGTGAAAGTGTTTGAATAAAACCCCAAAATTTTCAATATTAAAAATCCCAAGTTGAAATTTTAATTAATGCTTGGATGCTTTTATATTCCCAGGGGTTTTCTCGAAATATTTTAAGCATTTAAGTATTTATAATAATAAATTTTCATTTGTTTCATGGTGGTTTTTGCTTCTGGTAAAACTCCCCACGATTTAATGAACTCTCTGAAAATTTTCTTGGATTTATCGGAGCTCCAGAATTAATTCTAATGCTATAAAGATCATTCCAATAATTAAATAAATAGAAAACAATTCCTTTTTCACTTTCGGGTCATTCCTGCTCCAGTCCTTCGATATCCCTTTGTTCAACTCGAACTCTGGTTCCCCTCCCTATCTATACCTAATGTCATTTCTGCAAACCTAAAAATCTCCACGAAATCTGGAATCCGGAGTTTTCGAATTTAATCAATTTCAAAACCCTAAAACCCCTTTGAATTTACAATCTGAGATTCTCAGTATTCGATATATCCATTTTCCTTTTTGAAATAAATCCAAACCCCAGACATGCCTAGATCTGCCCTATTTTAGACTTCATAAAATATTCTCGTCAATTCCTCTATCCCCAAAATATCCCAACTATTAGACTTCCAATTTCTATAAAATACCCTTGGATTTCCGATTCCCAAATTACAGCAATATTCCTTGTGGTAATATTCCGACATCCCAATATTCCCGAAATATTTTGATACTCTATTCCCCCAAATATTCCTAAAGCTTGGGGTGTTTACTTATTCCTCAAATACTCCGATTTCTCGCCCTCGGTAAAATATCCTCCAATTTACAAACCCCACAAAATATATTCCATTTTCTAATTCCCTTCATTTATTTTCCGAATCCCAAAAATGTTTTGGAATTCTAAACTTTCCATTTTTCCAACTCCCGAATATATATAAATATATATATGTGTGTATATTCCACGTTTTGGCATATACTGAAGTTCCGAATATTTTCGCAACTTCTAATTCCAAAATATTTCTCCTATTCTTTAAATATCCCTAAATTTCAATTTTTACAAAATTGGAATTTTTTCCGGGAAATTCTTTTCATTTTCCCCTTTTCCTTTTATCTTTTCCCTTCTCTCTTTCCCTTTTCCTGTTTTTCCCCTGCCATTTTCTTTTCCCCTCTTCTTCCTCCTTCCTCCTCCTTCCTCCTCTCTCTCTTCGGCTTGAGACCCGAGCCTTCCCAACACCCCCGACGCCTGTGCCCTGGCCCGGCCTACGCTGCCGCTCGGCCCACGGCCTGCCTCTGCCGCCACCTCGGCCGGCCCGGCACGCACCGCCGCCGCTCCTCCTGAAGCCGCCACCGTGAATGTTGGGCGAGACCGCACCCTTGCCGCGCACCCTAATTCCTCTATAAATAACTACCGCCGCTCCCTTCTGCGCCTTAGCCGCGCTACCCCAGAAGCCCTAGCCGCCTCCCTCTCTGCACCGCACCGTTGCTCCAATTGTCACTGCCGTGCCCCTGCTTCCCGAGCTTGGCACCGTTGCTAACCCCGCGCGGCCGCCATTCGGTCGTCGTCGCCGCCACTGGGGATTTCGCCGCCGCCTTCGGGGTCGTCGCCTTCGCCAGCTATCGGTGAGCCCGGATGCCGAGCCTGCTCGTCGTCCCCATCTCTCCTACCAACGCCTCTGTTTTTTCCTCAATCCATCAGCCGCCGCCCCGGCTTCGTTGTCCTCGGCTCATCAACACGTTGCCCAACTGCCGGTCATCGGAACGTTGTCCTCGCGCCAGCCATCGCCACCCTCCGCCGCCAGCTGCCGCTGCCCCATCCTCTCCTGCCTGGCGTCGCACCGGCAGTGCCATGGTTGGGCATGCAAGCTCGGCTGGCCCCTCCGTATCACTGTCATGTGGGCCCGGTTGGCAGCCCTCCTCTCTGGATGACGGGTGGACCCATTGCATAGTACCCAAAACCATCTCGGATGTCGGATCTCTCCAATTTAATCCGAGCCGCTAGATTTCCATCAAAAACCCAAAACAAATCCTAGCCGTCCAATCTCCAGATTCGATTTGAGCCGTAGGATCTCCATAACTCTCAATGCTAGCCTCATTAGCCCTAATCGCCACATCGGCATCCACCTGATTGCCACCTCAACCTCCTCATCCACGTGGTAGCCACCTTACCACAGTTCACCACCTCTCTCCATCCTTCTGGTCCATGGACCTAATCCTTGTGAGCCAAGTCTATGACAGTGGACTCCATGTGTTAGCAAAATCCAAAATTATTATTTTAATTCGAAAATCCTAGGAATATTCTAGAGAATATTCTTTTCTATTTCTTTTTGGATTTTCTCTGAATTCAATCTTCCGGAAGCCATATCTTTTCTGTCTGAACTCCGATTCGATCCATTCTTCTTCCTAAATTCATCTCAAATCATGATCTTCATGTTTATGTATTTTTTATATACTATTTATTTGGAGTTTGTTTGTGTTTTTCCTTATTTTGCGCTTAAGTCGTGTATTTTCGCCGTTTCGGAGGATCGCGAAGATCGAGGAAGAGTTTGGAAGAGTGATCGAAGACTTTTTTTTTGCAAGGCAAGTCACACGACAATCCCCTTGAGAATGTTGATCCCATTTGTGAAAACTATTTTATGTTAATATTATTGCATACAATGTTTTGGAATGTCATTATACGGGTATTTATTATTATCCAATATTTCCTTGATTATTATGGCCACTTTGCTGTTGATACCGTTACCTTGATACCTTTGGTGATTAATACTGACTAGCTGGATGTCATTTTCCTGATTTAGCTAGATTATTTAGGTTTTGCTTAGCCAATGCCTAGAAACTGTAGCATCATTTCATGTGGGAAAACTATTCATTCACTCCTGCTTAATTAATGATCAATGGCTATTAGTTCACGATAGTTGGTCATAGTTGGTTAATTAACTTGCCAACTAAAACTTAACTGAAGGGTGGGTTGTGAGCACATGGAATGGTAATGTTGCTAGTGGTGTTCACGACAATTAAGGACCGGTTCGCGGACTACTTGTTGCGAAGCAATACCGTACTAACCACAAGTTAGAATGGGTAATGGCTTAACTGGACGCGTAATGAGTTCAACAGGAGGCACCAAGGCGTGTTTGTGGCTGATATAAGTCCACACATGGCAGTTGTCAATAAGTTCATGAGTTTGGGCATTGAGCCGTCCCACGGGAAGGCACTTGATCACTCCTACTGGAGACCGGAGGCTCGGCGGGAGGCTCTTCTGTTGGGTGAGTTGCATGAAAGGTCTTGTCACGGTTTTCCCCTTTGCAGTACCATGGTGGTATTTCGGGGCATGGTGACATGTGTGGAACCGTGTCTTGTGGGTAAATTGGTACATCTCTAGCCAAAGTAAAACCGTTGTCGATGTTTTGCATCGGCAATAATTATATGGGGCTACTCATGAGACCTAAACTTGATGCATCACAAAGGAACATAGGACGAATTTATCCTGGTTCAGGCCATCAAAGTGAGGTAATACCCTACTTCTAACTGTTGTGTATTACCTTTGAGGTTTCTCTGGTGAGATTATGATGTCGATCTCTCTTCTGCCCCAGGAGGCTCCTTACCTCCCCTTATATACTAAGGATGTATGGTTACATGACAGGAATCCTAATCGGACTTGACCAAAGGATTTTCTTTTAGGAATACAACGTAACCAGCTAGGACTATATCCCTCTCCTTGTTCCGCAAGGTAACATATGCCGAGTTCTATTGTATCCTTATGTCGATGTTTTGTATCGGCAATAATTATATGGGGCTATTCGTTGGATCTAAACTCAATGGATTCGAAAGGACACACGAGATTTATACTGGTTCAGGCCCTCGAGGTGAGGTAATACCTTACTTCCAGTTGTGATATATTGCTTTCATGGTATATGGAATCATCTGTCCCAAGGGGCTCCCTAGCTCTCCTTATATACTGGAGGGATGACGGTTACAACGTAGGAAACAGAGTCGGATGCGACCAAGGGCCCTTATCAGTACATAGAGTATCCGGCTAGGACTATATCCCTTTCCTTGTCATGCAAGGTAATATGAAACCGAGTCCTACTCTATCTCCAATTATAGGGACCGGCCCACCCTCTGTCCAAGTGGCCGTAATTGTCTTTCTTAAGGTACTCAGGACCCATGGCCTCCATAGTAGCCCCTGAGACCTTCATAGTTGAGTCACAGCTGATGCCGAGATCTCATCCTCCACGGTGAAGAGATTCCCGAGTGCTTTGCTCCCAAGTACTCATTATCCGAGTGCTTCTTCTCCTAAGTTCTACTTCATGTTAGCTGGTAATGAGGCTATGAAGGGCTTCATGGAAATAAATAAATAGTGTATGCCAAATAGGCGCACCTATTAGGTGTAGCCCCTGACTTTCTGCTTAATTGGGAAACAATTAAACATAAAGTCAAAGCTCTTTAACCTTTAAGTCTCTTTCGAGTGATATGTTTATCAGAAATTGGACTCTTCAGCTATATATTAGCTGAAAATCTTGCTCAAGGCAATTTGGCTAAGCATGTAAGCCGAGTATCACTATGGAGTAAATCCAATGTGTGATGAGGTGTACTTAAGAGATACCTACATCCCCAATTTTAATGGAGACCAGCTATTGATCCTTATAAGGATATATCCTCAATACCTTAAAATAATCAAGATACTCGAATGTATATATCCGGCTGTAGACTTAACATGAAGCGCATCTGATTATTTAGTCGGTTCTTGTAAAATAGCACCTACATCGCGATTTTAACGTGACCAGCGGGCGACCCAATAGGGCATGCAATTTAAGAACTCATATCTTTAGCTTACTGCCAAATAAGCCGGCCCAAACCGACCTACCCAGCGCGGCCCTATAAAATCCAAAGATTTTGATCATTACTCAATATGCCCATTGCTCTGGGGGTATGCCACCAAAGCGTGACAGATTTTGATGCCGAAATCGTTGCAGAATTCTTTGAATATGTTGCCCATGAACTAAGTGCGTTGCCCATAATGATGCAATTGAGGACTCCAGATCTGTAGATTATACTCAGTATGCGTTGCGCATATGATAGTCTGCAACTCCTGTGCCGGTAGGTGAGTTTGCCGAGCGAAAAATCGACATCCCTTGTATGACAGGACGAGTGCTTCAGCGTCAGTAACCGCAATCAGCCAGAGGAATCCTTGTCTACAAGCCTTTCCGACTTATGTTCTGAATGCAACATGGTTGCCACAGATACCCGAGTGGATAGATTGCAGGATCTGCTTGCCCTTCTTAGGTGTGACATAGTACATGAGAACTTCGGATGCGTTTTGACAATATAGGTCTTCTCTGACTATGATAAAGCTTTTGCTCCGTCGCTTGACTTACTCGACTTTGTTGCGATCTTTAGGAAGTTCGTCTTCCAGTAGGAATTGAATGATTGGGGTCTTCCAGTCTTAAAAAATAATGAGGACCTCCGTAGGTTCCAGGTTTAGTGCTACCTTTGACTGAAAGCTCTAGTAGTGGCTTGTTTCCCTCTTTTGGCCAAATAGGTACCCGAACACTGTGCTAGCATAGGATTCGGCTAGCGACCCCCTTGGGGCATACCCAACCTAACAAAATGGTAGCCGAATAAGGCACCCGAACCTTGCATTAGCATAGGATTCGATTGGCGACCCACGTGGGGCGTACCCTACCTAGCTGGCCAAATAAGGTACCTGAACCTCGCATTAGCATATGATTTGGCTGGCGACCCTCATGGGGCGTACCCTATCTAGCGGTGTGGTACCTGAGCCCCGACTGGTGCCGGAGGTTGGTTATTAGCTCCCATGGGGCGTACCAAGGTAAAGGTGACATACGTGTCCCGACTGGCGCAAGTACTGGGTCAGTAGTCCTCATGAAGCATTCCGAGTAATTCTTGAAGCGTCGCACTCCAAGTGTATCATGGCAGACTGGTCCAGCCCCTGAGCGTAGGAGATAGACTCGTAGCCATGAGTTCCTGTTACGCGTATCCGCAACTGGGCCTTGCATTATAAACATATCGGATGAGTAGCATCTGATGTATAGAACATTCACCCAAAGAAAATTTAAATATTTTACAATGTATGTAAATATGTGTTCCTCATCTTTTTGATTTTAATTTCCCCGAGTAGTTGACCCCTTACGTTTAAACACTCTGCCCGACTAGTCATAGCCGCCGAGCGTCGGGAGTTGGCTCATGGCTCTTTTCCAGACACGCGTTTTGGGTGATTTGACTTTGCCTTTCATGGAGCAAAGCTTCACGGATCGGAATTCATGCTACTCGAGTACTTTTGCACTCATTAAGAGCAAAAACAGAGAATGCGCAGTATGTACACCTATTAGGTGTAAGCGGCTACGGCATTGGCAAGGCCAAGTGAGGAAATTGACGATCTCATCCCCTAGATCTGATCCCGACTGGCGCTAAGCCGTATCCGAGTCAAACCATAGGGAAGTGAGTTGCCTCCTGGCCCATTTTGATAAGAATATCATATAAAGGAGAAAATATTTATCAGAAAGCTACTTAGTTATTCGGTATTGCACAAGTTGGGACTGGGGATGCCATCCTTGCATTTGAGCTTTTGAGTCCCCCGAGCATGTCACTTGTCGTTCTGATAATCTTTAGTTCTAGGAGGTCAAGGACGGTTGCGATCGACTGTCGCAATGAGGCCCTCAGATTTTCACTTGTGGTTCCTAGACTTGGATAAGGCCACGCCGTCTGTCTCCCGTCGCTCCTTCTGTTGGGGCTTGTCGTCGAGTGTCTCGGCCACTGCGTCGGCTAAATCAATATATTTATTGGCCATCTCGAAGAGAGCTTTGACGGAGTTGGGTAGCTTCCAGGTGAACTTGGAGAAGAACGGCGCATCTCTGACTCCCTTGCAGAAGGCGGTGATGACGACCTCGTCCTTGATTTTAGATATTGAGTTTCTTTTTTTTAGAAAAATGCTTGATGAAATCGCTGAGGGACTCATTCTTCCTCTGGTGGCACTGATATAGATCGTACTTGGAAGACGGCCTCTCGTACGTTCCTTGGAAATTTGCGACGAAACACTCATGGAATTCTCCCTAGGAGCCGATTGACCGCCTGGGAAGCCCTATCAGCCATATCCTCGTCGAGTCAACCAAGGCGATTGGGAGGTAGTTAGCCATGGTCTTGTGATTGCCTCCGGCTGCACAGATTGCCAAGGTGTAAATAGTGAGCCAGGACTCCGAGTTGGTCTTTTCGTCGTACTTCTCTATTCCAGTTGGCTTGAAGCCAGATGGCCAGTCGACTTGTTGTATCTCGTGGGTGAACGCCGGTACTCTTTATCTGGGTGAGGGCTCCGACTCTGACTACGTCGATGAAATCGCTCGTGGTGGAGGCCGAAGCGCTCATGCTCATCTTCTAGTCGGCAGCGCTCATCCTCCTTGCGCTCTCGGCATCGAACGTTAATATCGTGGCGGAGATCCCGCCGTAGTCGTCCTCGGGCGTCCTGGTTATCGCGGCGGTCGTCATGATGATGCCGTCGTCGATCGCTACTCGGATTGCCAGTACGACGTGACGTATGTCGTCACTCCGAGTGATGTTGACCAGGGCCAACTACTCGGCACCGTGCTAAAGTAGATGAAACCATCGTATCAGAGGCCGTCTTGTTTGACGGTATGAGAGTGTCTCCAAATTGTTGTTGCTGCTGGCATGCTGCAGCGGTGATCATTGCCTTGATCCTTGCGATGGTCAGGGTGACCTGGTGGTTGGGCCCAAACTGCAAGATGTCCAACCCAACTGTGATTGGCAGTGGCCACGATGTTCTGTTGTGGGGTCACAAAGACATCATGGTCGCCTTGAGCAGTTCGCCCAGCTTTGCGCAGGTTGTCGTTTCGAGCATCGCGCTCGGCTTGTATATGTCGTGCGTCTTTCTCCTGTTGCTCACGCAGTCGGCGAGCCTCCTCCACTTGTTGATTGCGTAGTCGGTGTGCATCTTGAGTGGGAGTTGAGCCCTTTGCCTCCATGAAGACTTCTCATGGTGGAGAAAAGCTTGGCGAGCTGCTGTCCGACTGTGAGTCGGAGTCGGAGTAGTTTAGGGGTGTGATGATGATCCCAACCTCCCTGGACCCGATCTTGAGTGGCTCTGGGCCGTATCCGAGTCGAATTCCAGAGGATTGAGTCTGCCGCATCAGATTGGAATTGAAGATTGTTGCGGCGTTGTCGAGTCCGAGTGGGAAGTTGACGATCTCGTCTTCCTTGGACCCGATCTCGATCGGCTCGGAGCCGAATCCGAGTCGGATATCAGGAAAGAGAGTTGTCCCAGAACTCGTAGATCTTGGGTGTTGCTGAAGCAGGATGTTGAAAACTGCTGCGGCGTTGAGTAGGCCAACCGTCGGTGAGTTGGCTTATGGATCCCTGGCCGATCACAGGTTTGAAACCGAGTCGGACAAGGTGAGATTTCCGAGATTGTCGGTGATGAAGTCAAGGCTCCCCAATCTGATGGCTTGTCCGAGAGAGAAGTTGATGCTGTCGACTCCTATGTTTGGATTCGTTGGGCTTGATGACGATGATCTCGACGAAGCCCTTACCTGACGCACCAACTGTCGATGTTTTGTATCGGCAATAATTATATGGGGCAATTCATCAGACCTAAACTCGATGGATTCGAAAGGACACACGAGATTCATACTAGTTCAGGCCCTCGAGGTGAGATAATACCCTACTTCCAGTTGTGGTGTATTGCTTTCGCGGTATATGGAATTATCTGCCCCAAGGGGCTCTCTACCTTTCCTTATATACTAGAGGGATGAGGGTTACAGGGAAGGAAACCCAGTCGGATATGACCAAGGGCTTTCCTTATCAGTACATAGAGTATCTGGCTAGGACTATATCTCTTTCCTTGTCATGCAAGTAATATGAAGCCGATTCTATGTCGGCCCGCCCCCCTCTATCTCCAATTGTAGGGACCAGCCCACCTCTGCCTGATGGTGGCCGTAAAGTTCTCCCCTGCCTGAGGTCGGGGCCTTTGGCACCATTATCAGGGCCCAGTGCCAATGCTTCCATAAGGTTACCCGGGGCGATGAGATATCTTGGAGTAGCCCCTGAGACCTTCATAGTTGAGTCACAGCTGATGCCGAGTACTCATCTTCTATGGTGAAGATTTCCTGAGTACTTTGCTCCCAAATACCCTTTGTCCAAGCACCTCTTCTCCAAGTCCAGCTTCATGTCAACTGGCTACGAAGCTATGAAGGGCTTCATAAAAAACTGAATAGTATGCACCGAGTAGGCGCACCTATTAGGTGTAGCCCCCGACTTTATGCTTAATTATGAAACAATTAAATATAAAGTCAAAGATCTTTAACCTTTAAATCCTTTCTGAGTTATATATTTCTAAGAAATTAGATTTTTCGGCATCATATCAGCTGGAAATATTTTTACTCAATGGCATTTTGGCTAAGCATGTAAGCTGAGTACCATGTCATGGATTTTGACCCGATATGTGGTTAGGTGTACTTAAGTGATACCTGTATCTCCAATTTTAATAAAAATCAGCTATTGATCTTTGTAAGGATATATCCTCAATACCTGTTAAATAACTAAGATATCTGAACATATGTATCCAATAACCAAGCTTAACATGAAGCATATCTGGTTATTTTAATCAGTTCCTGTAAAATGGAATTTGCACTGTGTTTTCAACACAAACAACCATTGGCCCAATAGGATTGCTATTTAAGAATTCATATCTTACGGCCCATTACTAAGCAGGCCAGCCTAGACCAGCCATCCAACGCAAGCCTATAAATCACGGGGAGAGAGAAAAGATTCTCCTTTATCTCCTAAATCGCCCAAGGTTTTAGCTTCCAGAAATCGCGCCCAAACCTCACGCTCTTTGCTCTGCCTAGAGTTTCCACTGGCTCAAGCTCCCCTCCAGAAATCCGCAGAGATCTTCATCCCTGCTTCGATTCCCATCTTCTAGAAGCTTTCCCCCTTAGTTTCGCACCCTGAAGATGCCGAGGGCTCCATTTGACATCCCCAGCATACCGTCAGGGTTGTGGCCGACGTTGACAACTTGTTCGTCGAAGCTAGCTCATCTAGAGAGGATGAAATGCCTCCAGCCCAAGGAGCTCATCAACTAGTGCCCCGCCATTGGTGAGTCAATCCGCTCTCCAAGCACCCTCGAACTCATTGTTTTTGCTTCTTTCTTCAATAGGGGATTTGCTCTTCCGTCTTCTAATTTTCTCCGTGGCCTCCTCGATTACTCAAAATCAAGCTCATCCACCTCAACCCCAATTCCATCCTCCAGATCTCCATTTCCGTGACCTTTTGTGAAACCTTTCTTGGGGTTGATCCCCATTTCAATCTTTTTCATTTTCTTTTCCATGTCAAGCCACAGCCCTCCAAATCCAAACCACAAGTGATAGGGGGAGCAGGCCTTCAACTCCGCAACAAGATGAAGAAGGCCGATCTCCATGTCCCCCTCAAGACCTCGCTGAAAGGGTGGCACTAGGAGTGGTTCTACTACTCAAACCTCGAGCCCTCCTTGCCGCCCTTCACAGGAAATTCCCCACGGTTCTAGAGAGCTAGATAGCCCTCCCCTCGCAAGCCGACATGGTCTAGGTGCAGCTGCTGCTAGAGATGATCGAGGCCATAAAGGACAAGGGGCTAACCAGGCCATGGGTGGCGCGAACCTTCCAAAATCGGCAGATTCAACCCCTAAAGGCTAGGATTCACCTCGGCTACAACTACTATGGAAAAAAGACCTGACTTGGGAGTGATCCAATTGAATCTGCCTTTATACATAATGCTTGCAGGAATTCGCTAAGTTCTCGTCGACTCCTCTCAGCCAGCCGGCTAGGGAGTCTAGGAAGCGGCTGGCCAGCCCCTCAGCGGTCCAACCCAGCCCCAAGAGGGCTGGGAAGCAACCCATGACAGACCAGGCCAAGAAAAAGAGTATTCCGAGTAAGGCATCAGGTGGTCCCATGATAAGGGACTCCAGCAGCGCAGCCCCAGCACCAACTAGCACCAGAACTCCACCGCCGACTTCTCCTTCGACCCAGTCGGCCGCACCCAGTGCGGTGCCAACTAGCCCAAGTCCTACACCACCTATTGCCGTGCCTCCAGGCCTGACAGCAAGCAGTGCATCTCCTCCGAGTAGGCCTTTAGGCCCCTATAGTGCACAGGGGTGGAGATTCAAGACTTCTAAGAGGTATGAAATCTTCAATCTTTAGAAAATCTTGAGTTGCATAGCAATATCTTAATTGTAGTATGATCTTGCAGGAAACCCAGTGACGCTGATCCCAAAGGGACAATGCCACTAACCCCCAATGCCATCCCCGTCCCGACTGAGGCCGGGCCAACAGATCCTTAGACCAAGCCAAGTGATGCTCCAGCCCCCGAGGCTGAGATAGCACACTCGGCTGGGCCACAAACTTCCCCCAGTCGGGACAACACAAACACAGCCGAAGCCCCAATGGCCGAGTCCACCGCAGAGCCAGCGCACCCCCAAAAACCCTAGGCCCAGGACTCCTTCTCCTCCATTGTCCTCATCCTCTGAAGATGATGACCTCCCTAGACTCGAAGCCCCTCCACCAAATTTCCCCCAGGTGTTTTACTAGGTTACCCCGGAGGGAAACGAAGAAACTTTTGAACTAAACGAGGAGGCTGCCCAGAGGGAAAGAGTCAAGCTGATGGAGGCTGCCATTCAAGCTTCAAGGAATGTCCAGGTACGTCGTTCGACCAACTGTGTTTTCAACTTCAAGATGATTGACTGATCTTGTATCTTCTACAATTGTAACTTGCCATGTCTGATAATCGTCCGACTTGTGCAGAAAGTCGTTGAGCGATCTGAGAAGATAGGTAAGGTTCTTACCCAACTTGCTCCCTAGATCGCTCAGCTTAACCAGCTTTAGGCCACCAAGGACAAGCTAGAATGGACCAGCAAGGAGAGGGAGGACAGGTTGAAGGACTCGGTCAATAAGCTAAGGGATGAGCAGTGGGAGAAAATTGGGACCATCAAAGGTAATCCCCTCCTGCCTAAGTCATCCCAGCCATCGTCTCTATGTTTCTAATCTTCAGTTTTGTTTGGCTGTAGCTCTAGAGATAAATCTGAATAACCAATCCTTGGAAATTGAGCGCCTGAAAAAGGAGGTAAAAGAGCTCAAAAAGGCGAAGTCCAAGGTCGACACCGAGTACACGAGTAAGTTGCATATCTGCTCTTGTACTCTGCCTGACTAGATATCCAAGCTTACTTATGTCTTCTCTTCTATATGAGCAACCTTCAAGGCCAATGCGCAGATTTAGTTCGGTTCCTTTGCCGAGGAGATCAAAGTAATAAAAGATTCGCGGAATGTCATAGTAAATTCTGCGAAGACTTTGTTAAGACATTATACAGCCAGGCCTAGCCGAATCCAGCTCAAGTTCTCCCTCCCAGGTGGCTCAACGTCTTGAAGAGGCTCCAGCCATCTTGAAAGAATTTGCTACTGAGCATGCCACCATGGGTACCTCCTGAGCATTGGCCATGACGAAGTCTTACTACCCTCGGGTAGATATTGAGGCAGTCAGCGAGGGCTTTGCAGAGGGCACCACCCCAGAGGAAAGCTTGGAGTTGATCAACCAGGTTAGGCCGACCGCTCGGGCAATCACTGAAGATCTGCCACTATAAACATAAACTCTTAAGTAGTCGGTGTTTGAGGAGAAGAAAAACAATATGTATATATTGTAAATACTTTTGCTATTTGTTGTAATATCTTGCTGAGTACATGTTCTATCTTAGTCATCATTATTTTTACCCGACTAGCCAATTTATGCCGAGTGAGTAGAGATCAACTTTAAAAGGCGTTTGTCCTATGAGACTATACTCGGTAAAAACTTAGCATAATCATTATAAAACTTCATGATTTAGATAAAATAAACTCAAACTTTAGTAATAACAGAAAACATGTTATCATCATGTAGCCCCCGACTCACTACTCGATTGAAACAATCGGTGTAGTGAGTCAGAGTATGAAACTTTATTTATATCTATATGAATGGAGTACTATACTCAGGTATAGAAAAGACATAGTTGCTCTATGTTTCCTGAGTTGTTGATTAGGACACCGTCTTCAATCTTCAGTCGGTAGGCACCTGGACGTGCCACCTCAGCGATAATGAACGGCCCCTCCCATAAGGGAGATAGTTTGTGCCTGTCTTTGGTGGTTTGAATTTTTCTCAAAACGAGGTCACTCACCGAAAAGGCACGGCCACGAACATTATGACTGTGATAATGTCGTAGTCCTTGGAGATATCTTGCTGACTGGATAATTGCGATGTCCCTTGCTTCTTCCAACTGATCGAGCTCGACCAATCAGCCTTCATTTGACTTGTCTTCTGAGTGGGTCTTAACTCGCGGAGAGCCGAACTTCAACTCGGTTGGCAACACGGCCTCGGCACCATAGACTAGGAAGAAAGGGGATTGCCATATTACCCGACTAACCGTGGTTCGTAGAGACCAGAGAACGGATGGGAGCTCTTGCACCCACTGCCCTACACACGGTTGTAGTCGGTCAAAAGTCTTGATACCTTGTAAGACCATGCCGTTTGCACGCTCGACCTGGCCATTGCTCCGTGGGTATGCCACAGAAGCATAATAGATCTTGATGCTGAAGTCATCACAGAAATCTTGAAAGTTGCCGCCAGTAAACTAAGTGCCGTTGTCCGTTATAATGCGATTGGGAACTCCAAATCAGTATATAATACTCATGATGAGATCTTTTGCCCTTGCCGCTGTAATGGTAGCAACGGGTTTTGCCTCAATCCACTTTGTGAACTTGTCTACTGCGACAAACAAGTGTGTGAACCCTCCTGGTGTTTTCTTGAACGGCCCGACCATGTCAAGCCCCCAAACTGCAAAGAGCCAAGATATTGGGATTGCCTATAATTCCTGAGCTGGTAGATGTGTTTGCTGAGCAAAGAATTGGCATCCCTCGCATGTTTGAACTATATCTTTAGCATCGGTAACCGCAGTCGGCAAGAAAAATCCTTGCTTGTAAGCTTTTCCGACTAATGTCCTTGATGCAGCATGGTTGCCACAGATACCCGAGTGGATGGACTACAGAATCTTCTTGCCCTCCTCGGATGTGACGCAGCACATGAGGACTCCGAATGCGCTTCGACGACAAAGGTTTTCTCCAACTACAAGAAAGCATTTGCTTCGACGTTTAATTTGCTCGGCTTCACTGCGATCTTTTAGGAGCTCGTCTTCTAATAAGAATTGGATGATTGGAGTCCACCAGTCTTGAGAGATGATTAGCACTTCCCTTGGCTCCGGGGTAGGTTCAGCCCCCGACTGCTCGAGAATAGGCTTTTTCTTGACTGATGGCTCCAACAATTACTCGACACAAATTCTAGTTGGGACCACTTCTCGCTTGGATCCCATGTTGGCTAGTTCGTTTGCAGCTTCATTGTATTGGCGCAAAACATGTGTAATTTCCAGCCCATTAAATTTACTCTTCAGGTTCCGTACTTCCTGACAATATCCCGCCATGTTGTCATCTAGACATGTCCAGTCTTTGATAACTTGGTTTACCACAAGTAGAGAATCTCTGTGAACCACCAGTCGGCGTATACCAAGTGACATAGCGATACAGAGCCCGTGGATAAGTGCCTCGTACTCGGTGACATTGTGAGACGCTGGAAAATGTATTTAAAGGACATATTTGAGCTTTTCCCCAATTGGCGACGTCAGGAAGACGCCAGCTCCTACTCCGTCAATCCATAGAGAACTGTCGAAGTACATCGTCCAGTAATCAAGCTTGTCTGCTGGTGTAGCCGTCTGAATTTCTGTCCACTCGGCCACAAAGTCGGCAAGTGCTTGGGACTTAATTGTTGCCCATGACTGGAAGACAATATCAAGCTCCATCAACTCGAGTTTAGCGATTCTACCAGTGGCTTTGCGGTTGTGTAGGACGTCCCCGAGTGGATACGATGTGACAATTGTGACTTGATGCGACTGAAAATAGTGCACCAACTTCTGGATAGTTATAAGCAAACCATATAGCAGCTTCTAGACTTGGTGATATGTCATCTTGGATTCACCTAGGACTTCGCAGACAAAATAAACTGACCTTTGAACTTTTGGATATGGCCTGGCTCTGCCCGCTCGACTACCAACACCATGCTGACTACCTGATTGGTTGCCGCAAGATACAACATAAGTGGTCCATAGGGCATTGGTGACGCCAACACGGGTGGTGATGTAAGGAACTTCTTGAAGTCTTCAAAGGCTTGTTAGGCTTCTGGCATCCATTGAAAATTATCAACTTTCTTCAGTAGTTTGAAAAAGGGCATGCCTCGTTCACGGAGTCAAAAAACGAATCAGCTGAGTGCTATCATGCAGCCAGTCAGCTTCTGTATGTCCTTCTAGCTAATCGGGGTGCCATGTTCATGATTGCGTTGATTTTCTCTGAATTTGCCTCGATGCCACATTCTGAAACGATGAAACCGAGTAGTTTTCCTGAAGGTACTCCAAAGATGCACTTTCTGGGTTCAGCTTCATCTTGAATCTCCGAAGACTTTGAAAAGTTTCTTCTAAGTCAGCGATGAGGTCCTCCTTGATTTTGGTCTTGATCACTACGTCATCGACATATGCCTCCACATTGCACCTGAGTTGAGTGTGAAGACACCGCTGGATAGCACGTTGATACATTGCGCCAATATTTTTTAACCCGAACGGCATAGTGACATAGCAGTATGCCCCGAATGGCGTGATTAAAGAAGTATTCAGGCAATCCTCCTCCTTTAAGCTGATTTGATGATATCCCGAGTAACAGTCGAGAAAACTGAGTAATTCACATCCCGCGGTTGAATCGACCACCTGATCTATTCTCGGTAGACCAAATATATCTTTGGAACATGCATTGTTTAAGTCGATATAGTCGACGCACATGCGCTATTTACCGTTCTTCTTCCGGACCAGGACTGGGTTTGCCAGCCAATCCGGGTGGTAGACCTCCTTGATGAACCCGACTACCAGGAGCATGGTAATCTCCTCACGGATAGCATCTTTGTGGTCTTGTGTGAAGCACCATAGTCGTAGCCGTAGTCGTGATTAGTCTCGCACTACTCATTAATGGTGATAAATGATGGAATCTAGATAGCTCCAGTTTGGAGGGATATGGTTTGGACCTGAACTGCATTGGAGTGCAATTCGGTGATGAGATAATGTTGGTATTAATTGAACCATACTGTTTTCAATGATATTAAACGTAAATGTTTTAAATATTGTTTTATGTAAATAAGCCATATTATGCCTTTTCTTTGGAATCCTATTGCATTATTTGCATATCCATGTGTGGCTTGTCAAGTACGGTGGTGGTACTCAGTCTTACAATATTGCAATCATTAGAGTGAAGATTTGCGAGGAGGAGAAGTTTGTTGTTTGGCTTATACCCCAATTGAGCTGTCTGTGGGCTTGGTGCTGAAGCTACGCTAGTTGCCGTTGCACTGTGGATTTTTTTTCTGTGTGAGGACTAAGTGCCTCTTTTGTAAGTATTTATCGTTTATCGTTTTGGTTATGTTTATCAAATTATCGATTTATATACCTTGGCTGATTCCTGGACGAGGATTTATTGCACAAATTAGCTTTAAAAATTTTGGTGAATTTCCGGGCATGACAATGGGCCGCCTCAGATCACTCGACCTAGTCCCGCGCTAGCTACTCACACCCCCTGGTCACTGGGGCCCCTTGTCAGTGGCCTAGGAAGAGATAAATCCGAGAAATATCATTTCCTTTCTCTTTTTCAATGACCCAGAAATTCTATAAATCTTTGAAAAATCATAACTTCTCAACCGTTCGTCAGATTGACTCCGTTCCACTCCCAAAATTTTTCTAAAAATGAGATATATCCAATGGCACGCTTAGAGGTCTCTAATAGGGCTATTATTATAGTCTTTTCGTTGAGTTGTCTCGTTTCACGTGTAGCATTGGAGTCAGAGGAGTCTCAGGACACAGATCTCGAAGGCGAAGCTTCAGGCCTTGAGCAAGGCAAGTCACCTTTAAACATGTTGCGCCCATAATTGCGGAACTAAGTACTTTAATTGCCAAAACTGCATTTACTAGGTTACACTGAGATGATTTCTCGGCCATGGTCGCGAGACAACCGACGGGCCGCCAACCCATTTGCTGCATTGCCTCCTTGACTGTTTGTGATCCCCTTAGCATCCTTTCACCTCCCTTGATAGATCTCGGTACCTATGCTGACGGGCATGGTACCGGTGATCACCTATCAAATTTAAAAAGACCACGATGGTAAAAGTTGGGTTGGGTCGGTGCCTTGAAAATAAAATGATTTTACAAAAACCGCGATGTGAGGATCGTGTCAGCAGGACGAGTCTCCCGTATTGCAGCTAAAGACCGATTCCTTTGGAATTTCATCTGAACATACAACAATACAACCACTTGGGTGACATGGAACAGCCTCTGGCTGAGTAACTAGCCGCCCAGAGATGCCTTGCATGCCATTGGACTGTAGATCGTGTGGGAGGGTAACGGGGATGCCTCCTGGGTTCTTGGCACAGTATGGTCGAGGATCTACCCTGTCGTTGGTCGTGGACACCTCCAGTTGGCATGGGGTAACCTGGTGTCGACTTCGAAAATGCCTTGTCGGGAAAACTCCTAGTCACCAGTCGTGTCTGTTCGTTCACGAGCTGGGTGATAGGGTAAGTCGCGTCGTGTGGGTAAAGTATACCCCCTCTGCATAGGTCTAAACTGTTTGAACAGCCGTGTCCACGGTCATGGACGGATGTGGGGTGATTCTTTAGTGTAGTTTTGTTTGACTACTGCTTGTGAAAGGATATTGTGGATCGAGAATCCGTTTTCGGAAATATGGTGAAGATGTCGAGAATAGCAGGGTTGTGGGCCCGATGTTGATGGATCAGCTGGTGGAGCTAGATCCTGGAAGCCAACTCTTGGGAGTTGTGCTGAATCAAAAACTAATACATTTCACTCCGATCCAAGCGAGACTACACCTCGCTTAGATTGTTAAGAAGCACACACTTAGACTATTAAAAAGGAAATTCAGACAAAAGAAATTACAAACGACCAGGCACTCTTTGAAGTTTGTATTAACCACTTAAGTTCCCATGGCTTGTTGAGTACGCTAGAACTCACCCTTGCTCTATATGTCTGTCTCCCCCTAGTGTTGGAAGAAGAGATGGACCCAACAGACGAGGAGTTCTTCCAGGAGCAGACTGGATTCGAGAATTTTTAAGGTTTCATCTTAGTTCACGAGTCAAATTTATGGCTTTGGGCTAGATTTTTGCTAATGTATCGTTGTGAACTCAGGGTATATCCACAGTTCCAACCTGGACATAAGACTATGTCTATTAATAAAGACAAGTTGTATCATAACGGTTTCATCTTCTGTTGTACCAGCACTATATTCCTAAGACCGATAGAGTTGTGCAGGGTAATTCTACGGCTTAGACTCGTCCTTTCTGGAAGGCTAGTTTTAGGTATCACAATCTGCGTAATACTTTAATTTTTTGATTACTTTTAGTTTCCACCATAGCCTTGAATTTTTTGAACATCTCGAGGGCTGCCGATTTTTCTTTTAGAAAATATACCCAAGTCATTCTTGTGTAATCATCGATAAATGCGATAAAGTACCAATTATTTTCTTCTGACATTGTTGGTACTTCACGTCTTCAACTATATCAGTGTGCACTAATTCCAGTGGTGCACTAGCTCTCCAAGCTCCACTGTGTGGAAAATAACCCGGATTTGTTTTCCAAAAATGCATCCTTCAATTGGGTCAGATTTTAGATTAATAAATGGAAGGCCCTGAACCATACCTTTTGCCTTGAGTAGCTTTAATGCCTTTAAGATGCCCAAATCTCTTGTGCCATAAATCAGAGATATCAACATCACTTCTGAAGGCCAATTCAGCAGGAAAATTCCTGTTCTTCTCCATATTTACTTTGGCAACCAGACGATTATTTTTACGGTCCAATATTTTGCATGAGAAATCCTCAAAATAAATTGTGTACCCGTGTTCTAGGAGCTGCCCAATACTTAGCAAATTTTGCTTTAAATCGGGTACCAGTAAGACATCCTTCATAAATTTTGGACCATCTGCCGTTTGAACAACAACAATACCTTTGTCTTCAATTTGGGCTATGGAGCCATTACCCATGTGAATTTTTGCATGATACGATGAATCCATTTCTCGAAACAAATTTGGATCAGCAGCCATGAGGTTTGTACAACCACTGTCAATAACCCAAACATAATCTTTTTCTTCTTGAGCAGTATGGCAAGAGAAAACCATTTCTTCAGATTTTTCCTTTTCTTGTAAAAAATTTGCCAGATTAAATTCTTGAGTTATGCAATATTTTGCAATATGGCCTTTCCTTTTGCACTTATTTCGGGTCACTTTTTCCAGCCCATATCTGTAGTATGACTACATTTTTTTGCAAATGTCGCACCACAAATTTAAATTGGACAACGTACCTTTTTTTCTCTTCATTAGTGGCCGTCTTCCTTCTGCATGTTCTGCCTTGGAAATCCATTTTGTTTGAATAAAGCCACGGTCTCTCATTGGAAATCCATTTTTCTGAAAATTCCCGCAAAACCTTGAGTTTTGAGGTCTGAAGCTCAGCTCTGACTGAAATGCACTTTCAACAGAACTCCCATAATGCTGAAGTTTCCTTTCTTCACGAGATTCCATTGAGCTCATTAGTTGCTGAACTGTGAGAGTTGAGAAGTCCTTCGACTCCTCAATAGCAGCAACAATGCACTCATATTTTTAGGTAGACTGATTAAAATTTTCTCAACAACCTTTTGATCCTTAATATCTTCATCATAGAGCCGCATCTGATTAACAATCTCAATAACTCTTGAGAAATAGTTTTTATCTTCTCAGACTCCTTCATTTGCAAATTTTGAAATTGCCTTTTTATAGTTTGAAGCTTTACTGCAAGTACCTTTTAAGATCCTTAAAACTCCTTCTTCAAGTTGTCTCATGCTTCCTTGGACTTCTTGGCGTAAATTATTCATGGAAATAAACTTTCCACAACTCCTTGTTGAATTAAGAACAAGGCCTTGGCATCCGTCAAGTGATTCTCCTCTAGGGCCTATTTTTTAATCCGTTATAAGAGTAACTCCAGCAGAATACTCCTTATAACCATTCTCAACAATATTCCATAATCCTTAGGATAGCAGCAGCGTCCGTATCTTGATACTCCAGATATCATAATTTTCTTCCGCGAAAATAGAAACCATAGACTGCAGCATTATGACACACAAACTTAAAGCCATACCTGGAGCTTCAATCCACAATACCGATACGGCGTGCTACTCTGTCATGCCCGACTCGAACCTGGGTGCTCTGGTACCAGTTGTCGGTGCAAAATTTTTATCAAGCACGAGGAACACAGGAAGTATTCAAGGCAGAGAAGCTACTCTTATAAAGCTGGGCAGCTTGTGTGCTAGTAACTTGCTTGTATTCTTTGCTCAAGTGATGAATGGTGCATCAGTCATTTAAAAATAAAGAGGTTGTTGGAGTTACTCTCATATACATGTTGCCTATTTATAGACTTTACAACCGACATTGCAAAGAAACTTCATGAACCAGTTACTACACTGTTATTGCTACCACTACAAAGTCACATCGTACGTGCATACGTCAGGAACACTTGAGAACATAAGCTGTAGAGTAGACTAGCTAGGAGCTTCTAGAAATGAATGAATTCCATCAAAAACACATGTGCGGCGGCACGACTATGTGTGGCCAGCTCTAGTTTAAGTTTGGTTCAAGGGATAGAGCAGGATGGGAGGGGGCATTCTATTTCTAGAGGTATTTGGATAAAAGTCAAGTAGTGATGAGATGGTTATATTCGTTTAAGATATGGGTCAGGTTGATACCTAAAACTCTGGCGGACCAATTCAACTCACTTTGTCTCTCGCTAATATATGGATCACATCATCTCATTCCTTAAAAAACAGTATCGTTCCATCCCATATGCCAAATAGGCAGCTGGGATCACCCATCCCCATAAACAGGGATAATCTCAATTCATTACATCTTGTCCCTAAACTAAACACATGTTTAGTGAAGCACCTTCATAATATTGTAGTGTGTGCCACTTTAAATTACTCTTCTTGGAGATTCCTCATGGCACTTCTTTGAAGTACCATAGGTAGTGATAGCATAAATAATCACGCGACGAATTTGTTGATAGAATCAGAAATGCATATAGCCATAGCCTTGCCATATCTCGATACCTAATAGAAACAAGACATGAGGTGAGGTCAGTAGGCGGAGGCGGGTGCATGAAGTGCGGCAAAAATAGAGCATGGCAGCACGCGACAGCATGAGGCAGGCAGGAGGAATTTTTACTGTTACTAATTTAATTTTTTTTTTAATTTACAAAACTAATTTTTGATTTGGGTCAATTGCAGAAATAGCCTCTTGCCGCCGTGGGCCACGGCGGTATTTAAAAACCGCCGTGGCCCAGGGCGGCAAATGGCATCCCTGTCAGGCGCGGCTAACGGCGCCGGCCGCCGTTAGCCCTAGGGGGCCACGTGGCCTTGCCGCCCTGGGGGATGGCGGCGAATGCCCCCAGGGGGCCGAATGCAAAATTGCATTCGCCGCCGTCCCCCAGGGCGATTTATAGGCCAATCGCCGCCCTCGGGGACAGCGGTTTTTAGCCTTCCCGTATAAAATCCATTCACGCACTCGCCAGCGCGTCATTTCTTCCTTCCGCCTCCAGCGTTCATCCAATAGAGCTGAGGGAAAGAAGGAGCAGTACAGCGGCGAAGCCCTCGCAGATTTTTCAGCCGAATCCAGGTATTTTTTTTTGCTCTCTCTCTGTTATGTAGTCAATTTTTTAGATAAGTGTTAATTAGTACTAGACACGTAGTGTAATACCTGACATAGTATGAAAATATTAGCGGTTTGGCATAACCATTGTTAGTGTTAAATTTATTTGACCGTACTAGAAGAACATAGCGGACAGGTAGTAAATTGTAGATATTTTAGAAATAAATATGCTCCGCCATGGCCATCGTTAGTATACGTTATTTTGACACGTTAGATAAACCTAGCGTATAACTTTATTAGCGCCGCTGGTTGCTGATGTAATCTCCCTGTAATGTGTACCAATATGCATGTACTGCTATCTGATTTTCATTTTAGTGTGGATCTTTTAAAGGTACTTTGCTGTCTGTTAATTTTCTGACTGTAATGCACTATGTTTAATTGAGCTAATCCATTCCGCTTCTTTTTCCTTGCAGGTATGGACTACCAGACGTCTGAGCTGCTGGATCACGCCACCAATCAGTCCCATCGGTCGTTTCTCTCGGCGGTGCAGAACCTCGAGCTCGGTACCTTACGTCTTCGACCTTCTAGGCGACTACTTTCCGTGGACGACAGGTTCACGAGTAGGTACGTACGAACATTGTACTGTGAATCTGTATATGTCAACTTACTAACTTGCTTTGTTTTGATTGTCAGGTTGCGGGAGGCAGGCCTTCTGCCGCTGTGTAGGCTGGTAGCAGC
The DNA here is from genome assembly GCA_003991445.1 of Oryza meyeriana var. granulata. NCBI lineage: Eukaryota > Viridiplantae > Streptophyta > Magnoliopsida > Poales > Poaceae > Oryza > Oryza meyeriana. Next base: position 45,983 of record RYFJ01001881.1, on the reverse strand, counting down.
CGCAGTGGACCCGAATGACCCGACAAAGAAGTGGGGTATCGACCGGTCGCTGATCACAGCTCTTGTGGACCGGTGGAGACCGGAGACGCACACCTTCCACCTCCCATGCAGTGAGATGGCCCCCACGCTGCAGGACATCAGCTTCCCCCTTGGGCTGCCTCTAGCCGGTGATGCGGTGGGCCCAATTGACTGGCTCCAGGCGTGGCGAGAGGAGATCCTGCAGCGGTTCGCCCTGGTTCACCGTGCTCCGGGGCTTCCCCTCGTCGGCGACATCTCCCCGTACACGCATGCGGGCCCCCTCAGGCTTGGGTATTGAGCTACACGGTAAGAATGCTTTTTTGTTGTTTTATGTTCATCCTTCAGTCCGTACTAGAATTACAGTGTCAACTTCCTTATATGTTACCGCAGTCTGATCAGCTAGACCCGGAGGCCGACGCGTACTCACTGCAGAGGAGCCTGGAGGCGTACCTGTTGTGGGTGTTCGGGTGGGTGATGTTCACCAACTCGCACGGCCACGCAGTCGACAAGGGCTTGATCCCTTACGCAAGGGAGATAGCCGACGCCGAGGACGGTGTTGTTCCCCAATACAGTTGGGGATCGGCAGTCCTTGCCGCCACGTATAGGGGTCTGTGCGACGGCTGCAGGAAGACCGAGCCAGAAGCGGTCTTCACGGGTTGTCCACTCCTCCTACATCTCTGGGCGGCAGAGCGGTTCGCGATCGGCCGCCCCGTTGTGGACCACAGTCCGTACGAGGCGAGCCTGTACGTGGGTGTCCCACCGGAGGACTATCCGACGATGGGGACGGTGTGGTGTCGTCGTGAGGTATGTTCGGTGTTAGAACCGTCTCGGTTTTTTATGTTACTTGGACTAACGAGAACTCTTTTCCTGTTTGTAGCGTCGGTACGCTCACGTGCAGGTGCAGAAGTCGTACCCAGACTTCGTCATGGAGTTCGACAGGATCACGGACGACGACGTTGTCTGGGAGCCGTACAGCGCCGAGGCGAGGCACGCGCGTGCGCCGCACGGGCTGTCGTCCCTCTGCACCAGGGACCAGGCGTACTGGCTGACGATGACGCCGATGCTGTTCGACATTTCTGTCGAGCCGCACTGCCCGCAGAGTGTGATGCGGCAGTTCGGTATGCGACAGACCTTTGGCAATCAACAACGCAGGGGCGTACCGCAACACGTTCACAGGTATATGTGGAAATGAATATTCCGTATTGTTATGCATTGTGTCACCGGTTGTGCTCTACAGGTTAAATCGGCGTGGCCAGGCTGCCGGTAGGCTGTGGAGACCCACCGTCGTCGACTACATCAACGACTGGCTCATAGCCACGGAGGATGTCATCACGGAGCTGCACCCCTACACAGCCGCCAGGTACGAGCAGTACCTTTCCTGGTACCAGGCCCATACCAGACTACGGGTGACGTACACTCCCGAGGCTCCATAGGCGCACGTTGCGGGGGTGCGAGACGCATACCCGACACACCGCGACCAGGACTACTTCCGCGCGGTGAGTCAATGGTTTTCATACTATTTTCAACGGTAGCTACCACGCGCAACTAACCACGCATGTCCTGCTAAATAGGCGGACGATGCTAGGCAGGTCCACACGGAGCTGGACCTACTGCGGCAGCGCCTACAGGCTGGCATCCCTCTCACGCAGCAGGAGCAGACGATCACGTTCGACCGGATGTGCTACACGATGCGCTCGGTCGTCTGTGCTCTGACTTGTCGCCGTTCCGATGCAATCCCACCGATGCAGATACATATGCGAGGTCCCCATGGTGAAGGGACATCGGCAGGAGCGGCGGGTTCTGCAGGGGCCAGTACGTCGTGGGGAGCAGGTCCTTCTGGTACTGCCGGAGGATCGAGGTCGGCAGCTGTAGGATCGAACACAAGAACCAAGCCTACCAGAGGGGGGGGTGAATGGTAGGAACACCAAAAACCAAAATCTTTTGTGGAATAAAAGAAACCCTCAAACCTGGATGGAGTGCACCGGTCAGACCGTCTCTGTTGCGCCGGTCTGACCGCCGTATGTTCACCGGTAGAACCGCCGTTTCGCCGCCGCGCTCTTGTCGGATGAACCGTTGGAATTCAGAAGGATACACACCGAAGATACTCTTCGAAGTAGATTAACTTTATTGCATCAAGATGTGTTTACAAAGTGCATACAAAGCACTCCCTCTCTCCAAACTAAACCCTAACTTTTCTCTCTTCCAAACATTATACAAACAGGATCTCAACCCCTCATCTATTTATATCTAAAATCTCATACACAAATTAGGAGTAGAACTCCTAGTCCCACTTGGACTCAAGCCTTCTATTAACAAATCTAATTACAATTTACCAAATTAAATTCTCCTTTCCGTAGCCAACCCAGACTCCCTCGCGCGCAGGAATTACTGTAGCAGTCCGAGCACTGTAGCTCGCATCACGCTGTAGCAACCCGATCCGATACTGTAACAATGACCTGAGCACTGTAGCAGTCTCTCTCCTATTTCCTTTTCTCCGAATTTCTCGGTGATTTTTCGAGCGCTTGCACACACGACTTGTGAAGCCCGTTTCGAATACCTCCCACACGGTGTCCAGTCACCGTGTGCCACCTTGTGTCCAACCTCGTCAGCCGGTATCCTTGATCGTTCTAGATCTCGACTCCTCCCTGAGTTTTGTCCCGATCCCACCGTTGACTGATGTTGACTACAAGACAAACTGACTTTAGTCCAACCTTGTCACATGGCATCCCGACCGTGCTAGACCTCTGCTCCTCCCTGAGCGTAGTCCCGGTTCTCACCATTGACCAAGGTTAGACCTCAAGTCACCTGCACACAAATACACAAAACAACCGTTTGTGGGCACAGATATCACAACCTGACCCACATTAGTCACACACACTTACACCAACATCCACATATATTTTTAAACCAAATTTCATTGTAAAATCATTTGCAAAGCCAATTGTTCATCACAAAATATTAATCATGACAATGATTCTACACGTATGACCTAGGGGCTATTGTTGTATTTATTTATTTAGAGGTCTCGCATTACTTGTTTAAATTTGTCATGTCCATATTCACCCCATGTAGACTCTATCCCATCCTTCAGATACATTGTACTGCTAACAATGTAGTCTCCCTTGTTGTATTTCGTACTATGGGTGTCGCATTCATTATGCCGCAATGCGAATGGCTCGCATCTAGCTAATATCACTATGCTATTGTACGTACACTGCGTTAAATCGACCGAGTGGATGACGAATAATAGAATATATCGTCTTCCAATGTCGAATTAAAAATTATTCAGTACGTACATTGCGCAAAAATTTGGGAAAAAAATTCATAGACCCTAACATTCCGTTCGCATGGGGTCCTAAGCCCCTCACGTAAAACGGACCGACCTATTACCATGTCATTAATTAAGTTTTACCGAAAATAAACTTGAAAAAATGATCAGTACGATTTTACAAACCAACGCCCACCATCGTCGGATTATAAAAAAAATTTAAAAAACATACCCTAAACCACGATTAAAACTAAATTTTGTGAAGCGTGTAGGCGAAAGACGGGGAGGAGTGGATTGCGAGTGCCGATCCAGACATACGAGGAGTGGAATGCGAGTGGCGATCCGGAAATACCGTCAGTTTGACAAGTTCTTTTCACGACGTGAACAATCTATGATTTTTGGTTTTTTTTAAACATCGATCCAATAAATGCAATGGCACAATAAATAGAATTTAAGAATTTAATTTTGACAAATAAATTTTTAAAAATTTTGGGGCTAAAAATTAGCATTCGGACCGTCCGATCGCTGTGCGGACGGTCCTATGCATTCGCCGCCCTGGGGGACGGCGGCGAATGCCGAATGCAAAATTGCATTCGCCGCCGCCCCCCAGGGCGGCAAGGCCACGTGGCCTCCCCCGGGCTAACGGCGGCCGGCGCCGTTAGCCACGCCTGACGGGGATGCCATTCGCCGCCCTGGGCCACGGCGGTTTTTAAATACCGCCGTGGCCCACGGCGGCAAGAGGCTACTTCTGCAAAAAGTTCAAATCAAAAATTAGTTTTGTAAATTAAAAAAAAAATTAAATTAGTAACAGTAAAAATTCCAGGCAGGAGTGTGCAGATCACGTTAGGAGGGGTGACGGACGGGCCGACGAATAGAGATAGCCCATCTGAAGACGATCCATCTAATATGTAGTATATTTAACTTCAAAGCAAAAGAATAAGTATATTAAGGAATATTATTAAATTGAGATTTTAGTTAACAATAATATGGTAATTTTTAAATACAGTTTATTGATTAAATCTTCCTACTATCTTTTATTTTAAAAATAAAATAAGATAGTATATATTAAACTATATACTAAGGTTGTCATAGGTACTAGTATTTAATTACAAAGAAAAAGGATATATCCACGAGTGTTTCTACAAACCATATATGTGCTACTAGCAATGCAACATACCTATTCTCCAGCGGTCAATGGGGGCCACCAAGATTCAGTGTTCTGTGATTCTGTTCCGCCCTTTAATTATTGCTGATTTACTCATTTACTTCACCTGCCAAGTGCCAAGTGATACACCACTCATGCTACGATCATATTACATGCAAGTGAGAGTATGAGACCCATCCATCAGTGTGTCATATCTCATATGTACGTTTTTCTAGTTAGTTTTTGCTACACTAAAATCCTATTAATTCTAGTTGAGGTACGGTAGCTCCAACGGAGAGACATCTTGTTCCATTATTTAGCTCCTATATATTTTAACAAATTAAACATCTTTCCATGTTCCTGAAATTTTTAATCAACAAAAGTTAAACCAGAAAAACATGTGAAACAGCATCGGCACTAGGTACTTCGGAATGTGGGGTATTAGGAAAAGCAACAGTAACATCGTCCTGGTGGCACTCACCCCTTGCACCTTGGTCCTGATAGCGGTGAAATAAGCATTATGCCAGAGCTACAATGATACCCAAGGCAGCATCAGGCTTCTAACATGAAGAGCTTAAGAATCAGGTTGGTCCGACAGCGAAGGTGTAATAGCCTTAATTTCACCAAACACCGTATCCCAGAAGGGAGGATTCCAGCTGAGTTTGAATCTACTGGTCGAGGGAAAAAAATTCTCATTTTTCATAAATACTTTTTTAATTGCTAAACGATATATTTTTAAAGCTTAAAAAAATTATATTAATTTATTTTTTAAGTTGAAAATAATTAATACTCAATTAATTATACGCTAATAGCTCATCTTATTTTACGTGATCTTTTTTCTATTCCTTCTTTCCTTACCTTCATCGAATTGCCTCTAACTGTGGTTCTTGTACCCTAGGAGCCTGAAACCTTCCTAGCTGCCTCTTGTTGCATTGCATGGAATGCACACATTTGGTTCTCTCTAGTCGATAGAGATTAGGATCACTCGTACACAATGCAAGTCTTTTGGGTCTCGTGTCAGCATACTTCCTAATAGCGTCTAAGGTGGATAGCTTCTTGAGGTTGGTTTATAAGCCACCCATAAGACAAGAAACATTATTAGCATGTGATTAATTAAGTATTATTTATTAAAAACTTAAAAAATAGATCTATTTGATTTTTTAAGATACTTTCATATAAAAAATTTTTGAAAAAAATATACTGTTTTACGTTTTAGAAAGTGTGCTAACGAAAACCAAAGGAGTAACTAGAAGCTAGAAGAAGAAAGAAACACTCCCTAAGAGTGCATTCGAATTGATGGAAAGAATAAAAAATCCCGTCACTTCCCGTAAGTATGCTTTCTGAACTGTTAAATAGTACGTTTTTATAAATCTATTTTTTAAATTTATAATAGCTAATACTTAATTAATCACGCGCTAATAGCTTATCTCGTTTTACACGATCTTTTTTTCTATCTCTTCACTCATTTTTAAACTCACCTTAAACCAAGAAGAAGTTGGACAACAACGAAATCGGTTTATTGCATACCCACAGCGTGCATGTACTGCTGATGTTCAATTTGGTGGAGTATTTTTTTTTCCGTCCACGAACAATGAACAGGCAAAATGGAAGGCTGCAAATCATCCGATGACGCCATGGCCCATGTTGGACATGCGTGCTGGTAAGCCGTGCACAAAAAATTACGTCTGATTTGTCTGCTACCTGGCTGGTTGTTCCACAGGTAACTTGAAATTTAAAAGACTTTGCAGGATAGACTTTTTCTAATAATGAAATAAAAATCCATCCTCTGCATTATGTTTTGCTTGTTGACTTATTAGCCATAGCCTTGAAACATAATTTTAAAGTTAAAATTTTAGGGTTTTTATATCTTAGTCTAGTTTCCAAAAATTTTACCGTTTATCTTTTACGGTTTGTTAGGTAGTTGTAGCTCAATCAAGCATAGCTAGCTCTCTCCTGAATACAACATGTTAAACAAAATGGTGTAATAGAATGGGTACAATTGACCACAACAAGCTTGAGAGACAGACGCTATCTACTATTTGTTTGTGTTACTGTTCTTCGATATAAGATCAGAAACAAGGCCATGGTGAACTTAACATATATAAATAAAATCTGGACCATTCAAATATTCATTACCAATTAGTGTGTGAATAAACAAGGCCAAACCTGAGGGTCAAGCCCTAGATGCCCTCCGCTCCTAGGAGGGAGTGTGTGAAAGTCTAGGTAGCGGCTAGGCCCTTCTAAGGTTGTCTCCAACAGGAGATTCATTGGAGGCACCCAAATCTAAAATGGGTCTTCAGCAGGATATCTATAGCCTCCAACAGAGTACCTATACAAAAGAACTATTTTGGATGTCAGGAGAGGCATAACTCAAATCTGAGTATCCTCTCTCCTAGAGACCCATTTGTAAAAAGTGTTGTCTTTTGGGTCGTGTTGTTAGAGAAGACCAAAAATGGGTATTGAACCCTTTGCCTGTAGCGCTACCCAAAGAACGAATGGATCTTATATTTTGGATCACGGTTATTGGAGATAGTCTAAGCTCAGTCAGTAAATTTACATTGAGGTGATTCAAATTGAACTAGATTTTAGAAAAAAAAAAAAGTTACCACAGCTATCCCGTATTACATATTTTTTTTTTGGCATTTTCTGACTCTGCCACTTACATACCGATTTTTTAGGTAAATCAACTAACTGTAATAATCAACCATGTAAATAGGCAACCATACAAGAAAGCCAATCTATGCATATCTATAAATCCGGAAATGCTGCTATGCTCACGTAGCAGCGGTCGCACTATGTAGGTACAGTAAAAAAATAATTAAAATAATAATAATATTTAAAAAATAAAATATTAAAAAAATTGAGTAAATTTTAGACTAATAAGTTAAAACTTTCATCTCTAATTTTGAAAATTTCAATTTAATTTTCAAAACTTTTAACTTAAATTTTAAAACATCAACTAAGAATTTTTAAAAATCTACTTAAATTTTAAAATTTTTAACCCAAAATTTTAAACTTTTAATTAGATTTTTGAAACTTTCAACTAAAATTTAGAACTTTAACTTTTCTTATTTATGTTATTTTATAATTAAAAATCATTAAATATGATTAGAGTGATTAGTGCTTAACAAGGGATTACGGCGTACGGCTGCGCGTACTAGCCCTGCATGGCATGTTTGTCCTCCACAATATGTTCATACCCGGCAGCGATGGATTGATGTCCGAGCCAAAATGCATCAGCACGACGTAATTGTGTTCCAAAGCCCACACATCCTCTCTCACAGATGATGCCTGATGGCAGTACCCTTTCAGGGAACCGGGCAACAACACGCAATCCCTGTTTGTTGATGCAAAAACATTGGCGGGCCAAAGTTCTTGATCCCTACCATTCCAATAAGATAGTAATTAACCATGCTTGTTCATACATGCATCTAAGGTTCTTTTTTGGCATACTCTTAAAGACATGGCATAGAGGAAAAACGAGGCAGCATGCATGTTAGGCTTTTCTTGTATGTATATAGAAACCGACGAGAGGCCTACATATGAAAGCATTATTGTGCTATATATATGCAATAGTTGCTGGGAGTTAGTGACGTATAATCTATCTTCGCAGTGAAATTTACTAAACCAACAACAAAGAGAAATTTCTACTGTGAATCGGTACTCATAAACAAATTAAGACGGTCATCACCAACAAAAGTAATTTGAGGATTGGATTGATGCTGTTTAAGATGTGGTCGGTCCCTCCCTTTAATTAGTGCTGATTTAGTTATCTACTTCACCTGACAACTGATATATATATATATATATATATATATATATATATATATTATATATATATATATATATAATATATATATATATATTATATATATATATATCACGCTATTCGTATATATGCAAGTGAGATCCATCCATCCTTAGTGCATGTCCCATACATTCCGTCGTCCTGAAATTTTTAGTCCACGAAAGTTAAACCAGAAGAAAAAATATGTGGAAGTAAGATAGGCACTAATTCGGAATAAGCGATATTAGGAAAACAAGAGTAACATCCTCCTGTTGGAACATGCCAGTTGCACCTGGCCAAGATAACGGTGAAATAAGCATTACACCGCAACCTCATTGATATGTAACTACCTTTAATAGTACAGATTCAGTTTTCACAGACGGACCCTCCTAGAAGTCATAGGCGGGCCAAGATGAGGCCCGCCTATGATAATCCCGATCCGAAGGGTCGCAACGGCCCGTCTGCAGAGATATCTGCCAAGCCTGACCCCTTCTTTTCTAACCTGACATTTCTCTTTTCAAAACTTGCCAAAAGATTGGGGGTGATTTTGAACTCAAAATTTTTGGGGGATTTGCCTACCAAAGGTTAGAATCATGTTTTCCTACTATATTTATAAAGTTTTTCTTCGATTTTAGGGTTTGAATAGTATAAATTTTACTTAAGAATGGTGGTTTTTTATCTAGATGTAACAATTTTTATTTTTGTTTTACCATGAATTTAAACCAAAATATTTATGTAATATTAGTGCAATGGTATACCTTAATCTATATGTAAATGATTTTAGTTCTTTTGAATGCACAATGAGGAGATTTGAATGTGCATGTGAACTCCTAGATCTATTTGGAGAGAGAAAAAGAGTAGGGATTTTTTTTTCAAGGGAATAGGTGTTTTTTCAATCATTTTTTTCTCAATATTGAATAGCTTGTTTTTTTTTTACGGTTTTTAGATATTTATTTTAAAACTGGATATTAATGTTTGAATGTTTAATATTATTTAAATTTTTTGAATTCTCAGATGGATAGGACATGGATGTACAATACGCCAAGATTTCAGCAGACATACATGAAGGAGATTTCGAAATTTATTGAAGTGGCGAAGGCACATGCTTCGACAGTGGGTAGAAAGGAAATACATTATCCATGTGTTAATTGTAAGAATCAGAAAGTATGGATTGTTCCAGATGTAATTAGGTCACACTTAGTGAAGCATGGATTTGTTACGGATTATAAGGTTTGGTCCCATCACGGCGAAGATGTCAACCTTCATGGGGTTGGTAATCACGAAGAAAGAGGGGATGGTGAGAATTTCACAGTAGATATGTCAGACGACGAAATGATGAATGACTTCAATGATAACGCTGATTTCAATCTGGAGGAGATGCTATGCCACGCCGAACCGGAAGTGTTGACGGGTTTTATGAGAGGATTAGATAATTTTAAGTCTTTACAGAAAACTGCAAAAGATCTATTGTTCGAAGAATCGAAGGGTTGTTCTAAGGAGATGACAGTCTTACGTTCAGTGCTTGAACTACTAATGTTGAAGGTGTGCAACGGATGGTTGGATAGTAATTTCAATGATTTATTGTCCCTCCTAAGTAAGATGTGGATAAGTTTCTATTTACGACCTTTAGAGGTAGAGGCAACCTGAAGATCTTCAGATACAGAACCAGATACAAGCCAGAAATTAGTATAAAGCACCAAGTATAAGTTGCAGTTCTATGCTATTGACGACGTCCCTAAGGAATTCGTAAATGGCAAGCCTTTTATTCCAACGCACATCCTGAGGAATTTATCGTGGCAGATGATTAGGTGGCATGAGTGGTACATAAAGGCTAGTAAATCAGGCCTAAGCTGGCTAAGTGCGAGGGTGCCAAATGATGCTTTCATGGGTGGAGATGAGGGTGTATTCTTTATTGATTTCAGAGACATGCACACCGTGTATCGTCTAGAAAAATTGAACGTAAATCTTGTCGGCGCATGAGCCCTATAAGTATATATATCGACCACTCTTCTTTCTATACATAATCAACCAGTCTATAATCAACATGGTGACTAATGTTTTGAACTGCTATGTATGTGTAGGTTATAATTGCACGATGTAGATCAAACGAGGGAATCGGTTGGCTACCTTGACCCAACAGGAATCTGTAAGACGCAACACACCGTCGACATACGGGACAATTCTGCGGTGTTCAAGGATAAGTCACCAGAAGAGAAGAAGGAGTATATCGAGAAACTCTATAGCGACAAGAGTCACGAAGTGGCAGCATACATTGGACGAGCCATGCTATCTTAGTAAGATAAAATATGTATAACGCACGTATTACTGTTTGTAACGTCTCAATTATCTTATTCCTGTTACAGTTGTGTTAACGAACTAGGCTAACTCAGACGATGAATAAGACAACACTTCTGAATCTCTGTGCCGACTTGTGCCACTTCATTCACCGTGACATATGTAACATACTTTGGTCTGTTTTTCGATCCTGAAAGTGCATATGCGAGGAATGATAAGTAAAAAAACTTCGAGAGTAGGAAAAAGAACATATGCTTTTTACAAATGTATGAAACAAATATTCGTTCACTGTATAGATATATTTGTTATGAATAATTATATTACGAAGCATGCTGTGTAATAATTATTAATTAGTGAATGATAATTAATTATTTATGTCAATTACTGTCCAACATATGGTGATGTCAATTACTAGAGAATATGTAATATTTGATTTAAAGACAATTTTAATTAATTAATTTATTTATGGAATAAAAAACAAAAAAAATATTTTTTTCTATTTTTAAATATCCACTGCAGGCGGACGTCTTAACCAGGCCGTCTGCTATAATCGATTATCACAGGCGGGTTCCTTAACTGGTCCGCCTGCGAAGATCGGTTATCTTAGACGGGTTAAGCCACCCACCTACGATAATTGATCTTCGTAGACGGTGGCAGGCCCGTTGGAGAAAAAGGGTATTTTCACATACCCCTTCTCTCAAACAAGCCAACCACCCGTCTATAAAAATCCATTTTACTCGTTTGCGAAAACTGCTTCTGCACTAGTATTTGTCAAATTCAGCAACTGATTCGCTTGGACATCCATGGTGTACTTATACTAACTTTCGCCAAACATCGTATCCTAGATGGGAGGATTTGAACCCGTGTTGAACTACTGTGGTGCTTGCCATTTGACTCTAGGAGAGGCTTAGTGTGACCTTCCTTGTTGCTTCTTTCTGCATTGCTTCCGATGCACACATTTGGCTTTCTCTACTCGATCGATGCCTCTTGGGATAACTTGTCCACAATGTAGTCTATTGAGTCCTTGTGTCAGCATACTTGGCAATTGCATCTAAAACAAGATGGTTGCAAAAAAAAAAGACAGATATGTATTATTAACATGTTAAGATAACGAGGAAATTGGTTGATCTGATACACGGCATGCATGATTAATTTGGTGAACATATATTTTTTTCATCCCCGACTGAAGGGCATGGAGGCCAGAAATTTTTAGTGTGTACACATATGCTTTGCTTTTAGGCCCCGTTTGGTACGAAGGATTTCAAAGGAAAATCAAATGAATTCTGCACCCACGGTGAGTAACGGTGGCGACAGCAGTTAAGTTAATTCTGTGGATGGGTCCTTATATGCTCTTGATTCTGTGGATGTACTTGTTCTTGATCTGTTCTGGATGGTTTTGTTTTTGTGATGTGCTAAGTTGTGGATGTTCTTGACACCGGCTTTTTTTTTTCAAGTTAAGAATCGTCTTCTTGTGCTTGTTCTGCATTTTGTTTTAGAACGAAGATTTGAGATGTATATTTGTATGAGGATCTAGATGATGCACAACTCGATCTATGTTCTGTAATATGTTTATTGCTTTGTTTTATGGACGAAGATGCTCGGTGATGATGCATCGGCTCAGCTCCACAAGCTGAACTGGATCTTTTTTTTTAATCGTGTATCCTTATCAGTGCTAGTACTCAGTTAGGCACCGATGAATACCCCTCATCAATACCGTTTTTGTTGTGCTAGTTTCAAAACCGGTGCATATGAGAGGTTTGGAACTGGCACTAATAAGGCTTTCTATATTAGTGACATTTCCTGAAGTAATACTATGTTCTGAAATATGCATTCAAAGTAAGAATGAATTAAGAATTGTTCCGCAATCTCATTTATGATTTTATTGTAACATGTACGAGAGCAAAGAAATGAGCCGACTTCTCAAGACATGTGCAATTGCTAACTTTTACAGAGTAGGTGAAATTTTAGGTATAATTGGCAACGTGATTGATATTCATGGCTAGGTCATATATATCGTAGGATTGAACTAGACCTTCCAACCATATTGTTACCATTGCCCTTGAAGGACTCCTCAGAACACCATATGTAGCTCGACTCTTCTACAAAAAGCATCATATAGACCAACATCGCTCAACCAATTTTCGTGATTTGTGCTTATGAAAAGGATGCACTGTTTTAGAGTTGGGAGGTATTTGGAATGAGAAAGTTACTAGGGCTCCTTGGTATATGATGTGTTGGAACCTCCTATCTAGACAGACGCAACAGGGTTGAATAGTCAGTTTTGCTCGTTTTGTGCAACAGAACTGGAGACTGCATGGTTGAAGTCTCATTGAACGACCAAATATGGTAGGATGAAGCTATCATCTATCTCCTTTGGAATGTAACGCTTCGTTTTCAGCGAGACATTAAACACTATTTTAATAAAACCTATTTGTGAAAATTTTGCTTTTTGTGTGCGGTGTCATAAGTTATGTCTGAATCTCAGTTTGTCTCCGTGACCTTGATCTCAAAAATCACTACTCAAAAATTCCCGTTCCAAAGTAATCTTGAAATCCGAATCGCTATATTCGAATTCTGCTCCTAAAACCCTATCGGCAAATCCCCTCAAATGTCCACAATCCGCACCCGATCCGAGGATCCGAATCAAAATCCTAAAAATCACCCTTGACTCCCTGCAAGTTTTCCGTGAAATCTATTCTTGAATTGGGAACCTAAATTCCAATCTTGAATTCAAACTTCCTCTCTTCGAATCTCTTCGGATATCTCGTTGGAATCCCTTCCCAGGAATTTTCCCAAAGAAAAATACCAAATTTTCCACTTGGGACCCCCCTCCTTTGATTCCTTTATATCTTCTGAGTTCAAATATAAAATTTGAATTCAAACCCCTGTACAAAAATCAATTGAAATCCCCAAAATCCATCTCATTTCAATTCCCTGGAAAATGTGAAGAGTTACTGTGTTCCTCGGCCGCCATTCCTCCCTTCTCTTCCTCGCGCAAGCCTAGCTGCTTTGCAGCCCAAACCTCTTGCTGCTCTCGCTGTGTGCCAACAGATCAGTGCCACGTGGCCCCGAACGCTGCACCGCCATCGATATCCTTCGCTCGCCCGCACCGCGCCGCATGCGCCGCTCCGCACCGCCGATGCTTGCCGCATGTACCTGCCCACAACGCCTATCGTCCGATCACCGTGCACGGTCCGGCTCGCCCGAGCCGACTAGCATGAGTGCTCACCGCGTGCGCCTGCTCTCCCGAACCCGCCTGTCAACCTCCCGTCCATCCTGAGCGCGCCCGCTCTAACCCGCCAGCACGGCCATCGTCTTCCTTTCCCGTCCCGTTCCTCTTTCTCCCATCGCGCCCCTCGGCTGTTCGGTCAAAGCCCCGAGAGGGCGCTCACGTCAGTGTGGCCCTGCCATGGCCCACCGCTAGCTGCCACTCCTCCTTGGATAGCGGAGCCACCCCCGTTTTCCCCCTCCTCCCCTCTTCTTCCCTTGTCTCTGCCCTGACCAAGCCGGTCAAAAGAGAGCTCGCCGCCTACAACACCGTGGCCTCGCCTCTGCCGCCGCATCCTTGACCACGCTGTGCGAGCCTGCGCGTGGAGTTCAAATCCCGCCCTCTGATCTACCGACCTCCGCCACTCCGCAAATCACCGCCATCGGTCAAATTTCACCGCCCGCGAGAAATTCCGCGCCGCACTCGAGCCGCTCGCCTCTCTCTCGTCCATAATCGGACCACCATGATTGGCGACCGCCCCCTCCCCAAACCAATCTAAGACGCCGGCCCTGCGTCCCTTTACCCCCCCCCTCCTCGGGAGCCTCATCTCCCTCTTGACTCTGCTACCTCGAGACGGCATAGATCTCGCCACTCCTCGTCCGCCTGTCGGCCGCGCTCGCCTCAATGCCATGGAGCTTCACCAGTACACCGCCCTCAGCCGCCCAAATCCCTTGGGAAACGCCTTAGCCCCGGAGCACCGCCTCGACGTTTCTTCCCACTCCGCACGGCTCCCTCTCCGCCGGCATCCTATCACGCCACAGAGCTGTCGCCACCGAGCCCGTACCTCGTCGGTGAGCTCCTTGTCCTTCATGATGCTCCTGGATTGCACCTAGACAATGCTGCTCGAGCGCTCGCCGATGCTTGGGTTTCCCTGTTCTTCCCTTTGCCGCCGCCGCCGTCAAACTCTCCCTATGGATCCCCTTGCCACCGGCCATCCCTGTGGATTGGATCTGCTTCGGCCAAGGCGAGGTTGCCGATCTGGTCGGCGATGAAGTCGAGGCTACCGAAGGTTATCGTGTCTCCAGGGGAGAACTTTTCGCCGTCGACTCTGGTTGCTGGATCCATCGAGCTTGTAGATGTGAAACTCGCCGGAGCCCCTACCTGGCGCGCCAACTGTCGATGTTTTACACCGGCAATATAACTATAGGGCTTCTCGGCAAGGGAAAACTCGGTGGATTGCAAAGGAACACAAGGAGATTTTATACTGGTTCAGGCCCTCGTGGTGAGGTAATACCCTACGTCCAATTGTGGTGGTATTCCTTTGAGGATTAGTACCGATCAATGATCTCGTGTGTTGTTCTGCCCTCAAGGGGCGCCCTGCCTTCCCTTATATACTAGGGGGCAGGGGTACAAGGTTGGAATCCCAGCCGGATACGGCCAAGGAATTTTCTTCTTAGAGATACATCTTACCTGGCTAAGATTGTATATTCCTTTTTGTACAAGGCAAAATCTATCGGGTGCTACTATATCTCTAACTACAAAACTCGGCCCATTCTCTATCCGGATGGCCCATATACTTGTGATGAGGTACCCAGGGCCTATGGCCTCCACAGTATCCCCTCTGCAGAGATCTAAACTGTTTGTACAGCTGTGCCCACGGTCATGTGCAGATGTGAGGTAATTTCTTAGCGTGGTTTTGTTTTACCCTGTTTGCAAAATATGTGTATGGTTTGGGAACTGTGAGAAGGATGTGCTGTCAAAGACGTGAGACGTCCGATGAAGACGGCTTGGCTGTCATGGACAGTGGGACTCGGGAAGTCCGAAGATTGGTTTTGGCTCTATGAGCCGGCTTGAAGCCAACTCTTGAGATTGTGAAAACTAAAGAAAAACAATTTGACACCTTTCACTGCGATCGAGCGAGACTCCACCTCGTGCCGATTGTTGAGAAGCACACTTAGTATATTCCAAAAAATTCCAAATAAAATTGAATGACAAAATATCTAGCCAATCTTTGAAGCTTGTAACAACCACCTAAATTTCTCTGGCTTGCTAAGTATATAAGTACTCACCCTTGCTCTATGTATAGTTCTTTATCGGGAGCTGGAGTTGGAGTTGCAGTGAAGTGAAGATCAGGGTTTCGTCCTGGTTCCCAAGTGCTGCCTGTGGTGTTGGGACTTAGTCTGTTTGTTCCGCTGCTACCGCTGTCTCTGTACTATTTGTTGCTGTCTTCGGTTTGCTTCGAAGCTGCAACATAAGTTAAGGTATAAATCTATTTATTTATTTAAGGATTGCAACGGTGCATATCTAATTTCTATGGATACCAGCGCTGCGTCCTGGGACTGATATCGGTATCGCGGTTCCGCGGAGAAACCGTTCACGCTGTTTTCCTGGGGCACGCCCTATTTGGTGCCGTTGTACGGCGGTGCCATATTGGGGTGTGACATGGAACCTTTCAAAAAACCAATTGGATTCTATTGATAGCCAAATTTCACTAGTATAGAACAGCATATTCGTACTGCCCTATTAGTATCGGCTGGTAAAAACTCGACACTACTAAGGGGTTTTCTACCTACCCACCCGATCTGCGCCCTCTCAAACCAGCACTTGATATTATGGGTTATGTTAGTGCCAATTTGTAGCTAGAATTGGCACTGATGAGTGCGTCGTCATTGCCGGATTGAGCCACGAACCTGCATAGATAAAAAATTTTGGTGGCAAAATTTTCAATTTTTGGTCGAGCTAATCAGTGCTGGTTTATAGCTAGAATCGACACTAATGAGCTCAATTATATTAGTATCGGTTTTGGGTATAAATCTAACTTTTTCATACGAATTCACATGGAGATAAACTTTATATGAAAATTATAGCTATTGATAAGATCTACAATTTTGTAGTTGACAACTTTTTCATTTGACATCATTTAAATACTCAAATATATGTTTAAAATCTTGGATATGAAAGGTCAAAAGGAAAAAAATGTCCATTGCTAAATTGAATTGATGTGTAGCTGAGTTGATAAGGATAGAAGCACGTGAGGGAGAGGTCTGGAGTTTGAATCCCACCATGATAAGTTATAAATTCATTTAAAAGTAGACACAAGTAGTTGGGACCGTATATATACGGTTAAGGATGGTAGTAGTATATATATATATATATTTTTAGTTTTTTCAGCCTAAATTTTGAATTTGGATCCTACTATCAGTGCCGGTTCATGACTAGAACCGGCAATAATGAGGCCTTATTAGTGTCAGTTTTAAAACCAGTACTGATAATGTTTTCTATTATAGTGTTTAGAGGAGGGAGCAATATATCCTTCGAGAATATTATGGATACCTAGGTACTGATTTGTCATGATTCTAGTGTAATCTTGCCTTTGTTATTTTCTTTGGTGTTTCACTCTCTAACCTTGTTAGGTTTGCTGGGTCGTGGTTCCTTTGAGATCTTCGTTGACAATGGGAATGAGTGTCACCCTTGTAGATTATTGTTTTCATTATTGGACATCTCTTTTGCTAAGACAAGATATTAAATTTTAAGAAAAACGTAATTGAATTGGAGAATTATGTGGTATTAATATTTTAAAGAAAGGACCGGAGTGTTGTACTTCTTAATTTTTCAAAAAATAACTTATACAAGGAAATTACATGAATCACTTATGCACCGCGAATGTATCCCTAACAAATGCTCAAAGAGAAGAAGACTAGCGGCAAATTTCTAGCCTAACTAAAATCCAATTAAAAGTGCACACATGCTAATGGCTAAAGTCATGCACCCACAACTCCACCACCACACCACGGTGCTTCCACGGTATTATTACATGCATCGCTTAGTACATCAAGTTTAGGAAAATCGTGAATTATCCAATAGATATGGACATGCAAAATGTTCAACCTTTAAATACTGGCAAACTAACTAAAAATTTTCATACTGTAAAGTTTTCTACAGCTTTTAAGAGCATAAAAAAATCAGGGCCTTATCAGTGATTTTTAGAACTTTCTACAACTTTTAGTTTCCATAAGGGCATAAAGGTCTTTTGCTTGTTTCAACAAGCCTAATAGAGGGCTCAGGCCAAGAGTTTTTATGCCTTCAAATCTTCCATATTTTCTCATATAGTCAATAAAAGTATCAATTGAGAATTCAAGTCTTCTCAATAACATGCTTGAAAAGTCCTTAGAATAAAACTTAGCAAGTCTAAGTACTCTTTCTATATCATAGGTAGCAAATAAGGCTAACATACAAACAAACAAGCAACACCATATTAACCTCATCAAAACTATTGTTAGGTTGTTGATTAATTTTATCAATGACACTAAGATAGACATCTTTTCTAAAATGATCATTATTTGTTTGGTCCGGATAAAACCTAGCAGCTTCCATAAGGCACATATTTTTCATCCTTCTTTGAAACATTAATACTATGTTTGGTGTAAAATAAAATAATTGTTACTTGAAAAAGTATTCCCAAGCATGAGCAGTCATTTATTCACAATAATAGATTACAAATGGCCAAATGCTCTATTGGCCAAAAACAGGGTAGTCCTGAGCCCACTTAGACTACCCGTAGATACACCCCTGGTTAAGTGGAGTCACACCCCTACCGTCCAAAAAATCCCACTTCTTTTAAACACATAAAATTTACAAAAATGTTCATAGAAATTTTTTAACAACTAGTTTAACTTTTTGTTAGAAATTGAAAAAAAATTGCATTCAAATCGAGCCATCCTTTTTATGAGGAAAAGTTGCTCCAGCTAACTCCATTTACGCCCCGTTCGGACGGCTTATAAGCCCAGTTTATTTTCTCATTTTTCGTGAGCACGCTTCCCGAATTGCTAAACGGTGCGTTTTTTATAAAAATTTTCTATATGAAAGTATCTCTAAAAAATCAAATAGATCAATTTCTCAGATTTTTAATAGTTAATACTTAATTAATCACGTGCTAATAATATTTTTCGTTTTACGTACGACTTATAAGCCAACTCAAACACCACCTTACTCTCTAGTAGCTGCAGTCTCAAACAAGCAACCCACTGGTTTGCCGCTCTCCAGCCCACCTCCCTCTTCTCCTCCAATTGGCTCCATTGATCTAGTGATCCCTCCTCGTCCCACGCGATGCCGCCACCCCATGACATGGTCGCCGTTATCCCCAACACCTACCTTGGCCCGATGTCCTCCCCCCCCGGCACGCGTCGTACACAGTCGCCTCGGCACCAACCATGACTCCCACCGTCCTGCAGTAGTTGCACCAGTGTCTGGATGCTGCCATCTGATCAGGCCAGAGAGAGGCCCCGCATGAGCGTCAGATTGACTAGTTTGCGCCTTGTATGGTTGTCCCGTAGACTATGGTGACTATCCATATTCTCGGTTTCTAACAAGGAAGACTCAACCAATTTTGCATGATTTTTGGTTGTGAAGAGGATGTAAAATCAAGGGTTGTGAGGCGTCAGGAATGTGAAAGTAACTAGGTTACTTGGTAAGACGAAGAGCTACGAAATTTTGGCCTCCTTGGCAAGATCTTCCACATTGGAGGTTTGGGGGCTATGCTAAAACAATTTGGAGTCGGCTCAAATAGAGGGGTCGAGTACTCAAGTCCAAGCCAGAAAAAGAAATGAAAGGTGTCCATGTGCCATGCCTTTATACCCCTTTGTTTGTCTTAATTCAATCAAAAAACCGTGAATCATAAGCACTGCAGTTGTACTGGAAGGAAAGAAGACAAGATCTTAATTCCTCTCAAAGAAAATTAAAACAGAACCAAAGAAAATACCAAATCTCTGTATTTACACCGGCAAACTAATCCGGATTGCATGATTTAACTACGACCCTAAATCCATTCCTATGATGTCATATCTCTTCAACCCAATGACAAGATAATATGTAATTGCTGAAATCAGTTAAAAAAAAAACTAGGGCTTTGTTGAACCATCCAGTAGAGAGAAACGCACTACTACAATCTACAAAAAAAGACCTTATGTGCTTATCGGGAACTCTCATCTGCGTCGGGTTTCCAACAGGCATAATAATTGGGGCACTCATGAGTACCCCTCATTAGTGTCAATTTCAGACCCATCTGTTCTGGGACCGGTTCATTATACTAACCGGTACTAATGTTCTATTCTGGAATAAAACATTTCTTTCAATAATAATACATTATTACATAGTCATTAATTAAACATTACATGAACTCATAGTGCAAACATCGGCTACATGAACTCATTAGTTTGAGTACATGTTAGACAAATGGCACTTATTTACAAGCCAGCAACTACTTTGTCGTTGAAGGACTTTGACAAATTTACGTCTTGAAGAAATGTGCATTCTTTTTAGCTTGTTGTATGATGGTGCTTTGACAAATGGTATGCACTTTTCTGAGAGATAATGTCCCTAACAATAAAGTCGACGAATTCGTCTTGAAGCGTCTAGATTGCATGAGCTAGTAATTTAGCTGTGGCCATTCTTTACATTCGACCAACTTAATTAGCATGTAATGAAAAATATCGAACTTAATATAGTTCTAATATATATACGTCGTAAGAAGTTATATACCTCTTAATATTCGATATATAAGTAGTCGTTTATAAAGAACATCATATATCGCATCACATAAAAGCTACATCAATTGTTCCTTCGGATTATTTGAGAGGTTGAAAGCCAACCTTACTCTGAATTCAGATTTGTTAGTTGATTTTTTTAGTGCGCGAATGCTCTATTGAAGACGTCAAGGACCCTCCTAAAATTTGGACTTGTCTTTATGACAGGATCCATTTGCTGAAGTATATTACTGTGTTGTGAATTAAAGAATGGGTGAATTAAGATTTGTTCAACAATCTAAATTATGGTATTAGTGTAATAGCAGAGCAACAAATAGAAGTGACTTCCAAGACGTGCGGCCTTGCTATCTTTTCCACAGTATAGGTGAAAGTTTTGTACTTATAATCTGATATAGTGATTGATATTCATGTGGTGGTCATATCATAGGATTCAATTGCACCTACCAACCACATTACCACCCTTAAAGGACTCTTTATTTTGTGAACGCCATATGTAGCGTGCCTCTCTCGGACTGGTTGATGCATCAACCATGTCCATGCATACGGTGACTATCCATATATTCTCACAAATTGCCCAGCCAATATTGCATGATCTATTCTTATGAGAGAATCTAATGTTAAGGAGTTGGGAGGTGTCTGGAATGCGAGAGTTACTAGGTCTCTTAAGCCGATGCTGAGTTGGAACTTGGAACCTCCAGTTTAGACTGATGCAGGAAGGTTGAATACCCACTTTTGCCTTTTTTTTTTTTTCGTCACAGAACTGGAGACTGTCCAACAATTAGTGTTCTGCTGCTCGATTCTATATAGGCTAAGGGTGTGTTTGGCGCTGCCTGTTAGGAGAAAAAATCTCCTTGTTTTTATAAGTACGTTTTTCGAACTGCTAAATAGTATGTTTTTTTAAAAGTTTTCTATATAAAAGTTACTGTAAAAATTATATTAATCTATTTTTTAAGTTTAAAATAATTAATACTTAATTAATCATACGCTAATAACTTATCTCATTTTATGTGATCTTCTTTATTGTTTTTTTTCCCTTTTCCCTTACCTTCAGACTATCGCTTCAGACTATCCCTAAGATTTTGGGCAAGGTAGTTGCAATATGAATATCCCAGTCTCATGCTCGCAGGCATTTGCACCGTGTTGAAGTCTCTTGCTGGCTTGATGAATTGGTGACGTTACGTAAGCCCTCGTTTGGCATGCAGGTAAAGGCCAAGATCCTGCCCATTTTCTGGCCTCGAAGGAGAAACCCACCACTAGGGGAGAAATTTTCAGGTTGCTCAAAAACTCATTTAGATCCGTTCGGGAAGGTAGATTTTTTAGCCCAATGACCCCTAAACCTTAAGAAAATCGTTCCTCACCCAACTCAGTGAAACTCCACCACGCGACTCATGCAAGTAGCTCTCTTCTTCTTGTCGTGAACGCCGGCGTGGTGGAGTCGCGATGAGAAGAAGAGAGCTGCTTGTATACGAGTCGCGTGGTGGAGTTGCACGAGTTAGAGGTAGGAAACGATTTTTCTGAGGTTTAAGGGGTATTGGTCTAGGAAATCTATTTTCCTAGACTGATCCAAATGAGTTTTTAAGTAACCCACCGATTTCTTCCCCTTGTGATAGGTTTCTCCTTCAGGACCGGGAAATGAGCCAGGATTCCGGCCTTTTACATATGTGCCAAACAAGGTCTACGGAGGGAAGGAGAGATTTGTGGGTTGTTTGGTTTGCGAGGTCGTGCTGCGGTCCATCGTGGGCCATGTGGTCGAGCATTATTTTGTGCTTGGCTAGGCTGGGACGTAGCTTCCCTCTCCCGTTTTCCATGTTCTCTTGCATATTTCCTCCGCGTGGCTGGCTATTTGCTCTCATACCATTGGTGGGCATTATGTGCATGCATCCCAAAAAATCAAGAGATTCCCCCAAAAAAAACTGTCGATATTTCTCTAGCAACTCAAAAATGAAAACTGAAATCGAGAACTTCAAATTTCACTAATCTCACCCCGTTCCACCCTTCGTTAATGCAAGTAACTGATACTGCTGATGCCTGCAATTGATCTATTGATAGTAGATGGCTATTCCGGCATTTGCTCTTTGCCTTTTGTCGGTTGTTCTTGGCTTTCAGCGTGCCGACTTCATCTTGGTGAATACCCATGTCAGTGTCTCAGGCTAAATTGTGCCAAGTTCTTCCTCCTCAGCTTGTTGAAGCTATTAATGGTGAAGCACATGGCATTGATAAATCCATCCAAATAATTGTTCCGGCTGTGATGAGATAACTCTGTTGAGATGAGACTATCTGTCAAAGTTTCATGAACTGCTCCTAAACCAATAATGCCCATCGATAACATACCACAATATTATTATTATTGTCGCCGTTCAGCCGGTATATTATCTCCGATAGAATAGAAGTTCAAGGACCCCGATAAGCATATGATGGTAATTAAATTAACCACAGTTGCGCTTTGCGCATAGGGAAACGAGTCGGCGCTGGCCATGAAATAAAAGATGCGATTTGTTTTGGGGAACATGGTGGGCCCAACCAGTAAAAGGAGAACGAATAGGCACCTGCCACGTTTCCGAAACATATGCATGGGAGCATATATAGGCAGCGGAACAGGGAAGCCCCATCCGCGAGGGTGGGGGTTTGGAACCCGCAGAAGAAATGCAAGAATTTTAATACAATTCGATGTGCCCCCTTGTTCAAACAATGAAATTAACCTGCAATTAATGAAACTCAACTTATTTTGGACGTATTTTTCTTCAGGTTAACAGAAACATGATGTCGACCCTCTTCTTTTGTATAGAAATAGTTGACTAAAGTATATGGTCGGTCTCTAAACTTCTATCTAACTTATATCTATATGTTATCTAGGTTCACATTCTCTTAAAATATAATTTAATTTCTAAAACTTGTTAAAGTATATTATTTTAGTCTAAAATTGTTACAATCCTTCCGGGATATTAGATATAGCTGCCACCTCCCCTACGAGGCACTGATGGGTCCTATAAAAATTTTCATTTTTGTCTTTCTCCTTTTATTTTTCCTTCTCTTTCTCGTTCTCCTTTTTTTTCTTCTTCTTTCGAAATGTTCAAGGCCAGACGCAACCGGGGTGAGACCTTGAGGGCGGTGACTGGGGACAAGCTTGACGGCGGCAGCCGGAGGTGTAACCGGCAGCAGCGGCATCATCCTCCCAGCCTCATCCTCGAGGCCAATGCATATCTAGGGATGGCGATGACGGGGCCAATGCATGCTATGGCGACGACCGGAGCGAAGACAGCACAGGAAAGGTGGCAGCGGCGACCTCGAGGCCGGCGCGGTCGAGGCGGAGACGAGGACGATCGTTGGGGGCAGCGGACCGACCAAGGAGGTGGATGGAGGTTGTTGCGGAAACAGGCTCTTCCAACTAGCTTGTGCTGGTTGGGCATTTTCAAATATAAGGCCACCACATTACGATGCTTCCGGAGATGTGCCAGCAAGCAATAGTAAATATTTCCATAAAGCAATTTCCATGATAAAGTTGCCTCGTGCTTCCGATCATTTGATACGTCTAGAGGGTTCTGTCATGTAATTAATTGATAAATTCATATTATCTAAAAAGTTGATAAATGCAACGACTCAGAAAGTGTTATTGATTTCTTTAAAACTAGCATTTATGCTATCAAGTTTTATCCGGATTCCTAAATGAAATAATTTTGTCGATATTTTATATCGGCTGTGTTGAATACGGGGCTATTCGTCGTACCGAAACTTGATGGATTTAAAAGATAAAACGATTTATACTGGTTCAGACTCTCGGGGTGAGTTAATACCCTACTTCTAATTATGGTGTATTGCTTTCGCTGTATTCTCTGATAAGATTGTTATGTGCGTTAGGGGGCTCCCTACCCCTTTTTATATACCGGAAGAATAAGGATTAGAGAATAGAAAACCCAGTCGGATACAACCAATGATTTTTCTTATCAATATATAGAATATTTGGTTAGGACTATATCACTTTCCTTGTCATGTAAGGTAATATAAAGCCGAGTTCTACTCTATCTCCAATTATAGAGACCGGTTTACCCTTTATCCGATTGGTCATAATTATCAAGAATCTTTCTTGAGATACTCGGGACCCATGGTCTCTACAAATTTGGATTATAATAGTGTGGTTATAAGAAAACTCTCAATGCTCCACATCACCTAATGTTCGTAGTAATAACTAATTATCATGTCAGATAAAATTTTATGGTGTGTCACATAATTAAAGAGGAGATACAGGAGAAAGGGTGTCTTTGCATGGAACATTCTTGTAGCACACAAACAAAAACAAAGACGACTAACTCTGAGAAGAGAGAAAAACTGAGAGGAGAAAAATAATATTTATTTTAAACCCACTAATAGACACTGACCACTGAGTACTGTTTGTATTGTAGTGTCATAAGTGCTTGTCTAGATTCGTAGCCAGAAATGGCTATATTTTGGGACGGAGGGAGTAAAAAGCATGGACATTGCTATACGCACTGTGCATATATATGCCTGTTAGAAACGCATTCATATGTGTTTAGTGTCACTGTCATAAACATATTATTCATATGCCTGTCATATTTTCAACCAATGACACGGACGATATAATGTAAACAACGACATGGTGTCGTACTGATCGTATTTCTCAACATTGTCCGCATTCTGAACTCCTAGAATTCCTTATTTTCTAGAGACAACTATATTATTCTTCTTGTTCGCAGAGTCGATACGTAGAAAACTTGTACGACACACTCAGCAAGTACCCTAGGGTCATCTTGTGGCCGACTCACCTTTCAGGTGTTTGACCCATTGCCACCGAAATAAGAAGATTTGCATAGTTAGTCCGTAGTCAAGTTCATAGATTTCTTCAATATACCCAAAGTATCTGTTCTTGTTCCCCGTAAGGTCAATTCCCTCAATCCGCATGCTGCTGTTTTGGGTACACTCTTATTGTCCTTCGATTTGGTGTAAAGCATATAACCATTAATGTCGTATGCTTGCCATGAGGTGATTAAACTTGATAGGCCACGTGCCAATCTTTTCCTCTATTGAATCTCCACCTAGAAGGTTTTGCTCCTTCAGCCATGTAGTGAAGTGTCGCTTGTGCTCTTTCATGATCCATTCAGCTAATCGGGATGGGTATTTAGCACATATATCAGTGAAATGTTGCCCGATAAGGCTCCACTATAGCGAGCTATTGGAGGACGTTGTAATGTGTTTCTTGCACTGTCGTGTAATAATGATCGATGAGTATCTTCTTTCCTCTTATCCCTCTCCTAGATAATCTCGCCTCGTGATGGCGTACGGGTATACCGATTGGTTTCGCACCTTTTATGTAATCTATGCAACACTCAATAACTTCTTCTGAAGTGTACCCCTTTATCATCGACCCTTCTGGGTGAGCATGATTCCAGACATAACCCTTTAGAATCGATATAAATCACTCGTACGTCCACATTTGATGTAAGTAGTAAGGACCTAGGGCACATATCTAAGACACGATATGAACCATGAGGTGTATCATCACATCGAAAAAGGATGGAGGGAAGCACATCTTGAGCTGGCATAGAGTTTCTATCAAGTGTTCCCGTAAAGGATCCAATTCTTCGGATCGATAACCTTCTGTGAAATTGCATTGAAGATGTAACACATTGAAGTGATGCCCACCTTTAAGTACACTGGTTTGACTGCTCTGATTGCAATTAGTAAAAACACCGTTAGCATCACGTGGCAGTCATGAGAGTTGTAGCCAGATAGCGACAGATGTTTCATGGAGACTAAATTCTTAATGTTCGATAAGAAACTAGTTGGTAGTCTTACACCATGTAAGCACTTGCATACTTGCCTTTTTCTTCTCGAGTGTCAAGGAGTAGATAGCCAGGGAAGGTGCACTTTTCCATTTAGTTGTTCCGTAGGGTAAAGCTTAGACCTGATATCGAGATCTACCAGGTGACAACGTAACTTAATTCCATCCTTTGTCTTGATTGGTATGTCTAGCAGCAGACAAATGGTGCTATCATACACATTCTTCTTAAGATGCATGCCATCGATGGCATGCCGAACCTCCAAGTTCTTACAATACGGCAAATATATGAAAAAAAATCGATTGCTTCTTGAACGACACTTTGGACTCAGCTAGATTTTTCCTCCTCTTTTGTCTCTTCATTGTTTTGCAAAAACAACCTTGATATCCTGCACATTTTTAACACAAGGTGCCCACTGCGTTCCATGAGTATAGTATCAAGCTCTTCCGTCTTGTCAAAATATGTCGCCATCCTTCGGTATCTATGCCCACTCCATAAGAACCATATGTGCCACATGTACACACACTTCTTGGATGATGGAAGGAACTTGTAAGAGGTTTCATCCGAGCACTTTACACATCCTGTCTTCCCTTTTATCTTTCCCGATAGTGAAAACATTGTGGGATAGTCGTTGATGGTAACAAAAATTATCGTCCTTAGTGTAAAATACTCCCGTCGGTACTCATCCCACGTACGGATCCCTTCGTTCCATAGCATTGCCATATCTTCCAGCAAAGGTTCAAGAAACACATCTATATCGATACCAGGTTTTCGTGGGCCTTATATAAGGATTAACAGGAAAAGATACTTAAGCTTATGAGAAAGGTATGTTGGAAGGTTGTTGTAAAGCCCTGTTTTTCTCGGGCCATTAAAAACTATTTTACTAAAAACCCTAATTTCAAAAATTCAGTTCTTTGCATCTAATTAAGGACCTAAGTGCCAAGGATCTCAACATCTCAACTAAATCCTTCCCTTGAACCCCAAAATCTCAATTCAATATTCCATTTGAAAATCCCGAGACTCAATTTTTGGAATTAGAATGTCTCTCTCAAGATCCCTTGAAAAATTCAAATACAAAATCCCCTCCTATAATTTTCAACTCAGTCAAAAATATCCCTCTTAAATCCTTGGTTCAAATTTCAAATTATGAATTCATATTCCCCTTGAATTCCCTCTCTTTTTCTTCCTACCACCCACTCAAAATTTCTTCGAAATTCAAATTCATTTCAAATATATGTATCATAATTCCAATCAAGAGTTCCTTGCTTGAATTTCTGAGAATCTTCTGAACTCAAGTATCAATCTTGAATTCAAATACCCTTTAAAAACTTCTAAATCTCTCACAAACAAAATCCCTAGAAAATTTCAAAGGATTACTATTCACATGGGCCGCCCCTCCCCTCTCTCTCCTCCTGGTTGCTCGACCTCGCCCTCTCTTCCCCTCCCCGCACCAGGCGGGCCCAGTCCACCATCCCTCATCCCGCGTGCAGCCGAGCCAGCACAACAGCCTATTCCCCTCCAACGTGTCACACGCCGAACCCATCGCATACTCGCCCGCCATTAGTTCATCTCAACCGACAGCATGGGCCCATGCGGCCGCCGTGCGTCGCACGCCCACACGCCAGACCGAGCGTAGTCGTCTCCCTCCTCCGCCCTTCTCCCGCACGAGCACCACATGCTCGACAAAATTCCCAAGCCATGGAAAATATCTCCCTACCGCGTCTCTCCCACATCTGGCCATGCCACCGAAGTCAAACGCCATCGCCGTCCCATCCCATCCCTCTGCCGCTCTATCCCTCTCCTCCTCCCCTCTGGCCAACAAAGGTTGGAGCGGTAATGCCATAGTCTCTTCGCATTGGTTGACCTCGCCACGTACAACACTGTACAAGAAATATCTTGCCATGCTATGCTACACGGCCTCTCTCTGCCATCGCGATGCACCGAGCTTCACCTATAAATAGGCCTGACATCCCCGCCACTCTCCTCAGCCCCGAGCAAAGCCAATCAACCCGATTCCTCACCGGGGTTTCTCGCTTTGCTACCACCATTGTCGCTCTTTTCCGCCTCAACCCACCACCTCCACTCCCTAATCGACCAAGCCGCCGCCACGGTTGAAACCCTCGGAGCACCGCAACCTCGCCTAACCCCTTCTCGGCACTTGAAACCATTGTAGTCGAACACCCAAACCAAGCGCCGTCGTCTGCCATCGCCGCAGTCTTCAATTCTTGTCTCTGGCAGAGGTAGCAGCCAATTCCTTCATTCCTCACCTCCCTCTCGAACCACCAAATCGAAGTCGTCTCGAGCCACATTGCCGTCCAAATGGTCACCACCGGTGAGCTTATCTTCTCGGCAGCCACTGTCAGGAAATGCCGCCGTCACCTGTCAAGATCGGCCCAAGTCCGTCCCATCCAATCCGTTCAAAACTTCCCATCCCTCCGCAGTTGCTGCCATACTTCTATTTCCCATCCTACGCCGTTCACCAGAACCCACCGCACGCCGCGGGCCGTTGGATAAAACCGCCGAGCCCCTCCGGCCCTCCCCGTCCAGTGTGGCCAGCCACGCGGGCAGCCACCTCACCCTCCCCGAGCTAGCCCCTGACAAGTAGGCGCACGTAATTAGAAGCACAGTGATCTATGCCCTAATCCTTCTCTGTCCCATTGACATCTAGGCCTGCACAAGTAATTAACTCCATTTCAAATAATGTGCCTATGACAAGTGGGTCCCATTCCTTGACCCCATCGGGCCGCCGGCCACTCCCACTGGGCTGTCGATGCAAAGCCCATAGGCAGCCGCACCCCTCGTGGCCTGCCCGGTGTCCTCCTCCCCCTTGGGCCATGGCCTACTAGACCAGCCCATAAGGCCGAGGTCCTCCGGTCTTCTTTCCCTCCCTGGTGGGCTTAGTCCACCATGGGCCAAAGGAGCATGACCTGCCTCTCTGTCACTGACTTTGGGCTCCACCTGTCAGCCGAAAGGGAATATTCCCTTGACATATTACTTTTCCAAATTTAATAATCCTTTTCTTTTCCAGAAAATCCTTTAAATTTTCAAAATTCATATCGCCTAATCCGTAACTCCGATTGACCCCGTTCAAGTCTCTATTTTTTTTTCTAAAATTGAGATCTACCCAATGGAACTATTAGTTAGTAATAATAGTATTTTATTTCTAGTATTTTGTGTGCTTTTCTCTCGTTTTGCATGTAGTTGACATTTCGGGAAATCGTCGAACGTCGGGTTTCACGAAGATTCAAAGACGAAGACCTAAGGCAACTCTCCCTTTGATCATATTGCTCCTAGTTTAAAAATGTTTTGTTTGCAAAATTGCATTCTTCGTGTGCACGTTAATTTGACTGGCCTTGGTTTGCGCTACAAATCGACTGACCGACTCAGTTGTTGCATAAGACCTGTAGGATGTTGGTAGTCTATCCCTTGCAGCTCCACCTTGTGGTACCTCGGTAACTATGCTCTCTAAGTGTGGATTCCGATGGTCCCACCCCTAACACAAATGTTTGTCGATATGGGAAAATAGGGTTTCGAAAGCTTTGAAAACTCGACAATCGGTGTTGGCGTGTTTGCGAAATAAGGATGGTTTGCGAAAACTCACGATGTAAAGTGATCACCTTGGTGGAGATGTTTTGTATTCGCATCTAAGGACCGATTCCTTGAGGAATGCACTGATCATAATACAATACGATCACACGGGCGGTATGGGACGTCCCTGGCTAAGTAATTAGAGCAAGCCCAATCGAACTCTCAAATTTGACCCCCTATTAGCTAGAATAGGAGCTCTCTCATCTATATTCAACCTCCTATTTCACTACACACTCCAACCGACCTCTCATATTTTTAAGTGGGGCCCACTTGTCAGTGCCCACTCTTTCTTTTTCTCCCTTTCTCTCCTCTCTCTCTCTCTCTCTCACTTTCCCTCTTCTCGGCGACGCAGCTCGAAGCGGCGGGGGCAGCGGGCCGATGCGGCTCGGGCGGCAGGGGCGGCAGGTCGGCTCGTGGCAGGGGGACGCAGCTCAGGGCGGCGGGGCTAACGCAGCCGGGTGGGAGACGCCGGCGCCCGGGGGGGGGGGGAAAGAGGAAGGGGGCGGCGGGGCCGACGCAGCCGGGATACGCCGGCGGCCGGTCTTCCAAGATCTGAGGTGAGTCATTCTTCTCCTTTCTCTCTTCTCCTCTTTTTTTAGGTTTTGCATTTGTTGGTGCTGATGACCGGCGGGGCCGACGCCGCCGATGACCGGAGGGGGTCGGGAGAGGGGCGGGGAGGGCGGCTGGAGGAGATGAGGGCCTCCTACATCTGGGGGGTTGCCTCCCCCTAGATGAGTGCCCCCTCCAGATGATAGTTCGGCTAGGATTTTGGTTGGAGACGATTTTTAGCCCACAAACCCCTAAATTTGAGATGAGGGCTGGTTTGAGAGCTCCATTGGAGTTACTCTTAGTTGGAACAATGTTACCTCGCATGCCAGTAGATGTGGAACGCCGGGATGAGGAGTGTAGGGGCATCTCCAGGTTCCTAAGTAGAGCAAGTATAGCGAATCTTACCAAGTACTCGGTCGAGGTGTTTGGGGTGAGTTGATAATCAAAGCAGAATGCTTAATTAAGATTGGTTTAACCCATCTATCAGGCATGAGGTACCCTGGAATGGCTCCTAAAAGACCTTGTTGTGAACCTCCCCCACTTGGCCAGTGAGGGAATAAGCTCGCGTCGTGTGGGTAAAGCGTGCACCTCTACAGAGATTTGATCTGTTCGAATAGCCATGCCTATGGTCATGGACGAATGTGAGGTGATTCCTCTAGCATAGATTTGTTTGTCTGTGCTTTGCCAAAGTGGTTTGTGGTATGGGAATTTTACCAGAATTAGCCTTAGTGGCTAATGGATAACCTGAGTGGTCTAAAACGGGGCTATATGAACTGGGAAGTCAAGTGGCACCATAGTTTAGGCTTCTCATAGCGGAAGCAATGTGTTCGAGATATATAATGGCTCTGGAGCCAGAGTTGGGATTATGAGATGGGATGATGTCCTGAAGAGAATGAAAGTGAGAATAAACTAATAGAGGAAAAAAATTGAAAGTTGGCTGAGGGCAGAAGGCTCTAAGCAGGTATTGACAGCCAGCATAATGGTAGACCCCACTGAGAAACTAATCAACTAAAATTTGCTTCGTCTGTTTCAGTTGTTGCAAAGCAATTCATGAATAGGATCGAGGCAAAAGCCTCTTTCCAACTATATCTTGGACAAATCACACCTAGTGTTTCGAAAAAAGCTTTCAAAATAAAAAGTTTGTGAAATAAACCCTAGCCTTTGTTTGAAGCTTTCATACTCATTATTTCTAGTGGCTTGCTGAGTACGTGAGTACTCAATCATTGTTTTTCCCTCCCGGGGAAAATGAAGGTGAATATTACGGTTCTAGCTACGTTGTCGTTCCACTGCTGTTGTTCTACTTAAAGGTTAATTCTTAGGGTTTGCTCAACGTTGCAACTTGTAAAGGTATAATCTATTATAAGGATTGCAATGATGCATCTCAGTTGACCACGGGTACCAGCAAGGTTTTTTGAGACTGGTATTGGTATCGCGGTAACGCCCAGAATTTCACCACCGAAATTCTGAACATTCATGTGTATTAAATCCATACCCAAGAAAGCTAGGGTACACAAAGCCAAGTTGTCATACAAAATGTCTTACAAACAAGTAAATTATATTACAAAACTACAGCGAAAAAGGTAAAACGAAGTCTATAGACAGCAGGTCCATCGGCAGCTTCCATCCCACAAGCACCTTGACGGCGGAGCCAGCCTATTCCTCAGGACGATCCTCGTCGGACATGTTCTCCAACACTGAGAGGGGGAAAAGGGAGCAAGGCTGAGTACCACCCACAGTACTCAACAAATCACACCCACAATTATGCATATGCACAGGGTACAAAGATGAGCTAGGGTTTGTTTGCGTAAAAGCAGTTGCAAACGGTAGTAGTTCGCAAACAATAAAAAGGTTAATTAATTTAACAATATTAATTCTCCACCGATTAACGTTACACCACGTTAACCAGGCCCAACCATTCCCAACTGGTTGACGTTACACCACATCACCCAGTCTCCACTGATGAACGCTACACTACGTTCACCAGACTCCTCCGGTTACCGTTATACCACGTTAACCGAACTCCACTGATTAACGTTACACCACGTTAACCAGTCTCCACTGAACAACGTTACACCGCGTTGACCAGTCATTCCTGATCAACGTTACACCACGTTGACCAAGCCGCGCTGATGAACGTTACACCATGTCCACCAGGCGTCACTGATGATCGTTACACCACGCTCACCAGTCTCCACCGATTAGCGTTACACCACACTAACCGGCCACCCCCGATCAACTCAACCACGTTGACTGAACTTCACACCTTCCACCACACCGGTTTCCTAAAGCTAGATTAATTATCTAAAGGTGAGACTAATCATGGTGAGTCTTGACCAATGTGCCCATAACCGCGGGCGCGGCTATTCGAATAGATTTACTCTGATCAGAGGTGTACAACTTTACCCACAAGACACAGCCCCACACACGTTTCTGTACGCCAGTGCATCACCACGATGCCCCGTGAGAGGCTGTGACAGGACCGTTCACGAAACCCCTCCCTAACCATCCACACCACGCTGAGGTTACACCTACCAACAGGGCACGCCATATTGGCCAGGCTACCCCCTTGCGCCACGGTGAATCCGAAAGCCGATCAACCCTACCCCGGGCCGACCCAACTCCATCACGCCCACCCTCTTCTTCGGTGCCTAAGAGAGGGAGAAGAAACGCTTCAAGCCCAGCCGTTGCCCACGATGACTTGTGGAATATACGGGTAGTTGCCTAAATGGTTTCCGCGAACCGGTCCTTAATTGCCATGGGTGTGACAAGCAAAACCATACACCCACAGCCCACCATTTAGGTCCAATTTTTAGTAATTTAACCTCAACCTATCCAAAGTTCCATTTTGCCAACATTGAGACGAATCATATAAAAAGATAATATTTAATTCCCATGTGAGCTATGTTGCTAGGCATGGCTAAGCATCCTAAGAATAGTAATCCAATCATATTATTACCCAGGTGACAAGGATTCAAGTTTCAAAACTAAGGCAAGGTCCTATTATTGTATAGGTTATAACCCACCCACATGAAATATAGAAATAATGCAGTTTATTTTAGTAAAGAAAGCAATTTAGTGAAAAACGGGTACAAATTGATCAAGATAACAGTGCGACTTGCCTTGCTCCGGCTCGACGTACTCTGCTACGACCTCGTAATACACTGGAGGGTTACCGATGTCGGATTCTACAACAAACAATGCACAAATAATTAAAAACAATACATGTGGGCAATCAAACATGGGCTAAAAGTATTTTTAATGCATTCTTGGCATTTTTTGGATTTAATGAAATTTGAATGGACTTAATTGAAGTTCGTATGAATTAGTTATGAATTCTTGAAGCTTTACTGTTATTTCCAGTGTAAAACTAATTACTAAACAATTTATTGCGTAATTATTAGATTTATTTCGTCACTGGACCGGGAAGCCGACTCCGACAGGCGGGCCCCACTGGTCAAGGCCGCATAGGAGGACGTGGCCGGAAACGGTGTGCCACGTGGCGCACACGTGGCGCCAATGAGGCAGCCACGCGGGCGGCCTTGATCTGCCACCCGGCAGATCGGACGGCCCTGGGAAACGGCGACCAAAGCCGGCCGTCCCGAGCGGGAGGCGGCAGCACACACGCGACCCAAAGGTCGCCGGCGGCGACCACTTGGCACGGCGGTGGGCACGCGGAGAGGCGAAATGGGACGGGAAGACGCCGAGGATTCGCACCGACGGCTCACGGCGGTGAGAAACGGCGCGAGGACGACGGCGGTGATGAGGTAGCAGTGGCGACTTGGGATGACATCGGCAACAGAGCTCCGACGACGGCGAACGAGCGAGAGACGGTAGCCGAGATGTCCTAGAAGATGAGGAGGACAGGAAGGGAGTTAGGGCGGAGAAAGGAGGCGTGGCGCTGTGGAATTGGCCGGCCAGAGAGGAGGCAGAGGGCCAGAGCTCACCGTACGTGAGGACGGAGCGTTCCGGCGGGCTTCGGCTTCCACGGATTGGCGGCCGACGTGCTCCTCGGTATGGCGAAAACGATGGCAGTGGCGGTGCGGCTTGGTGGCGTCTGGAACGGTGGCATGCGACGGCCAGAGTTGGTGAAAGGCGGCGAAAACTCGGGTGCGCGGTGGCGGTGGTGTTTAAGGGCATGGGGAGGCTCAATACGCTGGGGAAAAGATGGAGGAGGAGGCGAGGAAGCTTTTTATGCATGTGGGCGAGTGAGATCGAGGCCGAACGGCTCCAATCGTGATTTGGATTGAGGGCGGCGGCGTCGGGGTCGTGCGCGCGATTCCCATGCGGGAGTGGGTGAGGACGCCGGAGGACTTGGGGAAGTGGGCGCGGACTCGGTCCGCGCTCGTTTAAACCCGAGGCGGGCGCGGGCGCCGATGCAATGGCGGAGGGGATTTTCCCCTCCGCCCAATTCGGACGGAGGAGGAAGACAAGGCTGACAGGCAGGCCTGGCCTGTCAGCTGGGAGGCACGCGGGCGAGCAAGCGAGCAGTCCGACAGAGGCCCCGCAGCGCAGAGAGAGAGAGCGGAAGGGGAGCGGACGCGGCTGGCAGGTGGGGTCGGCGGGAGGCAGCGCGCGCGGCTGGCGGAGGCCGGCGGCACAAACTGGCACGGCCCAGCGAGGGGAGAATGGAAAAGAGAGAGAAAAGAAAAGGAAATTAATTTCTAGAGCAACTTTAATTCCAATATTCATTTTTGATTTATTAAAAATAGTTCCTTTGCTCTGAAAATTCCACTAAAAATCCAATTAATGTATTTTGGCAAGGAGAAACATAAGAAAAATTATTCTCGGCCATGTTAATTATTATATTTGCATTTCACATATTTAATTAATTCCTTTTGCCATTTAAATTTATTTTTCTTGGGCATTTTCTCAAGTATAATTTAGTGTGGCTAATATCAGGGTGTGACAAACCTACCCCCCTTAAACAAAATCTCGTCCCCGAGATTCGAACGTGCTGGCGAAGAGGTTGGGATAGGCGGACTTCAGTTCGTCTTCTCGTTTCCAGGTGGCTTCTTCTTCTGAGTGCTGGCTCCACTGTACCTTGCAGAATCTGATTACCCGGATTCTGGTGTTTCTTTCACTAATTTCCAATATCCGAGTTGGCTTCTCCACATAGGTGAGGTCTTCCTGGATCTCGATCTGTTCCGGATCTGCCGTTCTGCTGGTATCCTTAAACACCTCTTCAGTTGTGACACGTGGAACACGTCGTGTATTCCGGTCATCAAAGCTGGGAGGCTTAACTGATATGCCACTTCGCCTTTACGGGCTAGCACTTGGTAGGGTCCCACGAAGCGAGGTGCTAGCTTCCCATTGGTTTGAAACCTGTGTACTCCGCGGAGTGGTGTGACACGAAGATACACATAATCTCTTTTCTCAAAGCTTAGGTCTCGGCGACGGTTGTCGACATAACTCTTCTGTCTGGATTGAGCCGTCTTTAAGCGCTCCCGTATTATGGCCACCTTCGCTTCTGCCTCTTTGAGTGCGTCGGTTCCGAATACCTGGCGTTCACCTGTCTAATCCCAAAAAAGGGTTGTGCGGCACTTCCTGCCATACAGAGCTTCAAACGGTGCCATCTACAAGCTGGCTTGGTAACTGTTGTTGTACGAGAACTCCACATTGGGTAAGCTCTTATCCCATGTTCCTCCGAAGTCCAGTGCGCAAGCCCTTAGCATATCCACTAATATCTGATTGACCCTTTCAGTCTGACCATCTGTTTGTGGATGATATGCTATGCTGAAATTCAGTCGGGTTCCCAGTTCTGCTTGTAACTTCTGCCAAAACTTAGAAATGAACTAGCTACCACGATCGGAGACGATCCTCTTGGGTACTCCATGTAAACACATTATGCGAGCCATATATAGTTCTGCCAGTTTCTTACCCGTATACGTTGTATGCACGGGGATGAAGTGTGCGACCTTGGTGAGTCGGTCAACGATCACCCAGATTGAGTCATACCCTAAAGATGTGCGGGGCAAACCGGTGATAAAATCCATCTCGATCTCTTCCCACTTCCACTCTGGAACCTTGAGCGGCTGTAATAGTCCAGCAGGCCATTGGTGTTCTGCTTTGACTTGCTGGCACATATCACAAAGTGCCACGAATTCTGTGATTTCCCTTCTCATGCTGGCCCACCAAAACTTTGTTTTGAGATCCTGGTACATCTTTGTGCTTCCGGGATGAATGGAGTACTGTGTCTCATGGGCTTCCCGGAGTATTAGGTCTTTGAGTTCTTGATTCTCTGGAATGCACAAACGTTCCCCCATCCATACTGTCCCGTTTTCATCTTCCATAAAACCCTGAGCTTTTCCGACTCTTATGTTCTTCTTAAGTTCTTTGATTTCCGGATCATTCGCTTGTGCCTTGCGAACTTGATCAAAAAGCGTGGCCTGAGCCTCTAGGGCTGCCACAAATCCATGTTCGACAATGCCCAGATTCAAGCGTTCAAATTCCTGCTGCATTTCCTTGCACAATGCCTCTGCTCAAGCGGCGTTGCAGTAACTTTTTCTGCTCAAGGCGTCTACCACGACATTGGCTTTCCCTGGGTGGTAATGTATCCCCACATCATAGTCCTTAATCAATTCTAGCTACCTTCTTTGGTGGAGGTTCAGATCAGGCTGGGTGAATATGTATTTCAAGCTCTTGTGGTCGTGTAAATCTCACTACGGTTACCGATGAGGTAATGCCACCAAATCTTCAAAGCATAGACCACTGCAGCCAATTCCAAGTCATGTGTCGAGTAATTGCCCTCATGGGGGTGTAATTGACACGATGCATAGGCTACCACTCTGCCTTCCTGCATCAACACGCACCCTAGCCCTTGGCGGGATGCATCACAGTATACCTGGAAGTCTTTCTTAGGATCCAGAGGATCAGACCGTGCCAAAACCAATTTCTGCTTGAGCTCTTCAAAGCTGTGATCGCACTCGGATGTCCAGACAAACTTCACATCCTTCTTCAGTAATTGCGTCATAGGTCTGGCAATCTTCGAGAAGTTCTCGATGAACCGGCGGTAGTCTCCCGCAAGTCCAAGAAAAACTCTGCACTTGTGTCACTGTCTTAGGCGGTTTCCAATTGGTAACGGATTCCACGTTCGTTGGGTCCACGGCAACTCCCTGGGCAGTGATGATGTGTCCGAGGAACTGCACTTCCCTCAGCCAGAAGTCGCACTTGCTGAACTTGGCGTACAGCTGATGCTCTCTCAACTTCTCAAGAACCAGACGAAGATGTTGCTCATGCTCTTTTGTTGATTTGGAGTAGATCAGGATGTCATCGATGAACACTACCACAAACTTGTCCAAAAACTCCATGAATACCTTGTTCATCAGATTCATGAAAAAGGCAGGTGCATTTGTCAGTCCGAAGGACATAACAGTGCACTCGTACAACGCATACCATGTGGTGAAGGTTGTCTTCAGTGTATCCTCTTCTCGGATTCTCAGTTGATGATAGCCTGATCGCAGGTCTATCTTGGAGAAAACGGTGGCACCCTTCAACTGGTCGAAAAGATCATCAAGCCTCGACAGAGGGTACTTGTTCTTGATGGTGACATCATTTAGCGCGGATAGTCCACACATCCATTTTGTCTTGTCCTTCTTTTCCACGAAGATGACTGGCGCTCCCCAAGGTGATGTGCTAGGTCGGATGTAGCCCTTCTGTAGCAGATCGTCGACCTGCTTCTTGACTTCCGCCATCTCATTCGGTGCCATTCTGTACGGCCTCTTGTATATTGGCGCTGTCCCAGGTGCCAAATCAATCCTAAACTCAATTTCTCTTTTTGGTGGCATCCCTGGTAGGTCTTCCGGGAACACATCCTGGTATTCCCTTACTATTGGAATGTCCGCTATTTTCCTTTCTGACTTCGTCCCACCTTCCGACGGTTGCTCTGCTATGACCTGATTCAAGCTTGCTTCCTGATGCAGCGGCACAGGTGACTTGAAGATAACCACCTTTCCTTCCGAACTGGTCACTGTTACAGTGCGGTCCGCGCATTTGATCACCCCTTTGTGTCGGGTCAACCAATCCATCCCTAGGATGACATCTAGGTCTTTGGATTCCAAGAGGAATAGGATTGCTAGAAAAGATGATCCTTGGATTTCTAGGCTCACTGAAG
This sequence comes from Oryza meyeriana var. granulata, assembly GCA_003991445.1. Taxonomy (NCBI): domain Eukaryota; kingdom Viridiplantae; phylum Streptophyta; class Magnoliopsida; order Poales; family Poaceae; genus Oryza; species Oryza meyeriana. The sequence goes on along the minus strand of RYFJ01001881.1, from coordinate 7,682 downwards.
GGCTATAGTGAGCGTTATCATGCGTTCCCAGGTGTATGGACCCTCATGGGGATTTTAAGTTCCACTACTTTTATCCCATGTGTTCCCACAAATTTCTTGGATATGAAAGAATGTGTTGTACCAGAATCAAAAAGTACGGTTGTAGGCATTGAGTTCACAAGAAAACGTACCCAATACCACTTCGTCAGTCTGCGCCTCTTCCGCAGAGACATGATTGACGCACCCCTTTATCACCTACTGATTGTTGTTGGGGTGCTGGGGAGCACAGGCCTAGATCCCATTCGCCTCGGCTTCGGACATTTGTCGGCAAGTGACCTGGTCATTGCAGTTTAGCAGAACGTAAGTCTTGCCCCCGCCGTCTTTCCGTGTTTGACCCTGCTGCACTGGCGCCATTGGTGGGCGTGGAGCGGATATGACGTTGTACTGGCCCGCTGTTGCTACCCCTACTGCCTCCGGAGTGCCATGTGGAATGGGCGCTGTTGGCGGACGATCATGGTGGCCGGTCCACCTTGCTGGCCCAACATCATCCGTGGCCTCTGATGCTGCCCTTTGTGAGTCCAGAACTGGGCCTTCCTCTTGCGGTCCACCTTGTTGTGCTGGCTTCCTGGCGGATCGCTTTATCCACCAACTTCTCGAAGTCTGGGTAATCGCTTGAGAGAAGCTGATTGGTGAGCTCGTCGTTCAATCCGTCCAAGAACCTCTCTTGTCTCTCCGCGTCGGTGCAAACATCCTTAGGCGTACTGCGGCTAGATGGTGAATTCATGAGGTATTCTGTGACCGTCTTGTTCCCTTGGACCAAGTCCCTAAACTCCCTTTTCTTCTGTGCCACAATTCCTGCCGGAATTTGAGACTTCCGGAAATTGTGGCAGAATTTGCCCAAGTAACTTCCGTGGTAGCGGTGCGGGTCACCAGGAAGTTGTCCCACCAAGCTAATGCAGGACTTTGAAGCTGGTGTGTGGCGAATGCGACCTTCTCCTGATCGTTACACTAGAGGAGGTTGAGCTTCTTCTCAATTGCCAACAGCCAGTCGTTGGCGTCTATCGGGTTGGTGGTGCTGGAGAAAGTTGGTGGCCTGACCCTCAGGAACTCAGCAGCTTGGACTGAGGGAGGGCAACGGCCGGGTTGTGTGTTGCTGGTGTTGCTTGCTGCAGATGTTCTGCTGCATCATCAAAGCCATCATCTGGTTCTGGTTGGCCAGAACCTGTGCCAAGGTCGGGTTCTCCGGTAGCGGCGGTGACGTGGTTGGCTCCCATGGTTCTGAGGTGCTCCTTCCCGCTGGTTAGTAGCGCTGGCGTCATTGGCAGCACAGGCACCACTCCTTAGGTTCACCATCTGAAGGGGGGAAGCAGTGGAAGGGAAGGAGGAAAACAGGTGGCTCATAACAGGAGTGATAATTAAGTGGCTAAATTAAATTAACTGAAATTTTTGGTTGGAAACATGAGGAAAATCAGTTCAACTCCTAATTACGGCGGACATACCACAACAGACGGTATGCCACCAACTAACCCCCAAGCAAAGCAAAGATTCCTAACATTACAACTAAATAGGAAATCAAACTAAGAAAAAGACAAAACTAAGGGTGGCACATCTAATGCTCTGAGCGGTTTCGGCGGTCATCTGAGTTGTGCTCCGGCTCCTGCTCGTCGCCCACCTCATCGTCGGTGCGGCTCCTGGATCCACCCACGTAGTCCACACTTCTGTGGGCCGAAGAACTAGCCTCACTGCAGGTGCAGGACCCGCTGAAGGAGTCGTTTGTGAAAGTGAAGCCCCCGTGGATGCTAGTGCCTCCCTGAGAGCCGTCGTCGCCTGACAACCCATTGATCCATCCACCCGTTTGTGCTGGTACTGGGGCTGGAGTTGGTGCTGGAGTTGGAGCTAGTGCTGGCGACGGTGCGGGTGGCCCATCCCTGGGGGCCAACTGAACACGCACAGGAGGGAGGGTCCTCTTCCTCGGGGTGAGCCGGATCCTGGCCCCACTGGGTGGCGACTGTCCCTTCAGTTCTGCGACCTCCTTCTTCAGGCGGTCGATCCGGTTTTGGAGTCCCATGATGGTCACCCTATTGGCATCCTCCCGGTCGTGGGCTGCACGCACCCAGTTGGCGTGCATGTAGTCCATGCCAACATCGCCCGCCTCATGTGACGATGGTGGAGGGTTATCGTTCTCATTGTCTGCTAGCTGGTAAACGCTGTAGTCCTGGTCGAAAATGCGCCCGGCAGGGGAGTAGTGGGTAGGGTGTGCGGAGGGTAGCGTGGTGCTTCCGTCATAGCTCTCTAATCAAGTGGAAAGCGGCCTCCTAGCAGGCGTGGCTGAAGGTGCGCGCGCCACCTCGACTCCATAGCAGCCGGGAGTACATCTCGCCTGGCAACTCCAACGAACCGATGGAGCTCACCCTCCATGGCTCCACTGTAGTGTACTCGGCCATGGCTATGCCCCAAGGTGAAGCTCATCATTCCGAGTATTCTTCCATAAACGCCCTTCTGCACGCTGGTTAGGAGTTATCCATCTTATAGATAGCAAGGAGGGATCAATGTAATGCTCAATCCAAATAGAAATGAATAGTGAAATATTTCGGAAATAACAACGATTTTATGCAGAAAATATTTTTGTAATAAACTTGGTACCACAAATGCCATTGCGAAGCCAAATATCTAGCAAATAAAATTCACAAACAATTGTAAAGCAAATAAAAAATTTTTATGCACACAAATCACACCTTCCCCTAGATTAACCAATGTTTCCCAAAATTTGACACCCATGTCAACCATGAATAAACTTTTTCATTCCATATTATTGACCAAAAATTTCTGCCAAACGAGTGACGGCCAAGATTTTATCCCCCCCCAATCCGAGTGAACCCATCCCAATTTCCCAAAATAACTCAACTGTCAGAAGCATATGCAAATGGAATTTCAGACGGCTCTTAGGTTTCCATTTGCTGGTCCCGTCAAGCTCGACTCTTATACCAAGTGAACGTCCAGAATTTCCCACCGAAATTCTGAACATTCATGTTGTTATTAAATCCCTGCCCAAGAAAGCTAGATACACAAAGCCAAGTTGCCAGGACAGAGTTCTTACAAAACAAAGTAAAATTATATTACAAAAATGCAACAGAAAAGGTTAAACGAATTCTATAACACAGGTCCATCGGCAGCTTCCATCCCACAAGCACCTTGACGCGGAGCCAGCCTATCCCTCGGACGATCCTTTTGATGCGTTCTCCAACATGAGAGGGGAAAAAAGGAGCAAGCTGAGTACCACCCACAGTACTTAACAAATCACACCCACAATTATGCTATTCAACAGGTAAAAAATGGTTAGTTGTTTCGTTTAAAAGCAGTTGCAAACGTAGTAGTTCGCAAACAGTAAAAGATTGATTAATTTAACATATTATAATTCTCCACTGATAATTGTTACACCACGTAACCAGCCCAACCATTCCCAACTGCGTTGACATTACACCACTCATTCTATCTCCACTGATGAACGCTACACCACGTTCCCAGACTCCTCCAGTTACCGTACACCACGTACCCGGACTCCACTGTCATTAACTTACACCACATGAACTATCTCCACTGGAACAATGTTACACCACGTTGACCAGTCTTCCTGGATCAACGTTACACCACGTTGACCAGGCCCGCTAATGAACGTTACACCACGTTTCCACTAGCGTCATTGATGAGATTACACCACGCTCACCAGTCTCACTGATAGCGTTACACCACTCTAATCGCCACCCCCATCAACTCAACCACGTTGACCAGACTCCACCCTTCCACACACCAGTTTCATAAAAGCCAGTATTAATTATCTAAAGTGAGACTAATCACGGTGAGTCTCTGACCAATTGCCATAACCGCGGGCGGCCTATTCGAATAGATTTACTCTGATAAGAGGTGTACTACTACCACAAAGATACAAACCCCAACACACATTTCGGTTCCGGTGCATCTGAATCACCACGATGCCCCGTGAGAGGCTTGAAGACCGTTCACGAAACCCCCCTAACCATCCATACAACTCTGAGTTGCACTGCCGATAGGCACGCCATATGGCCAGGCTACCCCTTTGCGCCACGTGAATCCGGAACCGAATATCAACCCTACCCCGGCCGACCAACTCCATCCACGCCCACCCTCTCTTCGGTGCCTAGGAGAGGAGAAAGAAAACGCTTCAAGCCTAGCCGTTGCCCACGCTGGCTTGGAAAGTACGGGTAGTTGCCTAATGGTCCCCACGAACGGTCCTTAATTGCCATGGTGTGACAAGCAAAAAACCATACACCTACAGCCCACTATTTAGTCCAATTTTTAGTAATTTAACCTCAACCTATCCAAATCTCATTTTGCCGACATTAGTCGAATCATATAAAGATAATATTTAACTCCCATATGAGCTTGTTGCTAGCATGCTAGCAGCCTAAGATAGTAATCCAGATCATATTATTACCCAGCTGAAAGGATGTCAAGTTTCAAAACTAGGCAATCCATTTATAATATTGTATAGGTTATAAAAACCCAAAAACCAATGAATTATGAAAAATAATGCAGTTTATTGAATAAAGAAAGCAATTTAGCGAAAAAGGGTACAAACTGATCAAGATAGCAGTGCGACTTACCTGCTCCGGCTCGACAGTACTCTGCTACACCTCATAATACACTGAGTTACCGACCGGATCACTATAACAAATAATGCACAAATAATTAAAAACAGTACATGTGGGCAATCAAACATGGGCTGAAAGTATTTTTAATGCTTCTTGGCATTTTTCTGATTTAAAATAAATTTGAATACTTAAATCGGAGTTCGTATGAATTAGTTATGAATTATGAACGTTATTACTGTTATTTCCAGTGTAAAACTAATTACTAAACGATTTATTGCGTAATTATTAGATTTATTGCACGTCCATAACCGGGCGGCCGCGTACCCACAGGCGCCCCACGTCAGCGGCGCACAGGTGAATGCACACGTGGAACGATCCACCGCGCCAAACGTGCACCAAGTGGTCACACTGTGCCAACGACGCCACGCTAGTGACCACGCGGGTGCCCCGATCTGCCACCCGGCAATCGGACGGCCCCAAAAACCCGGCCGAAAGCCAGCCGTCCCGAGCAGAAGTGGCGGGCACGCAGAGAGGCGAATGGGGGGAGACGCGGGTTCTCACTGACGGCTCCGCGGCAAAAACGGATCTTCCGCGCTGCACGCGGTGGTTCTCAGAGGACAACGCGTTGTTGGTATGAGGTACGGCGCAACTCGGGACGACGTCTGCAACGGAGCAAGAAGCTCCGACGGCTGGCAAACGAGCGAGAGCGCGCCGAGGTGTCCTGAAGATGAGGAGTGGACGGAGGAGTTAGGACGAGAAAGAGTCGCGGCGCGGCGCCGAATTGCTGAGTGAGAGAGCAAAGGGCTGGAGTTTCACCTGCATGAGGACTGAGCGTTCGTCGGGCTTCTGCTCTCCACGGATTTGGCACCGATGGGCTCCTCGTTAAGCGAAGACATTGCGTGCCGTTGCTTGGCGGGTGTTCGGAACGGTGGCGTGCTGCGACTGCCGGATGGTAAATGCCGGAAAACTCGTCGTCCGTTGTGTGTGGAGGGCACGGGGAGGCTCATACGTGGGAAAACGAAGAGTGAGCAAGAATCTTTTAATGCACCGCAGTGATCGAGGCGACGCTCCTAATCTGTGCTTCTGATGAGTCCGGCGCGTCGATCATCGCGCATTCCGCCGGAGGGTGAGACGCGGAGGACTCGTGGGAATGCGCACTCAAGTCGCGCTCGTTTCAACCCGAGCGCGGGAGGAGCGCGGCCGATCGAACGCGGAGCGATTCCCCTCACCATTCGGACGGAGGAGGAAGTAACAGACTACCATGAAGGGCCACCTTCAGGGGAAGCCGGGCGATTGCCGAGCGCCTGACACGGCCCCACGCGTAGAAGAAAGCAGGAAGCGGGCAAGACGCGGCGGCCAGGCGGCGCCGAAGGCACGCCATGGCTGCGAGCCGCCACGACTGGCCACCCCACGAGAGGAGAAAGAAAAGAGGAAAAAGAAAAGAAATTAATTTCCAGAGAACTTTAATTGCCCGATATTTTTGAATAGATTAAAATAATTTCTTTTGCTCCTGAAAAGCCACTACAAAATCCAAGTTAATGTATATTGAAGAGAACATAAGAAAAAATATTCCGGCCATTAATTGATTATTTGCATTTCACATATTGAATACAATTTATTGGCATTTAAATTATTTCTTGGTATTTCTCAAGTATTATTTAGTTGGCTAGATCAGGCTGTGACAACCTGTGGAGTCTTCGCATCTCGTGCAGGTAGTGGCGCCCCTCTCTAGGTCACTGAGTGTGCCAAGGCAAGGTTGTGACCATTGTATATTCATATGACTGGCAAGTGCTGTGTGACTGCTCAAGTACCGAAAGTATTATCTGTTCACATACTTAGTGCAAACCTTATATTTTCAGCTCCAGAAAAATTTTGACAGTTGTATCGAAGGCCACTGTTGCCATCTGTAGGGTTCGAAGTTCCCATTCCTCTTGTCTTGTCTAATGCCAATGCATCAATTCTACTTTCCTTATCAAAACAACGCGTCAGCATCGGGTCACAGCATCCACATCACCATGCAGAATTATTTATTCTTCGTAATCATTGAAGTAGTATCCTCGCATCATAATCCGCGTATCTTCTTCTCTATCTCACTTTGAAATTAAACCGTTCTCGACCCACAAATATCATACTTTTGTACCATAGCACACATTTGGATTTCTCCGGGAATTCAAACTCTTTAGGGTACAAATAGTTTCGACACGCATAATTCTGCAAACTAGGCATCGAAAGACCAATCCCTTTTTGTTTTCATGTGTTTCTTGCACGTTTAGCTTAGAAGTAAGTCTCCTAAATGCTCAGTTCAATGAACGTTTGGACCAACAATGTATAGCCTTCTAATCTTAGAAGTTCAAGCCACCGAACGCAACACAAGTAGAGCACCTCGGCAAACAACCCTTTTCTTACATACAAAAAGCATCATTGCCACCTTCTTAAATCTTTTTAAGATATCTAAGCTTCACCACACTTAGCCACTTCTGGCCAACATGGCGCAACATCTCCCGAGATTGAAATCCTTGTCATCAGATCACATCACTATAACTAATCCTTACTATTCGAATCCATCATCGCATCATTAGCATCATCCATAATCGCATGATTCATCCACCCCGATGTTAGCGCGTCGCACTTGGCTTAGAGAGGCGTTTTCACCTGAATGCCAAATTTGTATTCCAACCAAAACCATGCTTCACCAAGTCACTCTAATATATCTGATTTCCCATACTTTTTGGTTCCGACATAACCTAGACCTTTATTATCATTCTTCGAGATAACAGCTTTTCAGCTTCCCAAAATTACCATCCGCATTATTATAAGTGGATGCCAGTTCTTGATTGTTTATAAATCCAGCCCATTGTAGTACATTTAAAAAAATTTAATTCATTAAAAATATACCTTACTATTACAATTTCATTATACCACATAGCTGAAAATATTCTTGCATTTACTTATTAAGATATAAATATGTTTATCTGTTTTATAATATATATTTTAATCGTTCTACAAATAACAAAAGATATAGAATATCTTAACACAATAATTCTATACAGAGTACTAGTTTTGTCCAATCTCTCT
>RYFJ01001880.1:0-55178 GCA_003991445.1 Oryza meyeriana var. granulata | reverse complement strand
GAGTCGTGGTATTTGTGAGGTTCTGTGATCGTTCGGAACCAGAACTCGATGGTGAAAGTGTCCGGCGTTGCCTGGAGGACAATAGAGTAGTGTTTCGGAGTAGCGTTCGATTTCATTGCCGTGAACGAGAGCTCCGTGCTTCTGGCCGAGAGCACATCCAAGGCAGATGCGTGGTGGGGGCCGATGGTGAGGGTCGGGGGAGTTTGGGTGTGGTTGGGCGCCAAATATGTGGGAGTCATCTTTAATAGAGTTACTTGGGGATGTTGATTCTTTTGATTTAATGTCGCCGAGCATTGGGGTATAACTCCTCCTTCGGATCCGAAATGGTTGTAGGTGTCTGTTCACTGGCCTTTGAGCTGCCTGGGGTTTGGGGGACAGAAAGGGAGAGATCGTCATTTCCGTGGGGCGGATTCGGTTGACCTGGGATCTACATCTGGCGGACAGGGGCAGGTGGACCTGATTCTTGCGATTCGTTTTGCCAGACCGGCAAGCGCGTGCTTCAGATTGGTCTACGGTGGGAGGGTCAGGGGGGGTGTTTGAGTTGTTCTTACTCCGATAAACTACTCGGAGTCCGACTCAGTCAGGGGGAGCGGGTTGTCAGGGAAACGGTTCTGACGCCAGTTTGGATCAGTCTGCGAGCTTTCTCCTCCTCGCGAGATCTCTCATGGCTTAAAACACACCGAGGTGCGCGATGCAGAGGAGCAACTGGAGGAGGAGCGCCGATAAGACGAACAAGAGGAGGCTAACGGAGGCGCGCAATGATGGGCCTACGAATGCTGGGGAGCAGCTCGCAGCAGATTCTCTAGACTAAGTCGGCGATGCACACGATCTTCGTGATTCACGTTGCCAAACAGAATGTCATGGTCACTGCAACTTGTTGGAATGCTCTAGCTCGGCTGATACAGGCGCCAACTATCACCACCCAGATTCAAGGCATGATTAGGCTGCTGTTTGCCGCAACAACAGCAGTCGGGTGACACATAGTACGACTAACACGGTTGGGATCTCTAGTGGTGGGTTATCTACATCAGCACGGCGCCAGGCGGCCGGCTCAAGTCAGCCACGCGAGGAATCTAGGCAAACGTCACTTGGCAATACCCACATTGACAACCGGTGGCGTCACAGTATGACCGCCGCGGAACCAACAGATCTCTGAGAATGCTACAACATGAGCTCCACCACCATCAACGGCCGGTGCATGAACGACAAGAGGACGAGCGCCGCTGCTGGAGGACAAATGAGGCTTTGGTCTCCATACGAGCGGTTTTAACCACCGTGGCAAGCTCGAGCCTCATGAAGATGAGGCATTCCCAGTTCCCAGGACCTATAGGAGTCGATTGTGCGATCTGGCTTTAAGCCTACAGGAATTGAAAAGTATGTGAAAAACAAATCCCGAGTCTGGCTCACCTTATATACCTGGCAGTTCGAGCTGCTGGGGCGAACAAGCACTGGTAACTACTCCAGTGTGCTGCAACTCGGTGAGGACATGGGTGACAGGGTCCGAAGCGGTCATCGGTTCTGGGGAACTCAGGGAGCGGTTCATCGCAACTTTCAGGGAACCTACGAGGCATCTTCTGAGCACGATTTGTATCATAAACACAAAAGAATTGAGTCTCTACGTGATTTTATCAAGAGATTTCTCCGAGAAGTGAACAAGATCCCAATGATCAGAGACGAGGCATCATCGTGCCTTCCGCAAGGAGTAAAGAGCCCGTTCATCGCGAAATTCCTCGAGCCACTGTGGAGGCATGGGCCGGGTACCTCATTACAGTACATGGGCACTCGGATAGAGGATGGGCAGACCATTAGTTAGAGATAAGATAGACCCGCAGGCTGTCCTTGTATAATAAGGAAAATAGTCTTAGTCGGATAGGATCTTATTCTAAGAAGGAATCCTTGTCGTATCCGATTGGGATCTTATCATGTACCTGTCCCTAGTATATAAGGGAGGCAGGGACCCTCCAGGGCAAGCAAAAAAAAGAGCAACAGATCATTGATCTACATACACCTCAGAGGAAATACACTCAACTGGACGTAGGGTATTACTTAACCTTGAGGGCTGAACCAGTAATTCTTTTGTTCTCTGCAGTCCACCGAATTCACCTCGCCGAGTAGCCATAGTTTTATTGCAGTGCAAGCATCGACGGTGGCAACTGCCAGGTAGGGGCTCTGGCGAATTCTCATTCTAAGATTCGATGGATTCATCAACGGAGTCGACAGCAACAAGTTCTTCCCAGGAGATGCATTATTCGAAGCTTAGAGTTCATCGCGATAATTCGGGCAATCTCACCCTGGCTGAGGCAGATCAATCTTGCCACCGGGGAACAGCCGACGTTGCGCAGTCGGCACCAGGACAGCGCGTCTCCTTCAAGCTTCTGCGGCAGTCCTTCACATCGGCGAACATTGGGAAAACCTCTCTTCGGCGTCCGGTTCGCGCTAGGCCTTGAGTCCAGCTGAGTTGGCCGAGAAGGGGAGAGGTCCGTCAATTTCCGTACAATTCTGGCGACGCTGCGCACCTTTATCCGGCGCAACAGACCCGATCTCCAGTGATTCAGTTTGGACACGGCCAGGCGCGTTTCAGATTGGATCTAGAGAGGTCGGCAGTCGTTCTCACTCCGATAAACTATTCGGAGTCCGCACCAAGTCGGACAGAGTTCGATGCGCTAGCTCGGACTTTAATTCGGCAAGCTTCCCTCTCCGGAGATCTTCATGGTTCAACACCACTTCCCGAGGGACGCCGACTACAGAGGAGGCACCGCGAAGCCCGCAAAACGAGCTGCGGCAGGCTAGGCAGTCGCTCACGGCAACCAGAATCTCTCAAACCAAGATTGGCGACCTGTGGACGACGTTTGTCAGCACAACAGAACGTTGTGGCACAGAACTCTGCTGGAGACACTCCAGCCGGGCGATCACCAGGCCACCCGACTATCGCCAAGATCAAGGTGATATAAGCTGCTGCCTGTCAGCAGCAACAGCAGTCGGGCGACACTGCTATAAGCGACCAACCGGTCGGGTTCTCCGGGCAGGCTCATCTGCATCAGCAAACGAGCTGGGGGCGGCCGCTCCAGTCGGCAACGCGAAGAGTCCGGCAAACAACACTCGGCAATACAATATTACAACCAGCGGCGTCGCAGTACGATCGCCGACTCCAATCAGGATCCGAGTTTGACTGCACCCGAACCTTCGTCAACCATAAACGCCGACGCGAAGAATGCGAAAGATAACGCCGCCGACTGGAAGACGAAAATGAGCGCTTCGGCATCCGCCACGAGAGACTGCATCGCCAAGATCGGAGTCGGAGCCCTCACGAAGACGAAGGCATCCCAACCTTCACTCGGGAGCTACAGGACATCTTGTGGCCGACTGGCTTTAAGCCCACCGGGATCGAAAAGTACGACGGCAAGACAAACCCAGAGTCCTGGCTTACCGTTTACACCCTGGAAGTCCGAGCTGCTGGGGACGGCAGCAGAGTCATGGCTAACTACCTTCCAGTCGCACTAGCCGACTCGGCGAGGACATGGCTGATAGGTCTCCCAAAGGCGGTCGATCGATTCCTGGGGACAACTCAGGGAGCGGTTCATCGCTAATTTCTAGGAGACCTACGACAGACCCACTTCGGAGCATGATCTTTATCAACTGCACCAGAAGAAAAACGAGTCTTTGCGCGAATTCATCAAAAGGTTTTCCGAGAAGCGCAACCAAATCCTAACCGTCAAAGACAAAGCCGTCATCGCCGCCTTTCGCAAAGGGGTAAAAGACGCTCCGCTTATTGCAAAATTCATTCGGAAGCCACCATCCCACAGTCGGGCGCTCTTCGACATGGCAATAAATACACCGACTCAGCTGAAGCGGTCGCCGAGGCCCTCGACGAGAAGAAGGAGCCCCGACAGAAAGAACAAAAGGCGAAAGCCGACAACGAGCCGTCTCAAAACAAGTCCGGCAGCCGTAAACGGAAGTTGGACAACGAGGTGGCCAACATGGAGCGCAGCCGGTTGCGGCCCCAGCGGAACAACGACTACCAGAAAGTCATGAGCGGGCCATGCCCCTTTCACCCCAAGGGAAAGCACGCGGCAAAGACTGCTATAATGCTCAAAAAGTTTGCCTCCGAGCAGACTTCATCGTCTGGCGCCGACAAGGCAAGAGAAGCCAGACTCAGGCCGGCTGACGACTTCCAAGATTCTCAAGCCGAGCTCAACCAAATCTTTGGGGACACTCGATACGAGTCCAAGCGAACAGAAGCTTTCAGCGGCGACATCAACACGTCTACCACGGCTGACACCCCCAATACCTGCGCTTGTCAGAGATGGCCATCACTTCAATCGCGCAGATCACAGATCGGGTTTCCCACCCGGACGCAATCCATCGTCCTAGACCAGGTCGTCAGAAACATCAGGCTGAAGAAAACCTCATCGACGGAGGCAGCGCGCTCAACATCCTGTTCTGCCAAGACTTTGGACAAGATAAAAACTGCCTCGTTTTAGAACTACGGCCGAGCACTGCGCCCTTCCACGGGATAATTCCTGGCACCTGTCATCAACTCCACTCGGGCAGAGATAACTTTGCCGGTAACCTTCGCACACGGGATACATTCCGCACAAAAACGTCTGCTTCGAGGTCGCCGACTTCGATACTACGTACCACGTGATACTCTGTTATGGGACTGAGCGCGCATCACCAAATTTATGGCGATACCGCACTATACATACATGGTGCTGAAGATGCCTGGACCAGCAGGAGTCCTCTCCTCGCAGCAACATCAAGCAAGCCTTCACTGCGACAAGGAGAGCTGCGAACTGGCTCAATCACAAGAGGCGGCAGTCGGCGCGACAACATTCGGCAAGCCGTCACAACAGAAGCCGAGCAAGATCAAGTCCCGGCGAAAAAAGCAGCGAAGTCGGGAATTTCAGCGGACTCTGACACGAAGAAGATCCCCCTAGACCCTTCCGACCCCTCCAAGACTGCTCTAGTCGGGACCGGACTCGACCCCAAATAGGAAGACACGCTCGTCACCTTCCTCCAAGCCAACAAGGATATCTTCGCGTGGAAACCGTCCGACATGCCGGGCGTACCAAGGGAGGTGATCGAGCACGCCCTAAACGTGAAGACAGACGCCAAGCCAGTCAAGCAACTGCTGCGGTGCTTCGCTCAAGACCGCAAAGATGCTATCCGGGAGGAAATTACCAAACTCCTCGCAGCCGGGTTCATCAAAAAGGTCTACCACCCGGACTGGCTGGCAAACCTAGTTCTGGTCCGGAAGAAAAACGGTAAATGGCGCATGTGCGTCGACTACACCGACCTCAACAAAGCGTGCCCCAAGGACCCATTTGGTCTTCCTCGGATAGATCAGGTGGTCGACTCCACAGCAGGATGCGACCTACTCAGCTTTCTCGACTGCTACTCGGGATACCATCAAATCAGCCTGAGGGAAGAAGACTGCTTGAAGACATCTTTCATCACACCATTTGGAGCGTATTGCTATATCACAATGCCGTTCGGTCTGAATAACGCGGGCGCAACCTATCAAAGGGCTATTCAGCAGTGTCTACATACTCAGATCGGGCGCAACGTGGAAGCCTACGTCGACGATGTGGTGATCAAGACCAAGTCCAAAGAAGACCTCATCGCTGACTTGGAAGAAACCTTCCAAAACCTACGAAGATTCAAAATGAAGTTGAACCCGGAAAAATGCACCTTCGGCGTGCCATCCGGAAAGTTACTCGGCTTCATGTCTCGCACCGCGGCATCGAGGCCACCGGAGAAGTCAACGCCATCAGGCACATGGCACCCCCGACTAACCTCAAGGACGTCCAGAAGCTGACAGGCTGCATGGCGGCACTCAGCCGATTTATCTCCCGACTGGGCGAGCGGGGCATGCCCTTCTTCAAGCTACTCAAAAAGACCGACAATTTCCAATGGACTCCGGAAGCCCAGCGAGCCTTCGAAGACTTCAAACAATTCCTCACATCACCCCCCGTGTTGGCGTCACCTCTGCCCCAGGAACCGCTAATGCTATATCTGGTGGCAACAACACAAGTAGTCAGCACGGTGCTGGTGGTTGAGCGATCCGAACAGGGTCATATTCAAAAAATACAACGGCCAGTCTACTTCGTCAGCGAGGTCCTTGCCAACTCCAAAATGAGATATCCGCAGGTCCAGAAGCTGCTATATGGCCTACTTATCACAGTCCGGAAGCTGGTGCATTATTTCCAAGCACACCAAGTCACGGTGGTCACAGCATTTCCACTCAGGGATGTCCTTCATAATCGCGAGGCTAATGGTGTTTGATATCACCTTTCAGCCAAGGACAGCAATTAAGTCTCAAGCTCTAGCCGACCTCGTGGCCGAGTGGGCAGAAGTCCAACTGCCTACACCAATAGCAAAGCTAGAGTACTGGACAATGTACTTCGACGGTTCTCTACGGATTGGCGGCGCCGGGGCTGGAGTCATATTGACGTCCCCCACTGGCGAAAAACTGAAGTACGTTCTACAAATCCACTTCCCGGCTTCCCACAACATCGCCGAGTACGAGGCACTTGTTCACGGGCTCCACATCGCTATATCACTCGGCATACGTCGACTGGTTGTGCGCGGAGATTCTCAACTCGTGGTAAACCAAGTCATGAAAGACTGGACCTGTCTCGACGATACCATGGCGACATACTGTCAGGAGGTCCACAAGCTGGAAAACAAGTTCGACGGGCTGGAAATCACACATGTCCTGCGCCAATACAACGACGCAGCAGACGAGCTGGCAAACATGGGATCCAAGCGAGAAGCAGTTCCAACTGGAATCTTTGTCGAGCAACTTATGGAGCCATCAGTCAAGAAGAAACCAGCACCAGATCAGTCGGGAGGCGAGCCTACCCCGACCACAGATGAGGTGCTGCACATATGTCAAGACTGGAGACTCCTGTTGTCAAATTTCTCACGGACAACGAACTCCCAGAAGATCGCAGTCAAGCCGAGTAGATAAAGCGTCGAAGCAAAAGCTTCCTACTAGTCGGAGAAGACCTGTACCGAAGGAGCGCATCTGGTGTCCTGATGCGCTGTGTCACCACCAAGGAGGGCAAGCAGATCCTGCACTCGATCCACTCGGGCATATGTGGCAACCACGCTGTGTCCAGGACATTAGTCGGAAAGGCTTACCGGCAGGGATTTTTCTGGCCCACAGCAGTAACAGATGCCAAAGACATCGTTCGTAAGTGCAAGGGTTGCCAGTTCTACGCAAGACAAACAAACCTTCCAGCCCAGGAACTCCAAACTATCCCCATCTCCTGGCCATTTGCAGTATGGGGCTCGACATGGTCGGGCCTTTCAAGAAAGCGCCAGGAGGGTTCACACATTTATTCGTCGCGGTGGATAAGTTCACCAAGTGGATTGAGGCTAAAACCGTTGCAACAATTACAGCGGCACGAGCAAAGGACTTCATCATGAGTATATTATACTGGTTCGGAGTCCCTAACCGCATCATCACCGACAACGGCACTCAGTTCGCGGCGGGCGTATTCCAAGACTTTTGCGATGATTTCGGCATCAAGATTTGCTATGCATTTGTGGCACACCCGCGGAGCAACGGGCAGGTTGAACGAGCCAATGGTATGGTCGTACAAGGCATCAAGGTGTCGGACCCGGGTTTGACCCCGAACCCTATGTGTGTACCGTGCTAGTCCCACGATCAATTGCTAGCACACACATTCAACATTGGCATCATAATCCATACATCACAGGTTCAGCTCACAGCGGACCAAACATAAGTCGTACAAGAGTCTAGACTTTAGCGGTTACATAGAGGCCGACCGGCCAAATAGAACAGCAAATTAACAAAGAGTTCAACAGCGGAAACAAGATAATAGAGGCACCAAAAACCAGCAAGTATGCCTCTGCCCGCCCACAGGCAACCAACCGGTAAGCCCTAGTAAGCACCGTCGTCGTCGTCTCCAAAACCCGCTGCATAGAAGTACCCGATTGTCGGGTCCTCCTCAACCATCTCTAAAAAAAAGAAGTCACACAAGCGTGTGTGAGTACAATACGTACTCCGCAAGACTTATAGTGTTTGCAATGGTATTCCATAATATGCGAAGATAAACAAGGAATGGTTCAGGTCCTGCAGTTTGCATAAATTTTAATATACATAGCGAAAACATTGCGGTTTTGCAATGAAATTTTTGTAAAATCAAGCTACCACAGCAAACAAGTATATAAGCATCAACCCCCAAGTGTTTCCAACCATATGGGCTCCCTGCCCATACCAGCCAACAGTGGCAACACGCTGCCACAACCATCCCAGCGAACTCCCCGTTCGCACCAAAATCTTTCCCCAAAACAGTTCCCAAAAATTAAAACTACTACGGCGGAGAATTTCCCAAGTCGTCCATAACCGAGGACACGGCTATTCGAATAGTTTTAACTCTCGAGAGTGTGTACAACTGTACCCACATGACAAGGACAACATGAGCTACCACACAGGAGGCTCACACCATCAATGACAAAGCCTTTCCACCGTTGACCTAGCAATATCCCGCGCTTATGATCCATCCCTAGGGAGTTGGGAGGCCTCCCAAAATCCCCAAGGCTCGTACAATGTGCTGGTCACCCTTGAACAATAATCAAGGTACCTTCGAGCTATGGACAAAAACCATAACCCGCACTATCCCAATGTCAACAAAAATGACCTACTACTACCACCGGCGGGTCTATTGCTAGGTATCAACAATATACTAAGCTAGGAACTCCCCATCAGAGCCACATGTGGTTTGCACTGTGCTTCTTGGTTCTAGCTACACCATAGAATCGGTCCTTAGTGACCCGGGCGAGACAACCACCTAATCGATACCACAACAAGGCACCGAACACTACATCCACTCGCCCAAGTCCAAAAGCATGTTTTCAGTTTTTGTTTTCCACCAAGAGCACAGGGGAAGAATACCCACTGTTCATTTCCATAATTTCGCAAATGCTTCTTTTTCCCAACATCCCAAAATCAAGTAACAAGTAGCCTTGATTATAAAGCAAACTAAGCATACCTATTGACATCAACCACATGAACCCAAGTTTCAGTGGCAACATAAGTGACAAGGAATTCATGATACTCAAGTAACAAGGATAAGGCATATGCAACAAGAGGTTAACTACCCAAGAATCCCACACATTTTCAAGTAAAACATCGCATGCATAATAGTTTGCAATCAATATAGTTTGTAAGTTTGAAATATAGGAGCAATTGATCAAGGGGGTGCTTGCCTTGTTCCTGGACTTCTTGGAACTCTTCTGATCCTTCCACAACCGGGTCAACAACGTCGTGTTCTACGAGAATACCAAACGAATGCAATGAAAACAACGGCAAAATATTTAACAGAACAGGAAGTACAAATATTTTTGCAGAATATGCAAGTGCATGATTTTAGATGAATTTAGGAAAAAGAATCGCTTGAATCCGAGTTCGTATGAGGGAGATACGGCTAAACGAAGTCTGCTCTGTCCTAAAATCGAAAATAAATGAGAAACAGCGTTTTCGCTCGACCGAACTGCAGAAACGGCTGAAAACATTCTACCGACTTAACGGGTGGTCTATTTGAGACGTTTTTGGTTCTAGGGCATTTTTATGGTACGAAACCTACATGTGTGCTGCTGTGAACCTAAGGACAACTCCCAAAAGTGGATATTCTCCAACTTGCTAGGATATTAATCGCGCACGCTCACACGTCACTAAAATGGCCTAACACGTGAAATCCACCGGGCGTGAAGTTTTAATCTAAGGCATTTGGGGGCGTAGAGGGTTTCTAGGGCCTAGGAGTCATTGGATGTACAGGTGGAACCTACGGCAAGGCTTCGGTAGTGTCGAACGCCTTGGTCCAAAAACGATGTCTTCGCATGCGCAAACTACACGTCTTCGCACATTAACGACAACCGGCAAAAACGGGAAAACAACCGCAGCTACTCTACTCGGGGTTTTATCCTGCTCTGACGCTAGAGGGGCCAACCCGGCTTGCATGGGGCTGATGGGGTGGCTGCTACTCACTCAAACACAAGCGCACCTTAGGTGTTTGAAGAAAAGCCAAGCTAATGCACGGCTTGTCTACCTCTGTCCTCTCATGCTCTAGTGAATGGCTAGTGATGCAGGGGTGTGGGGAAGCTCTAGGGGTCCTGCATGCAAGATCGAAGGCTCTACTACATGCGGCCATGCTCCGATTGAGCCTCATCCACACATGCGGCCACGGTGGTGACGCTTGGGTGGATGGCAAAACAATGGAAGGACAGGCCAAGCCAAGGACGTGGGGAGAACTAGTGGCCTCCCAGGAGTAAAAAGAAAGTACATGCAGAAACAGAAGCTCACCGAAGAGTGCAGGCTGTGGGGTGCGACGTTGAGGCGGTGGTCGGCTCGGCAACAGGGTCGCTCGTGATGGAGGCTGCAGACAAGTGCTATGATGAGCTCAAAGAGTGAATGGAAGATGGTGATACAGCCAGGACAGCGCTAACTCACCAGGGCACAGTTCAGCGGCTGGAAGGTCACGACGGCACCCGGTCGGCATTGCAAAACGCGATGGGGCTGCGGTGGTGCCTGCTGCCTGCCGAGGGCAAAAACGGAGTTAGGTCGGGCAAGAACGCGTGGTGACACAGCTGAGACAAGGTAAAACTCACTGGAGCTCTCAGACGGAAAGCTTGTGCTCGCCGGCGCCGTGGGCGGCACCTCACGTTCTCAGCGAACCAAGGGGCAATCGCCTGGGTCCTTGGGTGCGTGAGAAAGAGGGCGAGCTGGGGAGGCAGGAGGGCATAGGCTTGGTTAAAAGGAAGGCAGGGAAGGAGAGGAGAGGGGAGGGGCGCTGCTCTGCTCCACGGTCTTGCGATGGCGTGTGCGCGGGCAAGCGTGCAGCAGACAGATGGGACAGGGCAGGGCGCTGCTGAGGCTGTCGGGGGTATCTCGCGAGGTCCCAAGGCGGCTCTGCCTCTCCCTCTCACGTGGCCTAGGGCGCGCAGAGGAAGCCACCTGGCCGAGCCGCACGGGCGGAGAGAGATTCTCGCGTGATCTCGTTTGGACGATGGAGGACAGGGCACAACCGATAGCATCACGTGTCGAAGATTCACACTTCAGGACTGTCTCTGGGTTGACGCCGAAACCAATCGGCCGATACAGATTGATACAAGCCGATGATGTTATAAGTGAGAAGCAAACCGGCCGATTGCCGATAGCATTCGCATACTTGAGCATCGGCTAGAAGCCGATGACAACATAGGCGGAGTAAAAAGCCAGCTGACTGGCGCGGGCTCGCGGGAGAGGGCGCGGGCGCGAGAGAAAAAGGGCGTGGCGCGAGAGAGGGCGCGTGCGCGAGCTCGGGAGAGAGGGAGCGCGGGCGCGGGCTCGGGAGCAAGAGGGCGTGGGCACAGGCGAGGGCGCGGCGCGCAAGGGCGGGCGCGAGGCCGGGAGCGAGGGCGCGGGCGCGAGGTCGGGAGAGCGAGGGCGCGGGCGCGAGGTCGGGGTCGGGACGATGGCGCGGGCGCGAGCTCGAGTTCGGGAGAGAGAGTCCGGGCGCGAGCTCGGAAGCAGAGTCCGGGCGCGAGGGCGCGGACTCAAGAGAGAGCCAAGTCCCCGGGCACGAGAAAAGGGCGCGGGAGAAGGTCCGATCGGAGGCGGCTGGTCCGATCGGGAGGCGTCTGGTCCGATGGGAAGGATTCGGACCGTCCAATCCCCAAGAGGATGGTCCGATTGGGGCAGCATGGTTCCAACCGAAAGAAACTTTGGGGCAAGGCTGGGTTTTTCATGCATGAAAGATGACATGAAGAGCATGCAGATGGAAAAACGGTTTTATGCACCAAAGATCAAAAGTGGGCTGTTACACAAGGCCAGGATATTTGACCGACTACAACCATATGCGGGCCGGTGGGTACAAGAACTCCCATGCGTTCTCTGGTCCCTCAGAACCACGGTTAGTCGGGCAACAGGGAAATCCCCTTTCTTTCTGGTCTACGGTGCCGAGGCTATGCTACCTACCGAGTTACAGTTCGGCTCTCCACGAGTCCGGGCCTACTCAGAAGATGACTGCAACAATACCCGACTGGTCGAACTAGATTAGCTAGAAGAAGCAAGAGACACCGCAACTATGCAGTCGGCAAGGTATCTTCAAGGCCTACGTCGCTACCACAATTGCAATGTCCGTGGCCGCGCCTTTTTGGTCGGGGATGTCGTTCTGAGGAAAATACAAACCACCAAAGACAGGCATAAATTATCCCCAATCTGGGAAGGGCCGTTCATTATAGCCGAGGTCACGCGGCCAGGCGCCTACCGACTGAAGACCGAAGACGGCGTTCTCATCAGCAACTCATGGAACATGGAACAGCTACGTCCTTTCTATACCTGAGTTCTATAATTTTCATGTGTACAGTTCTTCTGACTCACTACGCCGCTTGTATCAACCGAGTAGTGAGTCGGGGGTTGCATGTATATATGTGCGTTGTCAATAACATACGAGCTTATTTCACTTCGGTTATGAAGCCTTACTATGACTGTCGCGTTTGCCCGACTACAGCCTCTTACTTCGAACGTTTTTATTAAGTTCTGACAGACAAACTCGGTGCATACTACATGGTCAAGTAAAGCTAATGACAACTGAATGATAAGCTTGGCGGCATTGCACACATATTTACACATGCTTGTTTATACAAGTTCATATGTCCCGACTACATGACATATTGCCCTCACAGACCCAGGTCTCGGGTAATTATTTCTGCAGTCGGCTTCGCCCGGGCGATCAGCTCCAGCGCCTCCTCTAGCGTCGTCTCTTCGGCAAACCCCTCCCCGATGGCTTCAATATCCGCCCTAGGGTATATGGATTTGGTCATCGCCAGGGTCTGGGCCACGCCGGCGACAACACGCTCATCCGAGTACCTTTTCAAGGCACTCGGTGCATCCTCGAGACGCCCCACTATCTGAGGGATTCTGCTGCAGCTGGTTCCCACTGGGCGGGGATCTATAAGGTCAAGGAGCCCTTTCACGGACCGACAAGGGCCTCCGTGACTCCCTGATCAACCTTATCTCCTCCGTGTTGAACTGATACTGGGCCCGGACATTAGTTCTCATGTCTGCCTAGATCAACTGGCAAGTAAGCTTGTCAAATTCGGCTACACACAGGATAACTAATGGATTGGCTAAGATCACAGTCGGGTTGAGGACTTACTTTCGTAGTCGGCCTCCCACCCGGCCACGGTCTTCTCCAGTTCAGCCTTCTCCTTACCGAGGTTGACGACGGCCTTCTCCAACTCGGACTTCTCCCGGCCAAGCTCGGTATTGGCCTTTGTCAGGTCAGCCTTGACCTTCTCAAGCTTGGCCTTGGCTTCTTTGGCCTTCTTTAGCTGCGATTCCCTCTCCGTTTGGGTCTTTAACTCCGCTTCGAGGTCTGCACCACAGATTAGCCAAGAGCTTAACCGTGCAGTCATGGCACAACTGGGCAGTCAGGAACAACATAGCTGGATGAATACATCAACGGTTCAGTCGGGAAGATATACTCGAGGATTTTACCTCTGACCTTCCCGACTAGGGCCCATGTCTCCGCCCTGAGCTGATCGGCGCCACTCTTCAGCCAGGCCTCCCTCCCCGCATGACGCTCCTCCATCTCGGCCTTTAAGGCCCGGAGCTGTTCCAACTCTGCGAGGTGGGGAGCTACCTCGACCAAGATTTCCGTCATCGCCTCATTGCGGTCGACAAGCTTCTGCTCAGGATAAAAGACGGATCAAGGACGGAGTCAAATATCAAAACAAGAAGATTGCTGGAGCTCTACTACAAGAATCATACCGCGACCCCTTGGGACCCGCTGATGGCGGCGCGAAGCAGGCTTTCGCACTCTCTCCTTGCAACGACTTCATCGAGCCTGAAGCTTTTCACAGTACCGTCACGAGCTATCCACGTAAAGGTCCGGGGCATCACACGTGGAGGAGCTTTGATCCGAGGCAGATGTGGGATCTCCGGTGGCGGCGGCAGCGGCGACGGCGACGATGACAACCACGACGGCGACGGGGTCCTGGCCTCATCACCACCCTCCCCCACGACTTCGGGGACCGGCTCAGGGGCTCCGTCCGCGGCTTCCGCAACGTGCGGCACCTCGGGGGCTGGGGCCTCAGTCTCAGCAGCCACCTCTCGGTCGGGTGGCGGCAGCGGCCCTGTAGTCGGAGCCACCTCGGTCTCAGCAACCAAGCTGGCCGCCGGCTCAACAGGTGTGTTCGCGGCCGCTAGCTCAGCTGGGGCAGGCTCATCAAGTGGAGCAGTCGAGTCGACCTCCTTGAGATCGATATCGGCCCGCTTCCTGCACGATGAAGCATGACATCAAGACATTACTTCAACACACAAAGACTTCAGAAGACCCGGAGCAGCGCACCTCTTGGAGAACTTCAGCTTCTTGCCGGGTGACCTACTCCCCGGTGGAGCGCTAGCTCTGGTAGTCGGCCTGGCTGGCATCACAGTCGGCGGTGGCGCATCAACCCGAGTCGGCCCCGACTCTGGTACGGTCGGCTCGGGCGCCTCCGCTCCTGGCGGCGTTTGCTCCTGCCGGCCCCTCGCCGGCGCTACGACCGGGCTCGACAACGTCGGGCTCAAATTCGCAGGTCTCAACCTGGGGCTCGATTGAATGGGCGTCGCGGCAGCGGCGTCCTTTATTTTCAAGCTTCCTCTCACGGCGCGCGCCGTCATGGCCCCCTCGCCCCGATATAAAATCGGTTTCTTCCCCGTTCTCTTGTAGTCGGGTTGGGCAGCGGAGGGACTCCTCGGCCTCTTCTTCGACGTGACGGCCGACAATGCACGGGAGTCTTCATCAAACTCCACACACCACTACAAGAAAATCAACAAGATACATTAAGTGCTGCTGGAAACTCAGACATTTGAGCCCACAAGCATACGCTACGAAGGGAAGACGGATGTTACCTCGGTCCGAGGCCGGTTGTGCCTAAAAGACGCAATGCGTCTCTTCTTGTCTTCGGTTTCGATTACCCTGCTGGAGAAGTATCCGAACAAGGTCTCCGTCACCTTCCGCTCGTTGGCCGACTCCCGACTAACTCGGTCAGGGTCATTTTTTCCCTGGTAGTCCCAGCCGAACGCACAAGCCTCGATTGAAAAAGGAGGCAAAAACTACCGTTTCTCCAGGTCGGGGATTCGGGCTCGACTCATCCCAGGTCGGCCGCCAGCGAATCACCTCTTGGCTAGGCAACTTCAGTTCACTTTCCAGCCGCTTCAGCTTCACCGAGCCACAATCCGACACCGGCCAAGAACTCCCCGGCGCCCCCGCAAGATCCGAAGCCTTCGGCATGACTGGAGGTGATGAGATTTGGGGAAAAACAAATCGGGGGCTTGGAGCAAACGGAGAGGATTGAAATCGCCCGAGTTCGGATGGGGAATAGCAGCAGCTAACCCTAGCCGTGCGGGAGGCGAAACGTTGGGCGCGAAGGTGGAAGATGAAGAGATTGGCTGATTTGGGGAAGACGACGGAATCTTTTTCTCTCTCCCCATCTTTTTATAACCGATGCCGACTAAATGGGCTTGGGCCTACACAGTCCGCACTGGGCCAACAAGATATGAGTTCCTACAGTAGCATGCTCCATGTGGGCCGCCTGCAGGCTGAGTTGAAATTATAGTGCTGGTGCTACTAACAGGAGTCGATGAGGTAAACAGATATGCTTCATGAGAGCCTTATTGCTAAACATATATGTTTGGATCTCTGTTTTATTCACTAGGTCTCGAGGATACATCCTTATAAGGATCGCAAGCTGGTCTTCATTAAAATTGAAGATGCAGGTATCTTTCTCGAGTGCACCTAACCACGCCATGGACTTATTTTCATAAAGTGGTACTCGGCCTACATGCGTGGCCATCAGTTGCCATGAGCAACATTTTACCCGCTGACATGATGCGGAAGAGTCCAACTTTCGAGTAGTACACTACTTGGGAGAGACTATAAATATCTTTTCCCGCTGACATGATGCGGAGGAGTCTAACTTTTGAGTGGGACGCCACTCGGAAAAGACTATAAACCCCTTTTTCTAGCTGACATGACGCTGAAGAGTCCCATATACGAGTAGCATCCTACTCGGCAAGACTACAAATTCATATTCCGACTGACATGAAGTCGAAGAGTCCTACATACGAGTAGTCTTCTACTCGGCAAGACTATAAAGTTTATTCCGGTTGACATGATACCGAAGAGTCACAAATACCCGTAGTAATCTACTCGGGAAAGACTTCTAGGTTAAAGATCTTTGACTTTATGTTTAATTGTCTTCACAATTAAGCACAAAGTCGGGGGCTACACCTAATAGGTGCGCCTATTCGGCGCACACTATTCATATATCTACATGAAGCCCTTCATAGTATCGCTGCCAGCTGACATGAAGCAGGACTCGGGAGAAGACTTACTCGGACAAAGAGTACTCGGGCGCATCGCACTCGGGCAACCTTCACCGTGGAGGACGAGCATTCGGCATCAGCTGTGACTCAACTATGAAGGTCTCAGGGGCTACTGTGGAGGCCATGGGCCCCGGGTACCTCATTACCAGTACATGGGCCACTCGGATAGAGGATGGGCCAGACCATGTAGTTAGAGATAAGATAGCACCCGACAGGCTGTACCTTGTATAATAAGGAAACATAGTCTTAGTCGGATAGGACTCTATCTCTAAGAAGGAAATCCCTTGGTCGTATCCGACTGGGATCCTTATCATGTACCCCTATCCCCTAGTATATAAAGGGAGGCAGGGCGCCCCTCAGGGGAAGCAAAAAAAAAGAGCAACCAGATCATCGATCTACATACACCTCAGAGGAATAACACCTCAACTGGACGTAGGGTATTACCTCACCTTGAGGGCCTGAACCAGTATAATTCTCTTGTGTTCCTCTGCAGTCCACCGAATTCACCCTCGCCGAGTAGCCCCATAGTTTTATTGCCGGTGCAAAGCATCGACACCACCATCCTCTGTCCGGGCTCTTTTCAACATGGAGAACAAGTACGCCGACTCGGCTAAAGCGGTCGCAGAGGCCCTCGACGAGAAGAAGGAGTCCTGACAGAAAGAACAAAAGGCGAAAGCCAACGAGCCATCTCAAAACAAGACCGGCGGCCGCAAGCGGAAGTCGGACAACGAGGTGGGCAACATGGAGAGTACTCGGTCGTGGCCCTAGCGGAATAACGACTACCAAAAAGTCATGAGTGGGCCATGCCCCTTCCACCCCAAGGGCAAGCACGCGGCCAAAGACTGCTATATGCTCAAGAAGTTTGCCTCCGAGCAGGCTTCATCATCTAGCACCAACAAGGACAAGGACAAGCCAAACTCAGGTCCGGCCGACGATTTTCAAGATCCTCAGGCTGAGCTCAATCACATCTTCGGAGGGCCGCTCGCATACGAGTCCAAGCGAAAACATAAGCTATCTGCACGCGACGTCACCACAGTCTCTACGGCGGACACCCCCCAGTACCTGCACTGGTCAGAGATGGCCATTACACTCAATCGCGCAGATCACCCAGATCGGGTCTCGCACCCGAGACGCTATCCACTCGTCCTGCACCCAGTTGAGTGGAGGCTATGGGCCCCGGGTACTTCACCACCAGCATATAGGCCACTCGGATAGAGGATGGGCCGAACCATGTAATTAGAGATAAGATAGCACCCGACAGGCTTACCTTGTATAATAAGGGATAACAGTCTTAGTCGGATAGGTTTCTATCTCTAAGAAGGAAATCCCTTGGCCGTATCCAGCTGGGATCCTTATCATGTACCCCGGTCCCCCAGTATATAAGGGGAGGCAGGGTGCCCCTCAAGGGGCACGATGGAAGTTCACCAGAGCTACCAACACAACCTCTCAGAGGAATAACAGCACAACTGGACGTAGGGTATTACCTCACCCCGAGGGCCTGAACCAGTATAAAATCTTCTTTGTGTTCCTCTGCAATCCATTGAGTTTCCCTTCGCCGAGTAGCCCTATAGTTTTATTGCCGGTGTAAAACATCGATAGTTGGCGCACCAGGTAGGGGCTCCCGCGAACTCTTCATCAGCAAATTCGATGGATCCAACAAATGGAGTCGACGGCAACAAGTTCTCCCCTGGAGACATGATTTCCTTTGGAAGCTTCGATTTCATCGCCGACTAGATCGGCAACCTCACCTTGGCTGGAACAGATCCAATCCAGTCGGCCGAGGAACCAACTGATGTTGCGCCAGTCGGCCCACAGGACATCGGGATCTCCTTCAACGACTTACTGCAGCAGTCCTTCACATCACCAAGCATCGGGACAACTTTCTCCTTGGGCGTCCGACTTGCGCTAGGCCTTGAGCCAGCTCATGTTGGGCCGAGGATGGGAGAGATCATCAATCTCCCGCACAGATTTGGCGACGCTGCAGATCTACATGTCACGTAGCAGACCCGATCTCCTGTAATTCTATTTGGACACAGCCAAGCGCCGTTTCAGATTGGATCTAGAGAGGTCGGAGTCGTTCTTACTCCGATGAACTACTCGAAGTCCGACTCCAAGTCGGATAACGGTTCGAACGCCAGTTCAGACTCCAGCCTGGCTAGCTTCTTCCTCCCCCACGAGATCTTCATGGCTTCAACACCACCTTCCGAGGTGCGCCAACTACAAGAGGAACAACAGGAGGAGGCGCGCCGACTGCAACAACAGGAGGAGGCTGATTGCGAGGCTCGCAACGACGGGCTGCGCAAAGCTGGGCGAGCAGCCCAGCAGCAGATTCTCCGAACTAAAGTCGGCGATCACGACATTTTCGTCACGCCGCAACAGAATGTTGTGGCCGCCACAACCTTGCTGGACACGCTCCAGCTCGGGCCTGATCACCAGGCCACCCCAACTATCGCCAAGATCAAGGCGATTATCATAGCCGCCGCCTGCCAGCAACAACAACAGCAGTCGGGCGACACTGTGGTACCGACTAATCGGTCAGGTTCTCCAGCAGTCGGCTCATCCACTTCAGCACAGCGTTGGGCGGCTAGCTCTAGTCGGCCACACGAGGAGTCCAGGAAAACTACACTCGGCAACGCCAATAACGACAACCGGTGCCGTCACCAACATGATCGCCGGCCTAATCAAGACCTCCGAGAGCGCCTACAACATGACCTTTGCCACACTATCGGCGCCCGGCGCCGCAAACGACGCGAAGACAAGCGCCACCGACTGGAAGATGAAAACGAGCGCTTTGGCCTCCATCACGAGTGGTTTAACCGCCATGGTCGAAGCCTGAGCCCTCACGAAGACAAAGGCATCCCAGCTTTCACTCGGGAGCTACAGGACGTGTCACAACCCTAGATTTAAATCCAGGTAATTAGTGTTACTCCCTACTATCATTAGGGTGCACATTTCAAATTTTTGCATTTTTACTTCTTGCAAAATAAAGTTTGCAATATTTAAAACCATCAATAATTAAAACCTAATCGGCAAAAACAAAACACTACCAAATAGTGCATCAAATTGAACAGAAGCATATGTGGGAAATAATTTATTCAAATACTGGTTTATTTATCAGGAATTAATATAATTTTTCCAGAATTTAATTCATTATTTTGAACCCATTAAATATTCCAACAATTTTCAGCCAGTGTCCTTTTCTTTGACACATGCATTTGTATAGTCTAAGGATTTTCTAAGAATGTTTGGTTACACATAAAATCATGGAAAAATTCCTGTAAACACTACCCCACATGATTGATCCACTGTAAATTTTACATGATTTTATCACTTCATTGTGTACTTCAATAAAATCTCTCAAATCAGCTAGACTAGGGAGCTAGCTGAAAATGAATGGGTATACTTCTAAAATTAACCAAATGAAAATGAAGACTAATTAGACAGAGCCCTTTTGCCAAAGTGTGTGCCAACATGAACCCTACCACCAGTAATTTTTGGCTCAATTTAATTCCCAAAGAAATCACATAAAATAATAAGAGCAAAGCTCTGGGGACATAAATTGTACTGCAGGAAAACTGGACCAGCATGCCTACTTTGCATTTTCACCACAGATTAACCAGACCACTTCTAACCACGAAATTTGGCCAGCAGGTGAAACACATCTTTCTCTACCTCCAATAATTTTCCCATAATTTATATCCCTCAGTAACCTACTGAAATCATAGATGCAAGACAGTTGTCCATACAGCTCACAAGACTTAGTCTCTAGAGTTTTCTCCTCTCATTTCTCACTTCCAGGTGGACCCCACAAGACCTGGCCCACTTGTAAGCCATAGCACAGCATGGGACAGTGTGTTTCACCAACATTCCTACCCATACTCCTCTCTCCTACCTAGGAACTAACTTCTTGGACCCACAAGTCATAGAGTAAACCTAGCCAATTATGTGTAGAAAAATATTGTCTTACATGTGGGACCCACCTTGACTACTGTGCAATGGATACAACTCAGCAGCTGCATGCAAACGTGTCCCTGCCTCCTTCTTCCACCTCTCACAGTATACAGAGCAGCTTGGGCAAGCACATCTCTAGGAAACCTCGACATTTTTGCTCCAAATCTCGCCAGCAGAACCCTCTTCCTTTCCTCTGCACGTTCCCACCGAGAAAACCGATGGAGACCTCAAGGATCACCACCGGCAAACCCATCTTCTCCTCTGCCGCAGGTGTTCGGTTGAGCCCGAGTTAGATCCGGCAAGCTCCATCCTTTCTAAGCCTCGGGAACGTGATCTAAACCTTCTGATCGTTCCATTTTTATACTTGGTTGCCCTAGGATCGCTGGCCGAGATCGCCGCCGTGCACCGTCTCCATCCTACAGAGCGCCGCCGCTCGGGTTGTTGCTGTTCCGACGAGCTCCGGTGATCCCAGCCCGAAGCACCGCGCCTCCAGTGTCACCTCAATATCAGGACCCCAAAGCCCAGAGGAATCGGACTGCGAAGCCCCAAGCGAGGAGATCGGCTGCCGTCTTCTTGCTCTCCGGCAGTCCACTGCCGTTGTTGGTTTCGCCCTTTCTGGTGAGCCCCTGCCTGATTCCTTGCTCCAGTACCTTTCCTGGAGCTTCACTAAGTTGGTCGATGCCGTATCCCCAGTCGTCGTGGACCAAAATGATCTGACGCCGTTGCTCAGTGGATTTCCACCTCCGCCGAGCCATTCTCTCCGCCGCCACCACTGTCCAGCCCTCCTCTGCCTTGGGATATTGTACGGCGAGTTTCCTGGAGTCCTCTAGTACCCTATGCATGCACTGGCTAGACCGAAATAAGCCCGTAGGGCGATTTGCCTCGTCGGCCCGAAAGCAGCCGCCGCTGGAGATCGCCGCCGGCGAGATTCCAGCCACCGTCGGCCACAAGACCACCACCTACATCTTCGCCCGAGACTCCTCTTCACTTTCTCTTTTGGCTGCGCCGTCTAAAATGCCGCCGTCCGCCGTCGCCGCCGCGGAGAAGCTCGCCGCCTCAGCCTGCCTCGTGTGGCCGCCGACAGGTGGGCCCAGGCTGGGAGAAAAAGAGAAAAGGGGAAAGAATTAGAAAAACGATTAAGGGATTTAATTTCCAACAGAAAAATGCTTAAAATTTGTAAATCCATAACTTTTTCATCTTACCTCCTTTTTGAGTGAAACCAATTTTGTTAGTTCTGTAAACTTGTGAACTTAAATACTGTAAAATAAAATAGAACTACTTCTGTGCAGAAAATGTCTGTAAAATAATGTGAAGCAAATAACTTATTTTGTGCCTAGGAACTTGAATATTTCTATAAAATCCATTATAATTCCTTTTGAGGTGAACCAAATTTCTATGGATTCATAAAAATGTTCTCTTTAATGTTATAAAATAAAAAGTGAGAACTTCGGTGTAGGATTCTTCTCTAAAAATGGAAATACCTTCTATATACCTCTTTAAACCTAGAAGTTTATAAATTTCTAGAAAATTCATCCTAACTGCTAAAAATATGAAATCACTTTTTTTTAACTCAGAAAATTGTAACCTTTACTGTGGATAAATTGTTTTTGACAAAACTATCTCCCAAAATAGACCTAAGTAATTTCTAACCCTCCTTTTTGATAAACTTGTAAAATTCACAACTAAATCATTTTAAATCAAATTTTAAGAAAACTCAATTTTGTGGAACAAGTAGGTTATGCTCTCTTACATAAAAATACATGCTTCTTGAATCTTAATAGAAAATGTCAGCAAATATAATAACTCAAGGTTACGATAAAGTATTTACAAACTGCCATTTTTCAGCCTTTTCATCTTGTTTATTTTTGTAACTCATAAACCGTAAAAGATTTTGAGTGATTCTTTCGCTAAAATTCACTTTAGAATGTGGTCTACCTACTGTATTTATCTCAGCATTTGTTGATCATTTTTGCATCAGCATATTTAATTGATTCTTATTTGCATATCCGCTTTTTATCAGTAGATTCAGACATTTCGGAGTACGTGGAGCAAGAACCAGAGGTTGAGTGTGACCACTCGCTGTAGCAAGGCAAGCATTTAGAGCAAGCATCTAAGCATTTTGAACCTATATTTTCAATAAATTGATTTGTTTGCGAAGGAAATATCTATATGCATGTTTCGGTCTTGTTAAAATGGGAAAAATGGGTAGAGTCTATATTACCCAATTGTATGCATTTCCATTCCTTGGTTGTTGGTTCCATATTTATACCTGTCACCCTGGCTAGAACTTTGCGGATACGTTTTTATTTTATCGAATGCTTAGCCATGCTTATTTCTAGACTTAGAAAAATATGATAGATGGAGCTATCGGTGTAAAACTAGTTTAATACGAATGGATGGGCTAAAATCTGAAAAGAATAACTTCTAATTCATAATTAAGAACATGCTTTACTTGGACAGATGATAGGGCGATGACGGGATGGTGTTTCCCCGATGCATGTAGCCTCCGTCTGGGTCGTTAAGACAAACAGTTGACATCTATCAAGCACCCTACGTACTTCCACACGCCGAGAATGGGACAGCTTAACTAAGTAGTACGGGAGGCTGTGGCCATCTATTTTCGCCGTCCGTCAGTCGTGAGGATAGTTTTCCTTGGGAGGCCTCGAGCGCGCCATGGTTTTGGCCGAAGGTGCCTCCCGTGACGGTGAGCCCGCCTTAGTCACCACACACGCACGACTAAGTCGTCGGGGCCCAGACGTGGTTTAGGTGGTTGGGCTAAGCGTGCAAAAGGTCTGGTGATGTGACCTCTAGTCCGCACTCAATGTGTAGAGGTGGGTCCGCGGCTGGTACGGATCAAACTAGAGTGTAAGCTGTTTGGCTTCTATCACATTCGTGTGGGTAAAGATGTACACCTCTGATCAGAAGTAAAGAACTATTCGAATAGCCGTGTCCACGGTTACAGGACAACCGCTTGATGTGTTAGTCAGTCTATGTTAGCATCCAACTTGGGATTATTGTAGTGGTACCATGACTTAGGATAGTCATGGATGGATGGTTTATATAAGAGCTGATGTTAAAATATGGCTTGGTTTAGCCATGAAAGATGTAGGCTTGTGTGGCATAGTTATTTTGGGCAATGGTGGCCCATTGTGATTTAGAGCATGGATTGTGCTCATTTTTACTTCCAGTTCAGAACTATTAAGCTTGCTGTCCTAAATTTTCAGATTGAGCTATTTCACAATTGCTTATGTTTTAAATGTATACTTGCTCATATAAATCAGCTTTATGCAAAATCAGATCGACATAGCCATACTCCTTGATGTAGAGACTAGAATTACTTCCTTTGTTCTATTATTATTGTATAAGTCTAGCTGAGTACTTGTTGTACTTAGGCTGCATATCTTTCAGGTGAGGATATCGACGACATTGAGGTGGTCTACTATTATCCAAGGCCGAGGGTGCGAGTGATAAAATGTTAGTTGAAGTTAAGTTCTATCCCATCGGTTGCCCTGTGGTTTGATTTGGCACCACTTAGTTTATCTTCTATGTTTATATTCCGCTGCTGTCTTCTTTTGTGCACTTTGTGATGAAGTAGGTGTGAACCCTCAATGTAATTTTATTAAACCCGCTTCTTGTTTATCCATATTTAGAGTACTGCGATGTTTATCAATTGCTTGCGATGAAGTGTGAGGCTAGTCGCTTTCCTGGGGACTAGCTGAACATAGTATGAATTTAGAAATGATGAGATGCATGGATGTTTGGTTCAACCGTTAGACCTAGAAGATGTAGAAAATTTGATGTCCCAGAAAGTGAAGCATGTATCGTGTTTGGTCACCACCTTCATGTGGTTTGACAGGCACACTTCGCCGTTTGGGACTAGTGAATCAACTCTCCAAATATCTCTTTATTTCTGAATTCGACGCGTTGGAATTGTATTGTGATTGGGTAAATATTATGGCAAGGCTGCGATGAGGATGGATGGTTACTGTACTTAATTGGTTTTTATTTGAGATCCCATCCATCTAGATATTTCGCGTTGTCATAATAATTACTCTCCATAATGCACTTCCAGGGTGCCCACAGGACGTCCATTGGCCGACTGGCTTTAAGCCCACTGGGATTGAAAAGTATGATGGCAAGACAAATCCCGAGTCCTGGCTCACCGTATATACCCTAGCAGTCCAAACTACCTCCCAGTCGCACTAGCCGATTCGGCGAGGACATGGCTGACAGGGCTCTCGAGGCAGTCAGTCGGTTCCTGGGGAGAACTCAGGGAGCGGTTCATCGCCAACTTTCAGGGGACCTACGAGGGGCCGTCTTCAGAGCACGATCTTTATCAGCTGCACTAGAAGAAGAACGAGTCTCTGCGAGATTTTATCAAGAGGTTCTCCTGGAAGCGCAACAAGATCCCAATGATCAAAGACGAGGCTGTCATCGCAGCCTTCTGCAAGGGAGTAAAGGACGCCCTGTTTCTCGCGAAGTTCACTCAGAAGCCACCATCCTCTGTCCGGGCTCTTTTTGATATGGCTAACAAATACGCCGACTCGGTTGCAGTGGTCACAGAGGCCCTCGACGAGAAAAAGGAGCCCCGACAGAAGGACCAAAAGGCAAAAACCGACAACGAGCCATCTCAGAACAAGTCTGGCAACCGCAAGCGGAAGTTGGACAATGAGGTGGCCAACATGGAGCAGACTCGGTCGCGGCCCCAATGGAACAACGACTACCAGAAAGTCATGAGCGGGCCATGCCCCTTCCATCCCAAGGGCAAGCACGCGGCCACAGACTGCTACATGCTCAAGAAGTTTGCCTCCGAGCAGGCTTCATCATCTGGCGCCGATAAGGACAAAGACAAGCCAGACTCAGGTCCGGCTGACGATTTTGAAGATCCTCAAGCCGAGCTCAATCACATCTTCGGGGGGCCGCTCGTGTACGAGTCCAAGCGCAAACAGAAGCTATCAGCGCACGACATCAACACGGTTTCTACGACGGACACCCCCTAGTACCTACGCTGGTTAGAGATGGCCATTACATTCAATCGCACAGATCACCCAGATCGGGTTTCTCACCTGGGACGTTATCCTCTCGTCCTGGACCTGGTCGTCAGAAACATCAGGCTGAAGAAAACCCTCATCGACGGAGGTAGCGTGCTCAACATCTTATTGGCCAAGACTTTGCACGAGATGAAGATTCCTTGTTCAGAACTACAGCCAAGTACTGCGCCCTTCCACGGGATAATCCCCGGCCTATCATCAACTCCACTCAGGCAGATAACCTTGCCGGTAACCTTTGGCTCCCAGGATAACTTCCGCACGAAAAACGTCTGCTTCGAGGTCACCGACTTTGAGACCGCGTACCACGCGATACTCGGACGACCGGCACTCGCCAAATTCATGGCGATACCACACTACACATATATGGTGCTCAAGATGCCTGGGCCACCAAGAGTCCTCTCCCTCCGCAGTGACATCAAGCAAGCCTTCACCTGTGACAAGGAGAGCTGCGAACTGGCTCAATCACAAGAGGCGGCAGTTAGGCGCGATAGCATTCGGCAAGCCGTCACAACCGAAGTCGAGCAGGATCAAGTTCCGGTGAAAAAGGCAGTGAAGTCAGGAATTTCAGCGGACTCTGACACGAAGAAGATCCCCCTGGACCCTTCCGACCCCTCCAAGACTACTCTAGTCGGGACTGGACTCGACCCCAAATAGGAAGACGCGCTCGTCACCTTCCTACAAGCCAATAAAGATATCTTCGCATGGAAACCGTCTGACATGCCGGGCGTACCATGGGAGGAGATCGAGCACGCCCTAAATGTGAAGACAGACGCCAAGCCAGTCAAGCAACGGCTGCGGCGCTTCGCTCAAGACCGCAAGGAAGCTATTCGGGAGGAGATTACCAAGCTCCTCGCAGCTGGGTTCATCAAGGAGGTCTATCACCCGGATTGGCTGGCAAACCTAGTTCTGGTTCGGAAGAAAAACGGTAAATGGCGCTTGTGCGTCGACTACACCGATCTCAATAAGGCGTGCCCCAAGGACCCATTTGGTCTTCCCAGGATAGATCAGGTGGTAGATTCCATGGCTGGGTGCGACCTACTCAGCTTTCTCAACTGCTACTCGGGATACCATCAAATCAGCCTGACGGAGGAAGACTGCTTATAGACATCTTTCATCACGCCGTTCGGGGCGTACTGCTATATCACAATGCCGTTCGGTTTGAAGAATCCTGGAGCAACCTATCAACGGGCCATTCAGCAGTGTCTTCACACTCAGATCGGGCGCAACGTGGAAGCCTACGTCGATGACGTGGTGATCAAGACAAAGTCCGAAGAAGACCTCATCGCTGATCTGGAAGAAACCATCCAAAATCTTCGACAATTCAAGATGAAGATAAACCCGGAAAAGTGCGCCTTCGGAGTGCCATCCGGCAAGTTACTCGGCTTCATCGTCTCGCATCAAGGCCAACCCGGAGAAAGTCAACGCCATCAGGAACATGGCACCCCCTACTAACCTCAAGGATGTCCAGAAGTTGACAGGCTGCATGGCGGCACTCAGCCGGTTTATTTTCCTGACTGGGCGAACGGGGCATGCCCTTCTTCAAACTACTCAAAAAGGCGGACAATTTCCAATGGACTCCGGAAGACCAACAAGCCTTCAAAGACTTCAAACATTTTCTCACATCTCCCGTGTTGGCGTCACCTACTCAGGTAGCGGCAACTACTCAGGTAGTCAGCACGGTGCTAGTGATCGAGCGATCCGAACAGGGTCATATCCAGAAAATACAACGGCCAGTCTACTTTGTCAGCAAGGTCCTTGCCGACTCGAAGACGAGATATCCGCAGGTCCAGAAGTTGCTATATGGCCTACTTATCACAGTCCAGAAGCTGGTGCATTATTTCCAAGCACATCAAGTCATGGTGGTCACAGCGTTTCCACTCGGGGATGTCCTTCATAATCACGAGGCCACCGGCCGAATCGCTAAATGGGCACTCGAGTTGATGGCGTTCGATATCACCTTTCAGCCATGGACAACAATTAAATCACAGGCTCTAGCCGACTTTGTGGCCGAGTGGACAGAAGTTCAACTACCCACATCAACAGCAAAGCTAGAGTACTGGACAATGTACTTCGATGGTTCTCTACGGATCGGCGGCGCTGGGGCTGGAGTCATATTGACGTCCCCCACCAGCGAAAAACTGAAGTATGTTCTACAGATCCACTTCCCGGCTTCCCACAATGTTGCCGAGTACGAGGCACTTATTCACGGACTTCGCATTGCCATATCACTCGGCATACGTCGACTGGTTGTGCGCGGGGATTCTCAACTCATGGTGAACCAAGTCATAAAAGAGTGGACTTGTCTCGACGATACCATGGCGGCATATTGTCAGGAGGTCCACAAGCTAGAAAACAAGTTCGATGGGCTGGAGATAACACATCTCCTGCGCCAATACAACGACGCGACAGACGAGCTGGCAAATATGGGATCCAAGCGAGAAGCGGTTCCGACTGGAATCTTTGTCAAGCAACTCATGGAGCCATCAGTCAAGAAGAAACTGGCGCCGGAGCAGTCGGGTGACGAACCTACCCCAGCTACAGACGAGGTGCTGCACATATGTCAAGACTGGCGGACTCCTGTTATCAAATTTCTCCTGGACGATGAACTCCCAGAAGAGCACAGCTAAGCCGAGCAGATCAAGCATCGAAGCAAAAGCTTCCTACTAGTCGGAGAAGACCTGTACCGAAGGAGCGCATCCGGTGTCCTCATGCGTTGCGTCATGACCGAGGAGGGCAAGTAGATCCTGCAGTCAATCCACTCGGGCATGTGTGGCAACCATGCCGCATCCAGGACGTTAGTCAGAAAGGCTTACCGATAGGGATTTTTTTGGCCCACAGCAGTTATAGACGCAAAAGACATTGTTCGCAAGTGCGAGGGTTGCCAGTTCTACACAAGACAAACAAATCTCCCAGCCCAGGAACTCCAAACTAGCCCTATTTCTTGGCCATTCGCAGTATGGGGGCTCGACTTGGTTGGGCCTTTCAAGAAAGCGCCAGGAGGGTTTACACATCTATTCGTCGCGGTGGATAAATTCACCAAGTGGATTGAAGCTAAACCCGTTGCAACAATTACAGCGGCACGAGCAAAGGACTTCATCATGAGTATACTATACCGGTTCGGGGTCCCTAACCGCATCATCACCGATAATGGCACTCAGTTCACGGGCGGCGTATTCCAAGACTTTTGTGAAGAATTTGGCATCAAGATTTGCTACGCATCTGTGGTACACCCGCAAAGCAATGGGCAGGTCAAATGAGCCAACGGTATGGTCTTACAAGGCATCAAGGCCAGAATATTTGACCGACTACAACCACGCAGGCCGGTGGGTACAAGAACTCCCATCTGTTCTCTGGTCTCTCAGAACCACGGTTAGTCGGACAACAAGGCAATCCCCTTTCTTCTTGGTCTACGGTGCTGAGGCTATGCTACCGACAGAGTTACAGTTCGGCTCTCCGCGAGTCCGGGCTTACTCAGAAGATGTTTCAAACAATACCCGACTGGTCGAGCTAGATCAGTTGAAAGAAGCAAGGGACACCGCAACAATCCAATCGGCAAGGTATCTTCAAGGCCTACGTCACTACCACAATCGCAATGTCTGTGGCCGCACCTTTTTGGTCGGGGATCTCGTCCTAAGGAAAATACAAACCACCAAAGACAGGCACAAACTATCCCCAATCTAGGAAGGGCCGTTGATTATAGCCGAGGTCACGCGGCTAGGCGCCTACCGACTGAGGACCGAAGACGGTGTCCTCATCAGCAACTCATGGAACATAGAACAGCTACGTCCTTTCTATACCTGAGTTTTATACTTTTTCATGTGTACAGTCTCTAACTCACTACGCCGCTTGTATCAACTGAGTAGTGAGTCAGGGGCTGCATGTATATATGTGCACTGTCAATAATATACGAGCTTGTCCTACTCAGTTACGAAGCTTCACTACAACTGTCATGTTTGCCCGAGTACAGTTCCCTACTTTGAATGATTTTATTAAGTTCTAACAGACTAACTCGGCGCAGACTACACGGTCAAGTAAAGCTAATGACAACTGAGCACACAAGCTTGGTGGCGTTGCACATATATTTACACATGTTTTCCACAAAAGTTTATACATCCCGACTACATAATATGTTGCCCTTACAGACCCAGGTCTCGAGTAATTACCTCAACAGTCGGCTTCGCCCGGGCAATCAGCTCCAGCGCCTCCTCGGGCATCGTCTCCTCGGTAAACCCCTCCCCGATGGCTTCAATGTCTGTCCTCGGGTAGATGGATTTGGTCATCGCCAGGGTTTGGGCCACGCCCCCAATAACACGCTCATCCGAGTACTTCTTCAAGGCACTCGGTGCGTCCTCAAGACGTCCCTCTACTTGGGGGATCCTGCTGCAACTGGTTCCCACAGGGCTGGGATCAATGAGGTCAAGGAGCCCTTTCACAGACCCGACAAGGGCTTCCCGTGACTCCCTGATGACTCTTATCTCCTCTGTGTAAAACCGATACTGGGCCTGGACATTGACTCTCATGTCTGTCTAGGTCCACCGGCGAGTAAACTTGTTAGACTCGGTTACAGATGGAATAACTAATGGATCAGTTAAGATCATGGTCAGGCTGGAGACTTACTTTCGTAGTCATCCTCCCACTTGGCTACGGTTTTCTCCAGTTCAGCTTTTTCCTCGCCGAGCTTGATGATGGCCTCTTTTAACTCGGCCCTCTCCCGTTCGAGCTCAGCGTTGGCCTTTGTCAAGTCGGCCTTGACCTTCTCAAGCTCGGCCTTGGCTTCTTCGGCCTCCTTCAATTGGGACTCCCTCTCTGTTCGGGTCTTTAACTCTGCTTTGAGGGCTGCATGACAGATTAGCCAAGAGCTCAACCATGCAGTCAAGACACAACTGGGCAGTCGGGAACAACGCAGCTGGATAAATACGTCAATGGTTCAGTCGGGAAAATGCATACGGTTAATTTACCTCTGATCTTTCCGGCTTGGGCCCAAGTCTCTTCCCTGAGCTGGGTGGCACCCTCCTTCAGCCAAGCTTTCCTCCCCGCATGGCGCTCCTCCATCTCGGCCTTTAACGCTCGGAGCTGCTCTAATTCCGCGAGGTGGGGGGCCATCTCAACCAGGATCTCTGTCATCGCCTCATTACGGTTGACCTGTTTCTGCTCAAGGAAAATGTCACGCCCAGAAATTCACCAGAATTTCCAAAGCTAATTTGTGCAATAAATCCTTGTCCAGGAATCAGCCGAGGTACACAAATTGACAATTTGATAAACATAACCAAAACGAAATAACGATAAATACTTACAACAGAGGCACTTAGTCCTCACACAGAAGAAAACGGCAGCGGAACGGCAACTAGTGTAGCTTCAGCACTAAGCCACAGGCAACTCAACTGGGGTATAAGCCAAACACCATCTTCTCCTCCACGCAAAGCTTCACTCTAAAGATTGCAATAATGCAAGACTGAGTACCACCCACCGTACTCAACAAGCCACACTAGGAAATGCAATGTAATGCAACAGGATACCAAAGGAAAGGCATAATATGGCTTATTTGCATAAAACAGCATTTAAAGCATTTGCATTCGAAATCATTAAAAACAGTATAGTTTAATTATTAATCAGTATTGAATCAACCACTGAATAGCGCTCCAACGCAGTTCAGGCCCAAACCAAAACTCCTCCAAACAGGAGCTATCCATATTCCATCATTTATTTCCATTAATGAGTAGTGTGGGACTAATCACAGAAACATTGCTAGGCCGCTCATTAACCGCGAGCACGGCTATTCGAATAATTTTACTCTGGCCAGAGGTGTACCAATTTACCCACAAGACACAATCTCAACATCATGTCAGCCATGCGTCGCGATACTCGAAAGTACTCGAACAGAGATTGTGATAGGATCCTCCATGTAATCCACACAACAAGGTAGCCACCCGCTGAACCACCAGTTTCCGGCATGAACTGATCAGGCCCCCAACAGGGAAACGATCCAACGCCCAAGACATGGACTTATTGACGCAGCCATGGTGGTCTTATTGACATAGCCACAACACCATGGTGGACCCCAGTTGAACGTACTACACCTTGGATCCTACCATTACCCATGCTGGCTTGTGGTTAGCACGAGTATTGCTTCGCAACAAGTAGTTCGCGAACCGGTCCTTAACTGTCATGAGCACCGCTAGCAACAATCACAATCCTGGTGCTCACAACCCACCATTCGGTCAAGTTTCAGTTGTCACATTTTAATTAATCAACCACGACTCACGGTCATGAAATTGTAGCCATTGTCCATTAATCATTGATAAGTGATTCATTAACTTTCCCCACATAAAATGTCACTATAGTTTCTAGGCATGGCTAAGCAAATCCTAAATAATCTAGCTAGACCTTTAAATAGTCATCTAGCTAGTCAGTATTATTACCCGGGGTATCAAGGTATAGATATCAACATCAAAATGGCCATAATTATCAATGGATATTGGATAATAAGTAAATACCCACAATAATGTCATTCGAAAACATTTCATGCAATAACTTTAAAATAAAATGGGTTTCACAACTAGGATCAACATGATCAAGGAGACTATCGTGTGACTTGCCTTGCAATCACAAAAGTCTTCAAATACTCTTCCGAACTCTTCCGCAGACTCCACAGTCTTCCGAATCAGCGATATACGCGACTACACGCAAAACGATAACAAACCCTAAGAAACTCCAAATAAACAGTACATAAAAATACATAAACAAGTAGATTATAATTTTAAATGAATTTAGGAAGAAACGGATCGATTCGGACTTCAAACGGAAAAGACATGGCTTTTGGAATATTGAATTCGGAATAATTCCGAAAAGAAATAGAAAAGAATATTCTCGGGAATATTCTCTGGATAATATTTTGGCTGTGTCATAGGAAAAGGACGGTCATCGAGGCCCACATGGAGTGACACACAAAGAGATAGAACCGCCGGTCAATGTCTGGGTTTTTGGTGGGCTGAGCTTATGGAACAGAGGGGTTTTGGTATACTGATGACAAGAATGGACACATGGATAGTACCACTGAAGTGGCATGATGAGATGGCTAGGGCTGACATGACAAGGATATAGGGCTTCGGGATGGCGACAACGAACATTGGCAACACAGATCGACGAGGATTTTATCAAAATGTGTCGGAAGGCCGAGATTGGTTAGGCGTGTGATCATTGAGGTACACACGTCATTGACAGAGAAGAGAAGGCTGCACGAGGGCCTTGCATGTCAATCAGAGGAGGAAGACCAGTCCCTGCCATGGTGCGTTGCCGGCCCACGGCGAGACAGGGGAGGTCGGGAGACGACGGCAACAGGACGGCGACGATGCTGGGCGGGGAGCAGTGCAGCGCCCGGTCGGAGAAGATGGAGGCTGTGCTAATGTGCTCACCGGCGACGGCGACGACTGGGCATAGCGGTGCTGGGACAACAGCAGGAGCGACAACACACTTGGGAAGCGAGGCGACAACACGGCACAGAGAACGGCGATGGCAGCTCGGCGGAGGCGCCAGATGACGATGTCGGCGACGACGGACAACAGTGCACCCGTGGGGTAAAGAGGAAAGGCAGCAGCTTGACCATGGGGCCGAGGCGGCTTGGGGACCAGAGATCGGTGGCGACGAGCAAGGGAAGAACAGAGGAGGGCGGTGGCTTCTGGAGAGAACGGCGCACAGGCGGTAGACGACGACGATGACTACCTGGCAACAACGATGACCGTTGGCTTCCCGATCTGAGGCGTCGAAGGAGGAAAGGAAGGTGGAGGCATCGGGGACAACGGGCGGCAGCGGACGTCGAGGGGCGCCGGAGCTACGGGTGTAGATGAAGACAATGACGCCGATGACGACCAATAGGGAGGAGGGGAAAAGGGATAGAGTCGGCAGTGACGGCGGTCGGGCTCACCAGTGGCTGGTGAAGTTGACGATGCCAACGGCGGCTTGAGGCCTTTCAGCGATGGCCGACGATGGGACGACGTCGGAGTATGGGCAGCGGCGACAGCTGCAGGGGAGGAGCAGGCCGAGGCAGCAAATGGGGGAAGACAGAGGGCGGCATGATAGGGTGCTCACCGGCGACGGCTTGCAGGGGCAGAGGCGGCGACGTCGGTGGCGTCCTTTGGTGGGATAGTGTTAACGCCAAAATTTGGTGAGGACCTGTATCAGATTCGGTCAAGAGGACGGTTGCAGTCGGATAATGGAAATTGATCCAAGAAGCAGACCGAGTCTGAGAAGGAGCCGTGAAGACCGCACGTGGCAGTTAATTAATATAGTTATTAGGAAAAGGTTTATCTCTTTTAGGAAACCTGACCTCGTGTCCGGTCAGGCCTCGTTAGCGTTTTCTGTTATAGATAGGAAATCATATACCGTGTCCTATAAGGACTCATGTAACTCGGGGTATATATACGTATGCCCGGGGACCTTGTAATCTATCAATCGATCAATTAAACTTCGGCGCATCGCCAACCTTTCGACGGGTTCTTGCTTCTCGAGCGGGGCTGCATCGGTTAGGTCCGAACTCCTGCGAGAGGGTAAGACTCGTCACCCCTTACCCAGGTGTATCTGCCCTGTCTACGGCTGCATCGGTTCGGTCCGACCTCTTAGGCCGATCAGGTATACCACATCACGCGTGCGTAGATCTTATCAGTTTACCGGGAGTAGCTTATCGTCAGTTTGTGCTGCATCGGTTGGGTCCGACCTACTAAACTGTCGCGATAAGTTTCTCCTGCTAGGTTGATGGTTTTTGCGTAAGCGTCTTATCGGAATGTATAGCCGGTAAGTTATTTTCATCACAATCGCATTATATCTATCGGCTTGTTGAGGTTCCTTTACTATTATCGATCTGTGCTGCATCAGTTAGGTCTGAACTACTAGATCGATAATAATAGATTTATCCTTGTCGGGCCGATCGGTGTATATGCGACGTTCTATCGGAGTGCTTAGCCGATAGGTTATCTTTTTATAAAGCCGACTGTATTATCCATACTGTTTTGGTCATCTATATTATCATCGGTTTTCTAGCCGATGCATATGTGTTTCCTCGGCAGTCGGCTGGCTTACTATTTTGCTTATCTATTTTATCATCGGCTCCTAGCCGATGCACATGTTATACTGACAGCTTATCCATTTATCTATAGCGTTATCGGTTTCCTAGCCGATACACAGGTACCATCGGCCATCGGCTACAAGGAGCCTACATCAGACCGTATCGGCCGATAGCCGATGTGCAATTGCTGCTGATCCGGGCGCGAGCACAAGCGAGGACCAACAAGGACCCGGACGCGAGCACGAGATCCGGGCGCGTGTACAGGCAGGGGCCCGGGCACGAGCATAGCGGCATCGGCTGGAAGGAATCCGTATCGGCTTGCTGGCCGATTGGATCAGTGATCTAATTTCTTCATCTCCTTGTCAATTGCTGGGTCAAATTGACTGGCATGCCCGCGAACCTCAAATATTTTAGGACCTGCACTGGAGCTAAGCAGATCTCCCAGGCCTTCGCGTGTCTCTAGGCGCCGAACCAGATCGTCAGCAAGCTTTTTGGCACACCCGGCGGTTTTCGGCGTCAACAGATAGATGACGAAGATGGCAACGCCAAAAGGATGAAGTGGCATCTGGCGGAGGCAACAGAGGCAGGGCACCAGCGC
The DNA here is from genome assembly GCA_003991445.1 of Oryza meyeriana var. granulata. NCBI lineage: Eukaryota > Viridiplantae > Streptophyta > Magnoliopsida > Poales > Poaceae > Oryza > Oryza meyeriana. The sequence continues at coordinate 20,139 of RYFJ01001880.1, read as the reverse complement.
GGAGGCAGGTGTAGACGGCGGCGGTGGCTTCCGAACCAGCGGCTCACGGGAGAGAGCGACGTTGGGCGGCGGTAGATGGTGACAGCAGGGCGGCGTGACGGGGTGGCGGCGGCGGCCTGGCGGCGTGGAGAGGAGCAGAGCCGGCTAGGGCACAGGGCTGGCGGCTGTAACATATATAGGGGCGGCGGCGGGTTCGGTGGTGGCCGTTGCGGGGCGGAGGTGCCGAGGGCGGCGCACGGCCGAGATCGGGCGCAGGCTAGCGTGGAGGCCGAGGGGCTCGGGGCCGGGGTGGCAACAGGCCACGCGGCGGCGCGGGCCGAGGAGGCGGGCCGGTGGTGGCGCGTGGCGCAGGCCGGGCCGAGAAGCAGCGCGAGGGGCGCAGGAGAGGCAGCTCGGCCTCGGGAGGCAGAGGAGAGAAGAAGCAAGGAGAAGGAAGAGGAACAGTGGCCTGGAGAGAAAAAGAAAAAGAGGGGAAAGAAAAAGAAAATAAAAGGGTAAGATTGGAAAGGAAAAATGGGAATCTTTTTCTGGAAAATTCCAATTTCGCAAAAATTGGAATTTGGGGATATTTGTGGAATCTGAGTCGTGTTCTAGAATTTAGAAATTTCGGAAATATTCTGGACATTGGAATTATCTGAGTATGAGGATATATATATATATATACGTATATATATATTGGGAATCGAAGGGTATTTGGATGAATTTAGAAAACAAAAGTATATTTATTAGGGTCCAAGAAACAGAATATTTGGTGGGATTCCGAGAATGGAGAATATTTTCCTGATGGAAATTTGGGGAGTAGAATATCGGGATATTCGAGGAATATTTGGGGAAACCAACATTGAATTATTCATCAGGTTGGGAACTAGAGGAGATTTTCCGGGAACTGGGAAATAGAATATTATGAATAAAATGTTTCGGGATTACGGAATTGACGAGGGTGTTTTATTGGAATCGGAATTTGGAGAAATCTCACACAATTGGAGATTTGGATTTCTTTCGACGGAAAAGGAGTTTAAGGGAATATCTGGGATTTATCTCAAAGGGAAATATAAATATTTTGAATATAAAGGATCTCGGATTGGGAGTCCAAAAGAGTTCTAGAGTTTCAAAAAATGAATAAATCCGGTAACTCTGAATTTAGGTTTTCGAGGTGACTTTAGGGTTCTGGGAATGACACAAAACTCTAGAAGAAAAGGGAGTCAGAATTCACGATGAACGGGGAGACTTCAAAGGACTGAATCAGGAACGACCAGAACAGGGGAAAGGAAAAGGAATTTATTTATATTTATTTACTTACTTTAGTGATCTTTATAGCATTAAAATTAATTCTGTAGCTCCGAAAAATCCAAGAAAATTTCAGAGAGTTTATTAAATCACGGGGAATTTACCAGAAGTAAATGCCACCACGAAACATAAGAATTTATTATTGGAAATACTCAAATGCTTAAAATACTCCGACAAAACCATGGAATATAAAAAGCACCCAAGTATTTATTTAAAGATTTAAACTCAGAATTTTTAATATTGGAAATTTCAAAATTTTATTCAAACTCTTTTCTCAAACAAAAATTTTCTAGTGTATTCTTGTATTTCCATTTACCCACGATAATTTTTAATTAAGACGATTTTCAGGGCGTTACAAATCCACCCCCCTTACAGAAATCTCGTCCCGAGATTTGGGGCGGCTAGAAAGAAAAGGGTTTGGTTGGTCTTCAATTCTTTCCTTCAAGCACTTTCTTCAGGTGACCACTTCTCGATGTCCATCCCGTTGTTCGTCCTGGCGGTAGCCTGTATCTTGAACCTTTTACCATACTTGTGTCTCGCGACTTTATTGGACACTCAGGTTGGCAGATTATTCCTCTGGCGATCCGGTTTTTTGTTACTTGGTCGGCTTCCATCTAGGCCTGATCCTTTAGTGACAACTCCAATTCAACTTACTGTCCGTTTGTTCTCGGTGTTGCTGATATACTAGCTTGTCAACAACATACCGATCTTGTGAACTGGGCATGGATTTGTGAACGGTGCTAAGGTGTTCTTGCCGACTGGTCCTTCCTGGTGAAACACTTCCCTTCATCTACTGATTTTACTTCGTCTGGTCTCCTTATCAATCACCTTTCTTCCTTCCTTCCTACTAATTTTCCTTAGGATTCTCATTCTTTAGATTCTCATGATAGTGATGGAAATATTCATCTTTAACTTCCAGGGGTGTCGTAGGTATCTTGTCTGATAGCTATACCAACTGCTTTGGTATCTGGTTCCTTCCGTCTTTGACTTCTATCCTTGACGCTTCGGTCTTAGGTGCTACCCTTCCATGTAGATAGGCTTAGAATCATGGCAACAGCTGCTAGTACTTCTGAAGATAATAACTTGGTCAAGCTTACTTTTCCCAACATAAATTGGCTTTCACTAACTCTGTCGACATAACTAGCTTTCACTAACTCCATCGTGAGTTAGGCATGTCTTCTCTTCTTCCAACTTCTGATGCTACTGACTTGTCTTTCTTTTACTATAATGACTGTTGCGACCATGACATCATTGATGCTTCTCTGCGATGACTGGCACTTTGGCTTCGAGTGAAATCTTGAAAAATTATCCCTCCAAACATTATTTTTCTGGTCGCGTTCCCTCCTCGCTGCAACTTCATCAAGCTTGAAACTCTTAACGGTCCCGTCAGGCGCCATCCAGGTGAACGTCCGAGGGAACCTACGAGGAGGAGCTTCAATCCGAGGGTGGTTCGGGATCTCCGGCGGTGGCGACAACGACGACGATGACCATGATGGCGATGGGGTCCCCACCCCCACGCCGGCGTCCTTTGCGGCTTCAGGGGTCGACTCGGGGGCTGTGGCAACGGCCTCAGTGGTGGGCGTCGGCTCAGGGCCTGGGGCAGTAACTTCAGCAATTGCTCCTTGGTGGGCATCTTGCTTGTGTTCTTCGTCTCCACACCTCTCTCCAAGTGCTTCATGATCCTCTCCAATGTTTCTAAGCAAGATAACATCATTAGGTAGCAATCTATTCTCAAAACTATGAAAAGGATCGCTTAAGAACGAGCTCACCTCTAGATTTAATTGTTGCATTCGAGCTCGGGTCATTGGACCTTGCATGACGGTTGGAGGATCAGCGGGTGCATCCGAAGGAGTGATGTCCTCATCATAGAGTACTCGGGAGCATCGCACTGGGGCAATCTTCACTGTGGAGGATGAGCATTCGGCATCAGCTGTGACTCAACTATGAAGGTCTCAAGGGCTACTGTGGAGGCTATGGGCCCCTAGTACCTCACCACCAGCATATGGGCCACTCGGATAGAGGATGGGCCGAACCATGTAATTAGAGATAAGATAGCACCCGGCAGGCTTACCTTGTATAATAAGGGATAACAGTCTTAGTCGGATAGGTTTCTATCTCTAAGAAGGAAATCCCTTGGCCGTATTCGGCTGGGATCCTTATCATGTACCCCGGTCCCCCAGTATATAAGGGGAGGCAGGGCGCCCCTCAAGGGGCACGACGGAAGTTCACCAGAGCTACCAACACAACCTGTCAGAGGAATAACACCACAACTGGACGTAGGGTATTACCTCACCCCGAGGGCCTGAACCAGTATAAAATCTTCTTTGTGTTCCTCTGCAATCCATTGAGTTTCCCTTCGCCAAGTAGCCCTATAGTTTTATTGCCGGTGTAAAACATCGACAAGTTGTCAAGAATATCAAGTTGAAGAAGGTGCTCATAGACGGAGGCAGCGCGCTCAACATCCTATTCGCCAAGACCCTAGATGAGATGAAGATTCCTCATTCAGATCTGCGGCCGAGTACGGCGCCCTTGCACGGGATAATTCCCGGCCTCTCTTCGACACCACTCGGGCAGATTACTTTGCCGGTAACCTTCGGCACACGGGATAACTTCCGCACAGAAAACATCTGCTTCGAGGTCGCTGACTTCGAGACAGCGTACCACGCCATACTCGAACGACCGGCGCTCGCCAGATTCATGGTGGTACCGCACTATACATATATGGTGCTCAAGATGCCAGGGACAATAGGAGTCCTCTCCCTATGCAGTGATGTCAAGCAAGCCTTCACCTGTGACAAGGAGAGTTGCGAATTGGCTCAATCACAAGAGGCGGCAGTCGGGCGCGACAACATCCAGCAAGCCGTCACAGTAGAAGTCGAGCAAGATCCAGTTCCGACCAAGAAAGCAACGAAGTCGGGAATTTCAGTGGACTCAGACACAAAGAAGATCCCCCTGGACCCTTCCGACCCCTCCAAGACCGCTCTAGTCGAGACCGGACTCAACCCCAAATAGGAAGACGCACTCGTCACCTTCCTCAAAGCCAACAAGGATATCTTCGTGTGGAAACCGTCCGACATGCCGGGCGTACCAAGGGAGGTGATCGAGCACGCCCTAAACATGAAGATAGATGCCAAGCCAGTCAAACAACGGCTGCGCCGCTTCGCTCAAGACTGAAAGGATACTATCCAGGAGGAGATTACCAAGCTTCTCGCAATCGGGTTCATCAAAGAGGTCTATCCCCCAGATTGGCTAGCAAACCCAGTCCTGATTCGGAAGAAAAACGGTAAATGGCGCATGTGCGTCGACTACACCGATCTCAACAAGGCGTGCCCCAAGGACCCGTTTGGTTTACCAAGAATAGACCAGGTGGTGGACTCAAGTGTAGAGTGTGACCTTCTCAGCTTTCTCGACTGTTACTCGAGATACCACCAAATCAGCTTGAAAGAGGAGGACTGTCTCAAGACATCTTTTATCACGCCGTTTGGAGCGTACTGCTACATCACCGTGCTGTTCGGTTTGAAAAACGCTGGAGCAACGTATCAACAGGCAATTCAGCGGTGTCTACACACTCAGATCGGGCGCAACGTGGAAGCCTACGTTGACGACGTGGTGATCAAGACTAAGTCCACAGAAGACCTCATCGCGGACCTGGAAGAAACCTTCCTCAATCTTCGAAGATTCAAGATGAAGTTGAACCCGGAAAAATGCGCCTTCAGTGTGCCATCCGGCAAGCTACTCAGCTTCATCGTCTCATATCATGGCATCGAGGCCAACCCTGAGAAAGTCAATGCAATAATGAACATGGCTCCCCCGACTAACCAGAAGGACGTCCAGAAGCTGACAGGCTGCATGGCGGCACTCAGCCGGTTTATTTCCCGACTGGGCGAACGGGGTATGCCCTTTTTGAAATTGTTAAAGAAAGCAGATGACTTCTAGTGGACTCCCGAAGCCCAACAAGCCTTTGAAGACTTCAAGAAATTTCTCACATCACCCCCCGTGTTGGCGTCACCCATGCACCAAGAACCACTAATGCTATATATGGCAGCAACTACTCAGGTAGTCAGCATGGTGCTGGTGGTGGAGCGATCTGAATCAAGTCACATCCAAAAAATACAACGACCAGTTTACTTTGTCAGCGAGGTTCTTGCCGACTCAAAAACGAGATATCCGCAGGTCCAAAAGCTACTTTACGGCCTATTCATCACTGTCCGGAAGCTGGTGCATTATTTTCAAGCACATCAAGTCACGGTGGTCACATCGTTTCCACTCGGGGATGTCCTACACAATCGCGAGGCCACCGGCCGAATCGCTAAATGGGCACTTGAGTTGATGGTGTTCGACATCACCTTTCAGCCACGGACAGCAATCAAATCACAAGCCCTAGCCGACTTCATGGCCGAGTGGACAGAAGTTCACCTACCTACATCAACAGAAAAGCTAGAGTACTAGACAATGTACTTCGACGGTTCCCTACGGATCGGCAGCGCCAGGGCTGGCATCGTACTGACATCCCCCACCGGCGAAAAACTCAAGTACGTTTTACAGATCCACTTCCCGGCTTCCCACAACCTCGCCGAGTACGAGGCACTTATCCACGGGCTCCGCATTGCTATATTACTCGGCACTCGCTGACTGGTTGTGCGTGGGGACTCTCGACTCATGGTGAACCAAGTCACGAAGGACTGGACATGTCTCGACAACACCATGGCAGCATACTGTCAGGAGGTCCACAAGCTAGAGAACAAGTTCGACGGGCTAGAGATAACACATGTCCTACGACAATACAATGATGCTGCAGATGAACTGGCAAACATGGGATCCAAGCGAGAAGCGGTCCGGACTGGAATCTTTATCGAGCAACTCATGGAGCCATCAGTCAAGAAGAAACCGGCGCCGGAGCAGTCGGGAGGTGAACCTACCTCGGCTACAGAAGAGGTGCTGCACATATGTCTAGACTGGCGGACTCCTGTTATCAAAATCCTCCTGGATGACGAACTCCCAGACGATCGCAGTCAGGCCGAGCAAGTCAAACATCAAAGCAAGAGCTTCCTGCTAGTCGGAGAAGACCTGTACCGAAGAAGTGCATCCGGTGTCCTTATGCACTGTGTCACCATCGAGGAGGGCAAGCAGATTCTACAGTCAATTCACTCGGGCATATGTGGCAACCACACCGCATCCAGGACATTAGTCGGAAAGGCTTACAGGCAGGGATTTTTCTGGCCAACAGTAGTAACAGACGCCAAGGACATTGTTTGCACATGTGAAGGCTGCCAGTTCTACGCACGACAAACCAATCTCCTAGCCCAAAAGCTCCAAACAATCCCCATCTCCTGGCCATTCGCAGTATGGGGGCTTGACATGGTTGGGCCTTTCAAGAAAGCACCAGGAGGGTTCACACATCTATTCGTCGCAGTTGACAAGTTCACCAAGTGGATTGAGGCTAAACCCGTTGCAACAATAACAGCGACACGAGCAAAGGACTTCATCATGAGTATACTGTACCGATTCAGGGTCCCTAACCACATCATCACCGACAATGGTACTCAGTTCACGGGCGGCGTATTCCAAGACTTCTGTGAAGAGTTCGGCATCAAGATCTGCTACGCATCTGTGGCACACCCGTGGAGCAACGGATAGGTTGAACGAGCCAACGGTATGGTCTTACAAGGTATCAAGGCTAGGATATTCGACCAACTACAACCATATGCGGGCTGGCGGGTACAAGAGCTCCCATCAGTTCTATGGTCTCTCAGAACCACGGTTAGTTGGGCAACAGGGCAATCCCCTTTCTTCCTAGTCTACGTGTGGAGGCCATGGGCCCCGGTACCTCATTACTAGTACATGGGCCACTCGGATAGAGGATGGGCCGAACCATGTAATTAGAGATAAGATAGCACCCGGCAGGCTGTGCCTTGTATAATAAGAAAGCATAGTCTTAGTCGGATAGGACTCTATCTCTAAGAAGGAAATCCCTTGGCCGTATCCAGCTGGGATCCTTATCATGTACCCCTGTCCCCTAGTATATAGTGGAAGGCAGGGCGCCCCTCAGGGCAAGGAGAGCAAGATCACCGATCATCAAACACCTCAGAGGAATAACACCTCAACTGGATGTAGGGTATTACCTCACATCGAGGGCCTGAACGAATATAAACCTTCTGTGTTCCTCTGCAATCCACCGAATTCACCCTCACCGAGTAGCCCCATAGTTTCATTACCGGTGCAAAGCATCGACAGTTGGCGCACCAGGTAGGGGCTCCAGCGAATTCCTCATCAGAAGATTCGATGGATTCAATCAACAAAGTCAACAGCAACAAGTTCTCCCCCGGAGATGCGGTTACCTTCGGGAGCTTAGACTTCATTGCCGACCAACTCGGCAATCTCACCATGGCTGAGGCAGATCCAATCTTGCCAGCCGAGGAACTAGCTGACATTGCACCAGTCGGCTCACAGGACGTCGCGATCTCCTTCCCCGACTTACTGCGGCAGTCCTTCACATCGCCAAGCGTCGGGACAACCCTCTCTGTCGATGCTTTGCACCGGCAATAATATTATGGGGCTACTCGGCGACCTGGAATTCGGTGGATTGCAGAGGAACACGGGAGAATTATACTGGTTCAGGCCCTCGATGTGAGGTAATACCCTATGTCCAGTTGAGGTGTTATTCCTCTGAGGTGGTTTTGTGATCAATGATCTGGTGTGCCCTCATGGGGCGCCCTGCCTCCCTTTATATACTAGGGGACAGGGGTACATGGTAAGGATCCCAGTCGGATACGACCAAGGGATTTCCTTCTTAGAGATAGAATCCTATCCGACTAAGGCTATGTTTCCTTATTGTACAAGGCACAGCCTGCCGGGTGCTATCTTATCTCTAATTACATGATCTGGCCCATCCTCTATTTGAGTGGCCCATGTACTGGTAATGAGGTACCCGGGGCCCATGGCTCCCACAGTAGCCCTTGAGACCTTCATAGTTGAGTCACAGCTGATGCCGAGTGCTCATCCTCCACGGTGAAGGTTACCCGAGTGCGATGCTCCCGAGTACTCTTTGTCCGAGTAAGTCTTCCCGAGTCCTGCTTCATGTCAGCTGGCAACGAGGCTATGAAGGGCTTCATGTAGATAAATGAATAGCGTGCGCCGAATAGGCGCACCTATTAGGTGTAGCCCCCGACTTTGTGCTTAATTGTGAAGACAATTAAACATAAAGTCAAGATCTTAACCTGGAAGTCTTTCCGAGTAGATTACTACTGGTATATGAGACTCTTCGTATCATGTCAACCGGAATATAATTTTATAGTCTTGCCGAGTAGGAGTCTACTCGTATATAGGACTCTTCGACTTTATGTCAGTCGGAATATGAGTTTATAGTCTTTTCCGAGTGGCGTCCCACTCAAAAGCTAGACTCTTCCGCATCATGTCAGCGGGAATAGATATTTATAGTCTCTCCCGAGTAGTGCACTACTCGAAAATTAGACTCTTCAGCGTCATGTCGGCTGGAATAATGTTGCTCATGGCAACTGATGGCCATGCATGTAGGCCGAGTACCACTTTATGAAAATAAATCCATTACGTGGTCAGGTGTTCCCGAGAAAGATACCTGCGCCCCCAATTTCAATGAAGACCAGCTTATGATCCTTGTAAGGATATATCCTCGAGACCTGGTGGATAAAACAGATACCCAAACATATATGTTTAGCAGTAAGGCTTTCATGAAGCATATCTGTTTACCTCATCGATTCCTGTGGGTAGCACCAGCGCTATAATTTCAACTCAGCCTGCGGGCGGCCCACATGGAGCATGCTACTGTAGGAACTCATGTCTTGTCGGCCCAATACCAACTGTGCAGGCCTGGGCCCATCTAGTCGGTTCAGGCTATAAAAGGATGGGGAGAGAGAAAAAGATTCCATCATCTTCCCCAAAGCAGCCAATCTCTTCGTCTTCCACCTTCGCGCCTAACTTTTCGCCTCCCGCCCGGCTAGGGTTAGCAGCAGCCGTTCCCCACCCGGACTCGGGCGATTTCAATCCTCTTCGTTTATTCCAAGCCCCCGATTTGCTTTCCCCCAAATCTCAACACCTCCAGTCATGCCGAAGGCGACGAATCCTGCGGGTGCACCAGGGAGTTCTTGGCCGATCTCGGATTGCGGCTCGGTGAAGCTGAGACGGCTGGAGAGCGAGCTGAAGTTGCCCAGCCAAGAAGTGATCCGTTGGCGGTCGGCGAGGGATGAGTCGAGCCACAACCCCCGGCCTGGTGAAACGGTAGTTTTCGCCTCTTTCTTTGATCGGGGCTTGTGTCTTCCGTCGTCTGATTTCTTCCGTCGCATCCTTGATTTCTACGGGCTGGAGTTGGTGCATTTAAATCCCAACTCGATCCTTCAGATCTCCATATTCGTTACTCTTTGCGAGTGCTTTCTGGGTGTTGAGCCCCATTTCATCCTCTTCCGACACTTGTTCCATGTCAAGCCCCAGCCTTCCAAGAGTAATATCAGTGTGATTGGGGGGGCTGGTCTTCAACTAAGGAGTGATGGGAAGAAAACATATATCGATTTGCCCTTGAAATCTTCTCTGAAGGGCTGGCACAAGGAGTGGTTTTCCTGCGCCGATCTAGCTCCTTCCTTACGCCCGTTTACTGGTATGCCGCCGGCGGTGTTGCCAAGCTGGTCTTCGGAGCCAACCTTTGAAGAACTGGGCCAGGCACATATACTGCTGACGAAGATAGATGACCTCAAGAGGGCCGGCTTGACGGGGCCCTGGGTGGCTCGTCGTTTCCTGACGAGGCGCGTCCAGCCGCTGAAGTTGAGAAGCGCTTTCGGCTGGGCCTTCAAAGGTAAACACGATCCCGACCGGGTGAGCAGCGAGACGGCGGACAAGGGGCAGTGACCGATACCTTGTTTGGCTACTTCTCTGAAGGGGTCGTTGCCACCGAAGATGATAACCGCCGAGTTGCCGCCTATAGCTTCATCCGGCCGCGGACCAAGGTAACCTTCTACCTTCTTCTGTGGTGAACGCCTGTGGAACGGTGATTGTTCAACCTTGCGTGATGGTATCTTGTCGACTTGCTTGTAGTGGCATGAGGAATTTGATGAAGACTCTCGTCCACTATCTGCGGTCGCGTCGAGGAAGAGGCCGAGGAGTCCCTCTGATGCCCAACCCGACTCCAAGAGAGCGGGGAAGAAGTCGATTTTATATCGGGGCGAGGGGGCCATGACAGCGCGCGCCGTGAGTGGCAGCTTGAAGATAAAGGACACCGCTGCCACAACGCCCACGCGGTCGAGTCCCAGGCTGAGATCAGCAGGCTTGGGCTCGACGTTGTCGTACTCAGCAACAGCGCCGCCAAGGGGCCAACCAGAGCAGAGGCCGATTGGGGCGAAGGAACCCGAACCAACCATACCAGAGTCGAGGCTGACTCAGGCTGATATGCCTCTGCCATCGATGACACCGACCGGGGCGAGTGCCGATGCTAGCGCTTCGCCGGGGAGCAGGCAGGCTGGCAGGAAGCTGAAGTTCCCCAAGAGGTGCTCTACTCCGGGCCTTCTGTAGTCGTTTTATGTTAAAATACAGTCCTGATGTCTTGCTTCGTTGTGCAGGAAGCGGGCCGATATCGACCTCAAAAAGGTTGACCCATCTGCTCCACTTGATGAGTCCGCCCTAGCCGAGCCAGCGGCAGCGAACACATCTGCTGAGCCGGCGGCCAGCCCGGTCGCTGAGACCGAGGTGGCTCCGACTACAGGGCCACTACCGCCACTCGACCAAGAGGTGGCTGTTGAAACTGAGGCCCCAGCCCCCGAGGCACCGTACGTCGCGGAAGCGGGGGACAGAACCCCCGAGCCGGTCCCCGATGTTGTAGGGGAAGGCGGTGCCGAGGCCAGGACCCCGTCGCCATCATGGTTATCGTCATCGCCATCGTCGCCGTTGCCGCCGCCGCCGGAGATCCCACATTTGCCTCGGATCGAAGCTCCCCCACGTGTGATGCCCCGGACCTTCACGTGGACCACTCACGACGGCACTATGAAAAGCTTCAGGCTCGATGAAGTCGTCGCAAGGAGAGAGCGCGAGAGCCTGCTTCGTGCCGCCATCAACGGGTCCCAAGGGGTCGCGGTATGATTCTTGTAGTGAAGCTCCAGCAATCTTCTTGTCTTGATGTTTGACTCTGTAATCGGTTTGTTCCTTGTCCCGAGCAGAAGCTCGTCGACCGCAACGAGGCGATGACGGAGATCCTGGTCGAGATGGCTCCCCACCTCACGGAATTGCAACAACTCCGGGCATTGAAGGCCGAGATGGAGGCACGTCACACGAGGAGGGAGGCCTGGCTGAAGAGCGGCGCTGATCAGCTCAGGGCAGAGACATGGGCCCTAGCCGAGAAGATCAGAGGTAAAATCCTCGAGCATATCTTCCCGACTGGACCGTTGATGTATTCATCCAGCTACGTCGATCCCGACTGCTCGGTGGTGTCATGACTGCACGATTGAGCTCTTGGCTAATCTGTGGTGCAGACCTCGAAGCGGAGTTAAAGACCCGAGCGGAGAGGGAGTCGCAGCTGAAGGAAGCCGAAGAAGCCAAGGCCGAGCTTGAAAGGGTCAAGGCCGACCTGACAAAGGCCAACACCGAGCTTGACCGGGAGAAGTCCGAGTTGGAGGAGGCTGTCGTCAAGCTCGGTAAGGAGAAGGCCGAACTGGAGAAGACCGTGGCCGGATGGGAGGCCGACTACGAAAGTATGTCCTCAACCCAACTGTGGTCTCAGCCAATACATTAGTCACCCTGTGTGTAGCCGAATCTGACAAGCTTACTTGCCGGCCGATCTGGGCAGGCATGAGAGCCAACGTCTAGGCCCAGTACCGGTTCTACACGGAGGAGATAAGGTCAATCAGGGAGTCACGGGAGGCCCTCGTCGGGTCCGTGAAAGGGCTCCTTGACCTTGTAGATCCCCGCCCAATGGGGACCAGCTGTAGCAGAATTCCTCAAATAATGGGGCGTCTCGAGGACGCGCCGAGTGCCCTGAAAAGGTACTCAGACGAGCGGGTTGCCGCCGGCGTGGCCCAGACCCTAGCAATGACCAAGTCCATCTACCCGAGGGCAGACATTGAGGCCATCGGGGAGGGATTTTCCGAGGAGACGACACCCGAGGAAGCGCTGGAGCTGATCTCACAGGCGAAGCCGACTGCTGAAGGGATTACCCGAGACCTGGGTCTGTAAAGGCAATACATTTTGTAGTCGGTGTATATATATGCTTTCATATACGATCATGTGTAAATATATGTGTCGTGCCGCCAAACTTATTATTCGGTTGTCATTAGCTTTGCTCGACCATGTAGCATGCACCGAGTTAGTTCGATAGAACTTGATAAAAAAAACGTTCGGAGTCAAGATGCTATACTCGGCGCGAACGCATCAGTCGTGGCAAGGCTTCATAACCGGGGTGAAATAAGCTTGTATTTATTGACAGAACACATATATACATGCAGCCCCGACTCACTACTCGATTGGAACAAGCGACGTAGTGAGTCAGGAAAAACTGTACACATGGAAAATGTAAACTCAGGTATAGAAAGGACGTAGCTGTTCTATTATTCCATGAGTTGGTGATGAGGACGCCGTCTTTGGTCTTCAGTCGGTAGGCGCCTGGCCGCGTGACCTTCGGCTATAATGAACGGCCCTTCCCAGATGGGGGATAGTTTGTGCCTGTCCTTGGTGGTTTGTATTTCCTTAGAACGAGATCCCCGACCAAAAAGGCACGGCCAATGGGACATTGCGATTGTGGTAGCGACGCAGGCCTTGAAGATACCTTGCCGACTGGATTGTTGCGGCGTCTCTTGCTTCTTCCAGCTGATCTAATTCGATCAAGTCGGGTGCCGTTGGAGTCGTCTTCGGAGTAAGCCCGGACTCGCGGAGAGCACGAACTGTATCTCTGTCGGTAGCCATGGCCTCGGTGCCGTAGACCAGGAAGAAAGGGGATTGCCCTGTTGCCGACTAACCGTGGTTCTGAGAGACCAGAGAGACGGATGGTAGTTCTTGTACCCACCGACCCGCATATGGTTGTAGTCGGTCGTATATCCTGGCCTTGAATGCCTTGTAGGACCATGCCGTTGGCTCGCTCAACCTGCCCGTTGCTCCGCAGCGTGTGCCACAGATGCATAGCAGATCTTGATGCCGAAGTCGTCCGCAGAAATCTTGGAATAGGCCGCCGCGCCTGAGTGCCGTTGTCGGTTATGATGCGGTTAGGGGACCCCAAACCGGTATAGTATACTCAGATGAAGTCCTTTGCTCGTGCCGCTGTGATTGTGTGACGGTTTAGCCCTCAATCCACTTGGTGAATTTATCCACTGCGACGAATAAATGCTTCCGTGAACCTCCTGGGGGCGCTTTCTTGAATGGTCGCGACCATGTGAGCCCCCAGTACTGCGAATGGCCAGGAGATAGGGATAGTCTGGAGTTCCTGGGCGGGGAGATTTGTCTGTCTTGCGAAGAACTGGCAACCCCCTTGCACTTGCGAACGATGTCTTTGGCGTCTGTGACTGCGGTGGGCCAGAAGAATCGCCTGCCGGTAAGCCTTTCCGACTAACGTCCTGGATGCAAAGCGTGGTTGCCACATATGCCCGAGTGGATTGAATGCAGGATCTGCTTGCCTTCCTCGATAGTGACAACAGCGCATGAGGACACCGGATGCGCTCCTTCGGTACAGGTCTTCTCCGACTAGCAGGAAGCTTTTGCTTCGACGCTTGATTCTGCTCGGCTTGACTGCAATCTTCTGGGAGTTCATCGTCTAGGAGGAATTTGAGAACAGGACCCCTCTAGTCTTGACATATGTGCAGCACTTCGGCGGTGGTTGGGGTATGGCTCGCCTCCCGAAAACTGCTCTTGTAACCGGTTTCTTCTTGCTGATGGCTCCCATAAGTTTGCTCGACAAAGATTCCAGTCGGAAGCCGCTCTCGCTTGGATCCCATTTTGCCACGCTCATCTGCCGCGTCGTTGTATTGACGCAGGACGTGTGTGATTTCCAGCCCGTCGACTTGTTTTTCCAACTTGCGGACCTCCTGACAGTATGCCGCCATTCGTGTCGTTGAGACAGGTCCAGTCTTTCATGCTTGGTTGACCACAGTTGGGAGCTCTCCGCGCACAACCAGTCGACGTATGCCGAGTGATATGGCGATGCAGAGCCCGTGAACAAGAGCCTCGTACTCGGCGACGTTGTGGGAAGCCGGGAAGTGGATTTGTAGTACGTACTTCAACTTTTCGCCAGTGGGGGATGTCAGTATGACTCCAGCCCCGGCACGCCGATCCGTAGGGAACCGTCGAGTACATTGTCCAGTACTCTAGCATTGTTGTTGGTGTGGGAGTTGAACTTCTGTCCACTCGCACGAAGTCGGCTAGAAGCTTGAGATTTGATAGCTGTCTGTGGCTGAAAGGTGATGTCAAACGCCATCAGCTCGAGTGCCCATTTAGCGATCCGGCCGGTGGCCTCGCGATTATGAAGGACATCCGAGTGGAAACGCTGTGACCACCGTGACTTGATGTGCTTGAAAGTAGACGAAAGTTGCACCAGCTTTCGGACTGTGATGAGTAGGCCGTATAGCAGCTTGGACTGCGCGGTATCTGACCTGCGGGTATATTTTGCCAACGAGTCGCCACAACCCACCCGCACAGCACCACCGCCCCCGCAACCCGACCGCAGGACCTCGCTGACAAAATAGATTGGCCGTTGTATTTTCTGAAGATGAACCCCTGTTCGGATCACTCCACTACCAGCACCGTGCTGACTACCTGTGTTGTTGCCGCCAGATAAAGCATTAGTGGTTCTGGGCAGGGGTGACACCAGCACGGGGGGTGATGTGAGGAATTCTTTGAAGTCTTCGAAGGCTCGCTGGGCTTCCGGGGTCCATTGAAAGTGTCCGCCTTTTTGAGGACTTGCAAGAAAGGCATGCCCCGTTCGCCCCAGTCGGCGAGATAAACCGACTGAGTGCCGCCATGCAGCCTGTCAGCTTCTGGACGTCTTTAAGGTTGGTCGGGGGCGCCATGTCTTGATGGCGTTGACTTTCTCTGGGTTAGCCTCATGCGCGCAACCGTCGCACAAACGTGAGACGATCGGCCACACAAACACAGCGACGAGTCTTCGACACGCGCGGACGCCCCGAAGGCGCACTTGTCCGGGTTTAACTTCATCTTGAATCTTCGAAGGTTTTGGATAAGGTTCTTCCAAGTCGGCATGAGGTCTTTTCTGGATTGGACTTGATCACCACATCGTCGACGTAGGCTAGCCACGTCCACCCATCGCACGTTGGCCCGAATCTGAGTGAACTGCAGACACCACTGAATAGACCCTTTGGTAGGTTGCGCCTGCGTTTTTTCAGACCGAACGGCATTGTGATATAGCATACGCTCCAAACGGCGTGATGAAAGATGTTTTTAAACAGTCTTGTTCCCTCAAGCTAATCTTGATGATACCGAGTAACAGTCGAGAAAACTGAGTAGTCGACCCCGCCGTGGAGTCAACCACCTGATCTATCCTGGGAAGACCAAATGGGTCCTTGGGGCACGCTTTGTTGAGTCGGATCAATGTAGTCGACGCACATTGCCCATTTACCGTTTTTCTTCCGGACCAGGATAGTTGGCCAGCCAGTCCGGGTGGTAGACTTCCTTGATGAAGCTGAGCTGCGAGGAGCTTGGTGATTTCCTCCCGGATAGCATCCTTGGTCTTGAGCGTAAGCGCCGCAGCGTTGCTTGACTACCGGCTTTGGCGTCTGGCTTTACGTGCAAAATAATCATAGGGCGTGCTCGATCACCTCCCTTGGTACGCCCGGCATGTCCGACGGTTTCCACGCGAAGATATCTTTGTTGGCTTGGAGAAGGTGACGAGCGCGTTTCCTATTTGGGGTCGAGTCCGGTCCCGACTGAGGCAGTCTTGGAGGGGTCGAAGGTCCAGGGGGATCTTCCTCGTTCAGAGTCCGCTGAAATTCCCGACTTCGCTGCTTTTTTCGCCGAACTGGATCTTGATCGACTTCAGATGTAGCGGCTTGCCGGATGCTGTCGCGCCCGACTGCCGCTTCTTGTGTTTGAAGCCAGCTCGCAGCTCTCCTTGTCGCAGGTGAAGGCTTGCTTAGCGTCGCTGCGGAGGAGAGGACTCCTGCTGGCCCGGGCATTCTTCAGCACCATGTACGTGTAGTGCGGTATCACATGAATTTGCGAGGGCCGGTCGTCCGAGTATCGCGTTGATACGCGGTCTCGAAGTCGGTGACTCGAGGAGATGTTTTCTGTACGGAAGTTGTCCCGCGTGACGAAGGTCACCGGCAAGGTTATCTGCCCGAGTGGGGTGATGACAAGCCGGGATCTATCCCATGCGAAGGCGCGGATGCTCCGGCCGTAGTCTCTGGAACAAGGATTCTATCTCGTCCAAGTCTTTGCGAACAGTTGATGTTGAGGCACTGCCTCCGTTGATAAGAGGTTTCATTCAGCCTAAATAATTTCTGACGACCGGGTTCCAGGACGAGTGGGTATCGTCCCGGGTGGGAAACCCGATCTGGGGTGATCTGCGCGGTTGAAGGTGATAGCCATCTCTGACCAGCGCAAGTATTGGGGGGTATCCGTTGTGGAGACCGCGTTAATGCCCGCCGCTGATAGCTTCTGCTTGCGCTTGATTCGACGCGAGTGGCCCCCCGAAGATGTGGTTGAGTTCGGCTTGGGGGTCCTGAAAATCATCAGCCGGACCCGAGTTTGGCTTGTCCTTGTCCTTGTCGGCGCCAGACGATGCAGCTTGCTCGGAGGCAAACTTCTTGAGCATGCGGCGTCCTTGGCCGCGTGCCGCCCTTGGGTGAAAGGGGCAAGGCCGCTCATGACTTTCTGATAGTCGTTGTTCCGCTAGGCCGCGATCGACTGCGCTCCATGTTAGCCACCTCGTTGTCTGACTTCCGCTTGCGGCTGCCAGGCTTGTTCTGAGGGGCTCGTTGTCGGCTTTCGCCCTGTTGTCTTTTTGTCGGGGCTCCTTCGTCTGTCGAAGGCCTCTGCGACGGCTTCAGCCGAGTCGCGTATTTGTTGGCCATGTCGAAGAGAGTCCGGACAGTGGATGGTGGCTTCCGAGTGAACTTCGCGATGAGCGGGGCGTCTTTTACTCCCTTGCGGAAGGCGGCGATGACGACCTCGTCTTTGATGCTTGGGATTTGATTGCGCTTCTCGGAAAACCTTTTGATGAATTCACGCAGAGACTCGTTCTTTTTCTGATGCAGCTGGTAAAAAGGTCGTGCTCGGAAGCCGGTCTCTCGTAGGTCCCCTGGAAGTTAGCGATGAACCGCTCCTGAGTTGTCCCCAGAACCGATCGACCGCCTTGGAGGCCTGTCAGCCATGTCCTCGCCGAGTCGGATAACGCGACTGGAGGTAGTTACCATGGCTCTGCTGTCGCCCCAGCAGCTTGACACTGCTAGACGTAAACGGTGAGCCAGGACTCTGGGTTCGTCTTGCCGTCGTACTTTTCGATTCCGGTGGCTAAAGCCGACTGGCAGCGGACGTCCTGTAACTCCCGAGTAAAGGCTGGAATGCCTTCATTATCGTGAGGACTTGGGCTTCGGTTTTGGCGGTGTAGCCGCTCGTAGTGGGAACGAAGTGCTCGTGTTCATCCTCCAGTCGCGCGCGTTCATCCTCTTCGCGTTCTTAGCCGGGCCCTTAGGGTTGTGGCGAAGATCGCGTTGTATCGCAATCGGAGGTCTTGATTGGGTTGGCGGTCGTATTAGTGATGCCGACCGGTTGTCGTAGTTGGTATTGCCGAGTGTTGTTTGGCGGGACTCTTCGTGCTGCCGGGTTGGAGCCGGCCGCCGTTGTCGTGCTGGATGCAGATGACTCCGCCGCTGGAGAGCCTGTTCGATGGGTAGGTATTGTGAGTGTTGCCTGACTGTTCTTGCTGCGGCAGGCGGCAGCAGTAATCATCGCCTTGATCTTGGCGATAGTTGATAACCTGTGGCCTGATGATATCCGGCCCAAGCTGGAGCGTGTCCAGCAGAGTTGCGGCGGCCACGACGGGTTCTGTTGTGGCGTGACGAAGACTCGTGTCCGTCGACCAACTTTGGTTTGGAGGATCTGCTGCTGGGCGGCTCGCCCAGCCTGTCGAAGCCCGTCATTGCAGAGCTTGTCGGTTGGCACTCCTCTTGTTTTGTAGTCGCGCGCCTCCTCTTGTTGCTCCCTCTTGCAGTCGGCGCCACCTCGGAAGGTGGCGTTGAAGCCAATGAAGATCTCCGCGGGGAGGGAGGAAGCTTGCCAAGGTGGAGTCCGAAGTGGTGCTCAAACCACCATCCGACTTAGCTGTCAGACTCCGAGTAGTTTATCTTGGACGACTCCGACCTCCCTAAGATCCAATCTGAAATGGTTCATGACCGCTGTCCAAACTGAATCGCTGGAGGTCGGTCTGCTGCGCGGTAGTGTAGATGCACAGCGTCGCCGAATCCGTACGGAGGATTGACGATCTCTCCGCCTCTCGGCCTAACCCGCGCTGGCTGTCCCTGGGGACGCGACTGGCGCAACGCGCGGCTAGCTCCTCAGCTGGCAAGATCGGATCTGCCTCAGCCAAGGAAAGGTTGCCGGTTGATCGCGACGGAAATCAAGGACTCCCGAAGGTGATGGTTGTCTCCATTGGAGAACT
Organism: Oryza meyeriana var. granulata; assembly: GCA_003991445.1. Lineage (NCBI taxonomy): Eukaryota > Viridiplantae > Streptophyta > Magnoliopsida > Poales > Poaceae > Oryza > Oryza meyeriana. Next base: position 1,241 of record RYFJ01001880.1, on the reverse strand, counting down.
TGTCGCCCTTGACTCCGTTGATGGGGATCCATCGAATCTGTTGATGAAGAATTCGCCGGCCCCTTCCTAGCGCGCCAACTGCGATTGCTTTGCGCACCGGCAATAATATTATGGGGCTACTCGGCGACCTGGAATCGGTGGGGGATTGCAGAAGGAACACGGAAGAATTAACTGGTTCAGGCCCTCGATGTGAGTAATACCCTACGTCCAGTTGAGGTGTTATTCCTCTTGAGGTTGGTTTGTGATCAATGATCTGTGTGCCCTCATGGGCGCCCTGCCTTCCCTTTATATACTAGTAGACAGGACATGTATAAGTCTAGTCGGATTACGACCAAGGATTCCTTCTTAGAGATAGATCTATGACTCCACAAACCCCCCACAAAAAACAAACCACAAACACCCCCCAACACAACCACACCCCACCACCACACACCCACAAACCACAAACACCCAAACCACCAAAACCAGAAAACAACCAAACACACCCCCAACAACACCCACAAAAACAACCAACAAACACACCACAACAGACCAGCAAAAAACCCAACAAACCCACCCCCAAAGAACCCAACACAACACCAACCACCAAACCCAAAACCAGCCCACAACAACCCAAAACCAAAAACACCAACAAGCCCCAGCCACACAAAAAACCACCAAACCCCCCACAACACCACCAAAACACCCAACCACACAAACAACCCAACACAAACACCCCAAGCCAAAACAACCCCAACAAACCAAACAGCCACCCACCACACCCAAAAACACAACACAACACCCAAAACACAAAAACAACCCAACAACCACACAAAACAAAAAAACCACACACCACACACAACACCACCACACCCAACCACACCACAACCACCACACACCCACACAACACAACACCAACACACACCAACCAACACCACAAACACCAACAACCCCAGCCCCCCCAAACCACCACACAACCCCCCCACCCACCACAAAAACCCACCCACGCAAAAACCCACAAACCCACACAACCAAACAACACCAACACACAACTCCAACCACCACAACACCCACACAAACAAACCACCAAAACAAAAACCCCAAAACAACCACACACCACCACACAAACCAACCAACAACAACCCAACCAAGAACCACCAACCCAACAAACCGAAGCAAAACACACGACAAACCACACCCCCAACACAACAAACAAAACACCCAACCACCAAAACTAAAACAAACCACCCACACAAACCACC
>RYFJ01001879.1:0-216432 GCA_003991445.1 Oryza meyeriana var. granulata | reverse complement strand
CTGGTGCATGTGATTGGTTTGCTTATTTATAACGATGCTTCATATTTGAGATGCCTTCGTAATTGCGCCCCGCTCAAAGCTCTGGACAATGATAATCCAAGGCCATCTCCTATCGGCCATCACAACTCGTCTGCTGCCAACTTGGCTTCTCTCTGGGGCCGATGCAGCTTCATATGATTTTATAATCCATCGTTCGGGTCCCGTCTTTGGCCTTGGTCAGCTTCCAATCGGCCTGTTCTTTATCGGCAAACTTCAGGCTCGGGGCAATTCAGCAATGCCCTGGAATATGCAGCCGCGATGCGGAATTGACAGATTCCCTTCTTCTAGGGCGCCGCCACGAGATATACATTGCACTGGCCAACACCAAGCTTTTCAGTCTCGATGGTGGTCAGAATGGAAAAAACATCTATTCAGCTTAGCGGTCACCTGCTATTGTCTCGCTGACACTGAGTACGTGGAATCTGATGAAGAGGAACACCCGCAGCCTTAACCATCACTTCCATCATTATCTAATCTTATTTTACAGGTTGCCAGCGTCGACCCCCGAGAACAAGCAAACAAACGGTCGGCGATCCAGTATCAACCTCCATCGGCCACCCCAAACTTAGGGCGCGACGCTCCACCTCCATCGGCTCCCTCAAAGTGCCCGGCGATGGGACAAAAGCCGAACAGAATAGCACATCGCCCGCCTGAAGAAGTGACAGAAAAACCGATGCCGATCGCCGTTTGCCCCGACGTCACCTTCTCCTCCAAACAACATCGCTCCCTCATCTCACTCAGGTATGCGCCAGTCTCATTATTATTATTACCGCTTCCGCTTATCGTTACAGTTTATTCCAGCTCGAATCATCGCTCCAGGAACTCAACACTCCTCCGATAATCCTTCCACAGCACTGAAGCGATGGCTTCTCGCTGCTCCCACCTCGGGTACAAGTCCACGCTCATCGAGACTGCTCTATTCCATCGGCTGACATTCGGGTCCCTCCCGAAGAACACCCTATTTCATCTCACTGAAACCGATGCACCCGAGCTGCTTGCCGTCCTGCTTCTCAGTTAACTTCTTTATGCCCATACTTTGCTTTTAACTTTTTACATCCCCTTACGATGTCAATTTTGCAGTACCTTAGCCGATTTGTCCCCTTTGACATACAAGTAAGACTTGAGTTTGAGCAGAAGAGCGAACCAACCCACCAGCTACAGTGACCAAACCGTCACTTCCCAGCCGACGTGGCGCGGATTATCTAAACAAGCATCAACAGTCGGCTGGAAACCAATTGATGCGTACTAGTTGAAGACTGTGGCCGATTCAGGCAAGGCTTGCAGAAATCGAGCACTACTGCCGAAGAAACTCGTCGATGCATTAACACCCTGCAGCATACCTAGAATCACTCCACATGTTTAAACTTATCAAGCTTAGAGACAGCGGCATAGCGATCACTGACCCGAATAGAGGATCACCTGCCACTCCAAGCGCCGACGGCTGCTAGCCCAGACAGAAAGGAAAAGAACTTGATGATATGGCTGCTGCCCCCCAAGAGCTCCAACCTAAGCATAGACCAACTGAAGAAGAAGAAAGCCGTGAGCCCTACTTCGCCTGATAGAAACTTGAAAAAGTTCGTAAGGATCTGAAGCCACAGAATCCCAGCTTATCGGGCTTGCCACAAGCCATCCAAGAACCAAGAGCGTGGTTGCAGCGGACGGTGTGTCAAGTCATCCATCGGCGCAAGAAACTTGAAGACCCATCCCAGGCTCCGATGATGATGACATCCGTGCCATTAATGAAAGATAGAATCAATGTCTAAGACGCGCAAATCGAAACTATTCAAAATTCTTTGTAACTTAACAATCTGATGATCTTCCGAAATACGCTGGCTGTACTGTAACATAACTTGATCGGCTCTGCTGCCTGTCTCCCTTCATTGCCCTTAGTATTATTTTTGTTTATTTGATCTAAAGGCATTACCAATTGATATCGGCTGTCTTTAGGCGATGCCAAAAAACATCGGCTTTCCAGACTATTTTAAAATCGGCCATACTCAACCGATTTAAGAATCGATCCACACGCTAGGGTAGTTATTTCTTGAGATATTTTCCGTTAAGCACTTTAGCAAACTCTGTCCCATCAAGATCTTTATAACACATAGGCATTTACCAGGCACACAGATAATCCGATAGGGCCTTCCCAATTAGGCGACCATTTTCCTAAACTTATTATCTCTGGACCCGATCGGCAAATCAACTTCCACACAAGATCTCCCTCGGCAAACGACTTATTCACCACCTTTTTGTTGTAATGCCGAGTTGCCTTAGCCTTATTTTCCTTGATCCTTTCCAACGCCTTTAACCGATTCTGAGCTATTAAATCTTCAAGTTCATCTGTCATTCAAGTTATAATAATCATCGGCGTCAATGATTCTGTAAAGAAATCCTCCTAGAGCCGATGTTAGTTTCCCATGGTAAAACCGCTTCATGGCCAATCATACTAACTGATACGGCGGCACCCGAGTACGATCCATGACATGCCATCCTCAAGCCATAGTGAAATCGGCTAACGTAGTATGCCATCGCCGTGGCTGCTCATCAATTTTCCGCTATAATGACTTGATCAAACTCTTGTTAGAAGCTCTCTGCCTGCCCATTGGCCTGAGCATAATAAGGCGACGGAATTTAATAGCTTTGATTCCCATACTGCGCAGCAAACTGTTGAAACTCATCAGAACACAAAGATAGACCCTGATTAGTAGTTATCGTCTGAGGAATCCCAAACCGATAAATAATATGCTCTTTACAAACTCGATCGCATTCCTTGGAACGTAACTTTCTTCAAAGGAACCGCCTCACCCACTTGGTAAAATATCTGTTGCGCCAATTGAACTTATGCCCTTTACTTGATGGAGGAAAAACCTGGCCGATCATATCAATTCCCCACCTCTGAACGACACGGTTTGATGATAGGATTCATAGCCGATGCTGGTGCTCGCTGTATATTTCCAAACTTCTGACAATCTTGACATCCTTTATAATACCTAAAGCAATCTCCAGCATTGTCGGCCAAAAATATTCTCTCAGCAACCACTTCATCTTATGCACCGATGATGAGTCCACAGACGCCTTCATGCACCTCGCACATAACCACTTTGGCTTCTTCCAAATTCAGGCCCCTAAGCAGAACTCCCTCAAAAGTCCGATAATACAACTCCCCATCAAGCAGCACATATTTAGTAGCTTATACGAATCTTCCTGAACCGATTGTGACGGATTTGCAAGTAATCAACTAACTCCTGTCTCCAGTCATCGGCCTTGTTCTGGATGTCAATATCGGCTATCTCAACTCAACCTGCCTATTCAGCCGATACCTGAAGCAATCTATGCAAGATATTGGCTTCTAAGTTCTGCTCCCTGGGAATATGATCTATTGATACTATCTTGAAATCTCTTTAAAAATCTGTACACCTCATAATATGACCTCAAAACATCATCCCTACACTCATATTCTCAGACAATGCTTGATCACAATAAAGAATCGCCAATTATCTCTATGACATTGGCTCCGATCTCCTTTAAGAGTGAAGTCCTTTTAAAACCGCCTCGTACTCTGCTGATTATTAGTCCGATAAGGCTAATTGTAAAAGCAAAACTCAAAACTTGCCCCCGAGGCGATATGATAACTAAGCCGATAAGATCCATGCTTGCAAACGATCCATCGAAAAACAAAGTCCATGGGATCGGCTCCACATAATCTCATGAGACCTCTGTGTTGCACAATGAAATCGGCCACTGCTTGTCCTTAATTGCTTTAGCGATTTCATATCTTAGGTGAACTCTGTCAAAGCAAAAACCACTTGCCAACTCGCCTTTTAAGACTGGAGCCGACAACATATATTTGACCACATCGGCCTGGCAAACTACTGTACATTCAGCCGATAGGATGTAATGTCTTAATTTCGTGCATGAGAATATAAACAGGCATAATTTTTCCACTGTAGGATACCTTGTTTCAGCATCCAAAGTTTCTGCTCAGATAAAAACAACTCACTCTTTGCCTTCAAATTCCTGAATTAAATAGAACCGATGGATTTCTCATCGCTGACAGATACAACTTGAACGGTAGTCCTTTTCTGCGGCGAGGAACTTAAATAGGTGGGGAACTCAGATTAATTCTTGATTTCATCAAATGCCTTCTGCTGTGCTGCCCCCACACAAACTCTGATCGGCTTTCAACTTCAACAACGGCGTGAAAGACTCAATTCTCCCTGACAAATTTGATATAAACCTTCTCACAAAATTAATCTTGCCGATCAACGATTGCAACTCTGTCTTATTGCTTGGTGGCTCTGTAGTCTTAATGGCTCTGTAGTCTTAATGGCTCTGATACTTCGCTGACTGACTTCAATCCCTCGCTCATGAACCATAAAACCCAAAAATTGCCCAGCCGATACACCAAAAGCGCACTTATTGGGATTCATTCTTAGTCCGTATTTCTTGGCTCTCTCCAGCACTTTTTGTAGATCGGCTATATGGCTTTCCTCACTTTTAGACTTGACCACCACATCATCAATATAAATCTCTACCAATAAGCCGATGAGATCATGAAATATATAATTCATCGCTCTTTGATAAGTCGCACCGGCACTTTTCAATCCGAAAGTCATTACTACCCACTCATACAGGCTGATAGCTCCTGGACACCGAAACGCAGTCTTATGTATATCTTCTTCAGCCATAAAAACTGATTGTATCCCGCATTGCCGTCCATGAAGCTGATATCTTGTGGCCTGAGGCTGATCCACCAATAAATCCGCTATCGGCATTGGGTATTCATCCTTGGGGGTAGCTTTATTCAGATCCCGGAAATCAATACATATCCTCAATTTTCCATTTTTCTTCTCCACCGGGCGATATTAGAACCCACTCAGCATATCGGCATGGTCTTATAAATTTGGCATCATATAACCTTGTAATCTCCGCTTGATCGGCTCATATAATTCTGCCTTGAATCTCCTTGGAGCCTGCTTGAATGGCCGATATCTGGTTTAATGGGCAGCCGATGTTCAACAATCAATCGGTTAATCTGGCATCTCATGGTACTCCTAGGTGAAACAATCCCGATACTCCTTCAATAATGCTATCAATTCTTCTCGAAGTTCAGGACTTAGTTTTCTGCTTATGTACGTCGGCCTTGGCTTATCTCCTGGTCCTATATCAATCTCTTCCAAATCATCAGCCGACATAAATCCTTGCCCCAGTTTCCCCTCGAAGTCTTCAATAGAGCCCATCAGAGTAACAATTCAGAGCCGACTTGCTGAATCGGCTGTATCCCCTGGCTAGTGACCTTAAGGTAATCTCCTTCCCATATTTTTCCGGATAGGCAGTCAACACCGTCGGCTTCCCAGACTGGTAGATCGGTCATGGCAATATTGGTCGACCGATCTGCTAGCACTACCTCGACTTGATCTCCCTGCCATTGTATCAAACATTGATGCATTGTCGAGGGCACACAGCAGTTTGCATGAATCCAGTCCCTACCGAGAAGCAAACTATACGACCCCTTCCCGTCAATGACGAAAAACGTGGTGGGTAATGTCTTATTCCCTACTATCAACTCCACGTTCAACACACCTTTAGCTTCTGATGAATTCCCACCGAGGTCTTTTAGCACCATATTTGTCTTGATCAGATCTTTAGTAGTTTTCCCCAATTTTCGGAATATGGCATGAGGCATGAGATTAACTGCTGCTCCCCCATCAACCAGCATCTTTGCCATCGGCTTCCCATTCACATAACCCTTGATGTATAATGGCTTTAGGTGCCGATGCTCTGACTCCTCAGGTTTGTCAAATATAGCCTGATCGGGTTGTAACGTTAGCTGAGCAAAAATCTCCTCATCGCCTTCTTCATCTGATGAAAGTGCTCTATACTCCCGAGGTAAGAAGAACACTATATTTACTGGGGCCGATTGATCAGGTTCATCATCTTTTTCCTTCACGCGCCAAACCTGTTTAGTTTTCTTGTGACGATGATCGGCCTTTCCCTGATCTTGACTCTGTTCTTCCTGTTGCTCTCGGTGTCGTAAACGTTGTGCCCTCTTCTTCTGATTTTTCGTGAATATCCCACTAGGGCACCATTGAGGATTCTGGACTTGTCCTTCATGTACTTCCTCTTCATCCTCTCTATCCTCTTCAAGGAACTCTTCATGGATCGGCCCTAATCGGCTATGAACCGATGCTCTTTTCCCAAGCGACCGATCCCGCAAAAACTTCTGCTGGCGATCATGCTGATTCCCTGCACTGCTGCACTCGGGACAATCTTCTACTGATGGCAATCTCATCCCCTGATCCCAGCAGAATCGGAAGAACGGGCAGTTCCAATGCGGATTATACATCTCTGGCTCATCCTTCTGTTCCTCGTACCTTGAATATTTTTCTATCATATCCGATGAAGTGACCCTTGGCTTGTACCTTTGACGTCCTGTTCCATCGGCCTGATCCCTTGATGATGATCCCGCGTATACCATGTTCACGGGAAATGGGTGCCCATCAATCTTCATTGGCTTCTTGTCTTCAAACTTGATTCGTCCTTGCTCGACTGCCGATTGATTTTGTTGCCGAAAAACTTTGCATTCGTTGGTGTGATGCGATATCGCATTGTGCCACTTGCAATATTTCTTCTTCTTTAGTTCTTCGGCTGACAGAATAACGTGATTTGGTGGTAGTTGTATCTGCTTCTCTTGTAACAACAAGTCAAATATTTTATCGGCCTTACTGATATCAAAATCATACCGTTCCTCCTTGCCGATATCCTTGACCCATGGACACGATACCGATTTCTTGTTCCTGGCCCACTCCGCCAATCCAACCTCAACATCGGATTCCTCATCTTCTGAGTCCGATGAATAAACTTGCACCTGGGCAACTCGTCTTTGAAAATTTGTCCTTCCTCGCTTCTTGAAATCGGCTTTCATGAGCCGATACCCTCTGCACCAGATGCGCCAGGGACTCGAACTCTTGGGATGAAAATCTCTCTTTGATCGGTGCCAAAAGTTCCTGGAAAGCCAAATCGGCCAGCTGCCCATCGCTCAGGTTCAGACTGTAACATCGGTTTTTAACCTCCTGAAATCGCTGGATGTACTCCGGTACTGTTTCATCTGGTCGTTGCCTAATCGACGGCAAATCTGTCAGTCTCATCTCATGGATTCCAGCAAAGAAGTATTTGTGAAACTGTTTTTCTAGATCGGCCCACCCCCGAACTGAATTCGGTGGTAATGAAGAAAACCATGCGAAAGCCGACCCTGATAAGGACAAGGGGAAAAATCTAACTCTCAGGGCCTCTTCAGCCGATGCCTCCCCGCACTGTGCCAGGAATCGGCTAACATGTTCCACTGTAGATGTATCATCTTGCCCTGAGAATTTAGAAAAATCTGGGACCCTGTATCGGTGTGGTAACGGGACCATGTCAAACCACTCGGGATATGGATGCCGATACATAAACGTTTGTTCTCTGGGCTTCATCCCGAACTGTTCCCTCATTATTTCCTCAACTCGTACCAATAAGTCTTCTTCCCTTGGATTCTCCTGTTGATACTGGTGGTACTGTACCGGTGGAGTTGGTTGCCGATTTTGTCTATAATAATCCTTCTGATAACTGCCTGGATCGGCCCCTCCCACTGGATAGTTTTGCTGATATCCTCCATAGTAAGTAGACCGATGATATCCAGCAGGAATATCCTGTTGCCCCCCAGCCTGGTTTTGTGTAAACAAGTTTTCTGGTACATTCCTGCTGATGTTGTAAGCAACCTGATTCGGCTCTATCTTTGGTGGGAGGAACACAGGACCTCGGGTCGGTTCTTGGGCAATCGATCCATCAACAGTTTTCTTGATGAGGTTATGCAATGTATTCACCAAGATCCCCGACTGATTAATGAGCGCGTGGTGCACCGCCTCATTGACCATATCCTGTAAAGGCTTGATTGGTGGGCTCTCGGGTTGAGTATGGCTCGATTCTCCAACCAATACTGGCTTCGGAAATTGGGATTTCTGAATCGACCCTTGCCTTGTCATACTGAAGGACTCTAAGCACAGCTTCTGAAAGTTGGCCATAGTTTGCTCAATCTGCTGTTTCTGCTCTTCTGTTAAATCCTCCATGCTGACTGGAATTACGTTGTCTGTCTTGATCTCTTTCCCAGCCATGTTGCAGGTCTGATTGTCAAAACTTTGCGTTGAAACTTTGGGTTGAAACTTCGTGGTCCCACCAGGCGTGCCAAAAGCGTGTTGATGCCAAAAATCGCCGGGATCTGGTTCGGCGTCGGGTTGACACACGAAGGCCTAGGAGATTTGCTTTACTCCAGTGCAGGTCCTAAAATGTTGAGGTTCGTAGGCATGCCAGTCAATTTGACCCTGTAATTGACAAGGAGGAAAATGTTAGGTCAATGAGCCAATCGGCTGGAAGCCGATCTAGACTCGTTTCATCGGCCGATGGCCGATAAGCACTGTAGCACTTATACATCGACTAGAAGCCGATGACGGCAGGAGCAATAGCATAATAATAAACAAGTATCGTGCTAGCCGATCATCGAAGGGATATTCAAAAACCGGCTATAAACTTGGCAAAATAAACAGGCAGAATGCATAAGTAAATAAATCGAATAAACTCTAGCCGATCATAGTTTAGTGTTACTGGTATTGCCGTGAAAATGTGCCCATGCCTGGGCCCTTGCTTATATCGGCTCCCGGGGTCTTCATCCGCTATCCGGGCTCGTACCCGGGTCCTTACCTAAGCTCGTGCCCGGGACCTCGCCTGGGGTCGTTCCCGGGAACCTGCTTGTACTTGCACTTGGATCGGCAGAATAAACCAATCGGCTAGCCTTTAGCCGATCATAACAATAATACAGGCAAGAATATGTAATGAGGTATGCAACGACATAAATGATAGACAATTGATGAGCCAGCCGACTATCGAATAGAGCATATGAATAAAAGGGCTAGAAGCCGATTATGAAATAAGACAATGAATAAACGTAGTCGGCTTCAACAGATAACTTATCGGCTAAGCACTCCGATAACAACATCGCATAACACCCATCGGCTCATCAAGAGTAAAGCTATTATCGTCAGTCTAGTAGATCGGACCCAACCGTTGCAGCACAGACCAATGATGATAACGATACCTCAATGGGCCGATAGATATAATGCGATCGTGATGAAGATAACTTACCGGCTATACACCCCGATAAGACGCTTGCGCGTAAAGCATCGATTTAGCAGGATCAGTTTATCGCTAGCAGTTTAGTAGGTCGGACCTAACCGATGCAGCACAAACTGATGATAAACCGCTCCCAGTAAGCCGATACGATCTACGCACGCGTGATGTGATATACCTAATCAATCTATGAGATCAAACTGAACTGATGCAGCCATAGATAAAATAAATATATCGTGGTAAGCCGACTACCATAAACCGACTAGAATATCGGACCTAACCGAGGAAGTCCTAGCCGATAGGTAGCCGGGGTGACGAGACTTACCCTCTCGCAGGAGTTCGGACCTAACCGATGCAGCCCGGCTCGAGAAACAGGATCCCGTCGAAGGGGTGGCGATGCGCCGAAGTTTGTATTGATCGTTGTGATAATTTACAAGGTGCCCGGGCGTACGTATTTATACCCTGAGTTACATGAGTCCTTATAGGACACGATACATGATTTCCTATCCATAACAGAAAAATGCTAACTAATCCTGACCGGACACGAGGTCAGGTTTCCTAAAGATAAATACCTGCCTAATTAATAGGTATAGTAAATAACTGCCAAGTAACGGTCTTCGCGGCTCCTTCCCGACTCCGGCCTCTTCTTCGTCAGTTGACTGCAATCTCTCCTTTGACCGAATCTGACACATGGCCTTACCAAATTTTGGCGTTAACAGAAACCACTTTTGTTTAACTCAGAAAATTGTAGCCTTTACTGTGGATAATTTGTATTTCACAAAACTACCTCTCAAAATAGGCCTAAGTATTATTCAAACCTTTCTTTTTGACAAACTTGAGAATTTCACAACTAAATCATTTTAAATCAAATTTCAGTGAACCAAATTTTGTTGAAACCAGTAGATTATGCTCTGTTATATAAAAATACTTGTCTTCTTGAAATCTTAATAGAAAATGTCAGTCAAATATAATAACTGAAGGTTACAATATAAATAATTACAAGACTGCCATTTTCAGCCCTTCTACCTTGTTATTTTTGTATCTCCCAATCCAGAGATGCAAATGACCTGTTCTTTCTCCTAAAATCTTGTTAGGACATGCCCTACCTACTGTATTTATCTCAGATTTTATTGATTATTTTTGCATCAGCATATTTAATTGATTCTTATTTGCATATTCGCTTTTATCGGTAGATTCAGACAATTCGGAGTACGTGGAGCAAGAAACAGAGGTTGAGAGTGACCACTCACTGTAGCAAGGCAAGCATCTAAACAAGCTACTAAGCAAGCATCTAAGCATATTGAACCTATATTTTCTATAAATTGATTTGTTTGCGAAGGAAATATCTCTATGCATGTTTCGGTCTTGTTAAAATGGGAAACACGGGTAGAGTTTATATTACCCAATTGTATTCATTTCCATTCCTTGGTTATTGACTCCATGTTGTTACCTTGTCACCACTGGTTAAGGACTTTGGGATACTTCTATTTTACTGAACGCTTAGCCATGCTTATTTCTAGACTTAGAAAAAAATCCGATAGATGGAGCTCTCGGTTCAAAACTAGTTTAATACGTATGGATGGGTTAAAATCTGAAAAGAATAACTTCTGATTTATAATTAAGAATATGTTTGACTTGGACGGATGATAGGGCGATGAAGGGATGGTGTTTCCCCGATGCACGTAGCTCTGTCTGGGTCGTTAGGACCGAACATGTTGACGTCTATTCACGCACCCTACGTACTTCCACATGCCGGGAATGGGACGGCTTAACTCAGTAGCACGGGAAGCTGTGGCTATCTACGCCCGTCCGTCAGTCGTGAGGGGAGACCTTTGGAGGACCTCGTGCGAGCTTGGTTTTAGCCGGAGGTGCCTCCCGCGACGGTGAGCCCGCCTTAGTTACCACGCACACATGTGACTAAGTCGTCGGGGGTCCAGACGTGGTTTAGGTGGTTGGGGCTAAGCATGCAAAAGGTTCTGTTGTGACCTCTAGTCCGCACTCAACGTGTAGAGTGTGGGTACCGACGGGTACGGATCAAACTAGAGTGTAGCCATTTGGCTTCTATCACATCGTGTGGGTAAAGATGTACACCTCTGATTAGAGTAAGAACTATTCGAATAGCCGTGTCCACGGTTACAGGACAACCGCTTGATGTGTTAGTCAATGTATGTTAGCATCAAACTTGGGAAATATGGTTATGGATTATGTTGTTATACCATGACTTAGGATAGTCATGGATGGATGGATTTATATAAAAGGCCTTGATGTTAAATATGACTTGATTTAGTCATGAAAAGTGGTATGCTTGTGTAGCATATGTAATTGGGCAATGGTGGCCCATGGATGATGATTAGAGCATGGTTTGTGCTCACTTTTAATTACATTTCAGAACTATAAGCTTGCTGTTTTCAGATTGCTATATTTTGCAAATGCTTATGTTTTAAATGTAGTACTTGCTCAATAAAATCAGCTTTATGCAAAATCAGATCAACATAGCCATACTCCTTGATGTAGAGACTAGCATTACTCCTTTGAACTATTATTATTGTATAAGTCTAGCTAAGTACTTGTGTACTCACGCTGCATCTTTCAGGTGAGGACAACAACGACATTGATGTGGTCTACTATTATCCCGCCGAGGGTGGCGAGGATAATGTGTAGTTGAAGTTAAGTTCTATCCCAGTCGGTTGCCTTGTGGTATGGGTATGGCACCACTGGTCTTATCCTTTATGTTGATATTCCGCTGCTATCTTTTGCGCTACTCTGTGATGTATCAGGGTGTGTAAACCCTCTATGTAATAGTTATAACCCTGCTGCTTGTTTATCCATATTTAGAGTACTTGTGATGTTTATCAATTGCTTGCGATGAAAGTGTGAGGCTAGTCTCTTTCCTGGGGATTAGCTGAACATGAGTATGAGTTGTGTAGAATGAGATGGTTGGGGGATAGCTATTGTGGTTCGAGTCCTCTGGGGTACATATCGTGTTTGGTCGCCACCATCGAGTGGTTTGACGGGCGTATGACGGGGAGGACTGGCAAGCTATCCTTATGATTATCTGTTTTGTACACTTCTCGACATTTTGGATTTGTATTATGAACGGGTAAATATTATGGCAAGGCTGCGATGAGGATGGATGGTTACCATACTTAATTGGGTTTTATTCGAGATCCCATCCATCTAGATATTTCGCGTTGTCATAGTAATTACTCTCCATAATGTACTTCTGGGGTGCCCACATAAACAATGATGGCTACTAAATATATATGAGTTAGGATGTCCTAGGGTGAGGGTTTTCCCTGTGACGGGCGCACTCCTCATGGGTTTAGCCCACGACACAAATACAAAGCCCAAAGGCCCAAACTGACTCGGACAGAAAAAATAATACAACTTTTTTTGACATTCTGAACAGCTTAGGAGGAATTTTGGTGTGAAATCAAAACTATCTGAAAATAGACTTCATAAGCTTTCCAACAAGTACTTGTAGGTCCTGTAACTCCTTCTGAATCAAAAGTTATGGCTGTTTGAAGTTGATGCTGTCTCCCAGCCCGAAACTGAATCGGTCTCGGAAATAGGAGTTTACTTGCAGTTGTTGTCTCCACTTTAATATTTGGTTTCTTGAGCTATTCTTCATGGTTTTCTTCCAGGTTCCTAATAACAATAAAATCATTACAAGAATTAAACAGTATGCCATTTGTAGAAATATTTTCATGTAAGCTTAGGAACGCATTCACCTGACGATTAAGTTGACGGGCACGTGCGCAAGTAATTGGTCCTTGGATCTATGGCACATCTTGTACAACATGAGGAGGTAGAGGTTGTAAGTGTGTATCTAAAGAAGTGATGTCCTCACCATTGTGTTGTCTAATTCTTTTCGCACATAAAACATTGAACAAAGAACTTGCACCAAAAGCAACTTTATATTTTTTTAAAAGATTTTTTGTCAAAACTAACACATTAGCAATACGAGAATGTAAAGCAAGACCAAGAGCCAAATAAGTTTTAAAAACTTTTGTTTTCTCAATTTCAGATTTTGATCTCAAACAGTTATTAGCATGAACATCTCGTAAAGAAAAAATTTTAGAAAATAAAACTTCACAAGATATGCAATTATCATCATCAGGAATTAGAGATTTCAATCTAGAAATTTCAGCATTAAGAGATTCAACAATAAAGTCATGTTGTTTTATCTTTTTCTCATATTTTTGAATCTTAAAGCCAAGAGAAACAATAATATCTTGAAAAGGTGTTACCTCAATGTGGTCGTTATCGGAATCAGACTCTCCAGATGTTGATCCTCCACGAGCCATGAGGCATACTCTAGAGATGTTTTTGCCTTTGTCATCATCTTCTTCCTCACTACCAAAGTTGACGTCACTTGCTTGTTCAAAGGCAGCACACACTTTGTTTATATCTTCTTGTAACTTTCATTGTTTCTTTTGCCTTTAAATATCTTCTTCTTCTTCTCGTTTTTGCTCTTGTCCTCTTCATCTTCCTTTGTTCCTTTCTCGAGCTTAGGGCAATTGACGCGAATGTGATTAGGCTCTCCACATTCAAAGCACCAGATTGGACCTCCTCGTTTCCTGCTTCTTACATTATTCAAAGCTCGAGAGAGTCTGTTAGTTAACAAAACCAAGTCCTCCTTAGAGATTTGCTCGAGTTGGTCATCGGACATGGAATTAAAAGCAGTTAAAGAAAGTGATGAAGAAGCATTGACTGAATAACTAGAAGAAGACACTAAAGTAGAAGATTTTGAATCAATTTTTCGTGAAAGAATATTCATCTCATGTGTCTTTAATTTGATATACAAAGATTCCAAGGTTAAAGTATTCATGTTTACAGATTCTTGAATAGATGTAACTTTCATCTCCCAAATAGACATGTCAATACCATTCAAAAGATGTCGAGAAACTTCAGACTGAGTATAATTAGCATCATAAGCATCATCAACAGAACGAAGATCACTCAAAATTTTGTTATAGTGAGCATAATAATCATCAAGAGCTTCTCCAGATTTCATCTCAAATTTCATATACTCCTTTTTAAAAATATCTTTACGCAGTTCCTTGATGCTAGAAGATCCTTGGTGAAAGTCACATAAGGCTTTCCACATCTCAAGCGCAGTTTCAAAATGAGAGATTCGATCAAAATCAGAACGAGAAACTCCATTTAAAATATAATTGTGAGCTTTACAATTATTTTGAAAATCAATTTTATTAGCCGTAGTAATCTCTTCAGGAATAACATAGGGTTTTGAAACTTTTTACCAAATGTCGAAGCCTTGGGACATAATATAAGATTGCATCTTTTTGCACCAATAAGGAAAATCAACTCCATCAAAAACATGTGGCTTAATTGAATATTTATCCGCCATGGCAACTCAAGATCGATTAAGATCAAAAGAGAAACAAAAACAAGGCTCTGATACCACTTGTAGGATCGAAAGACAAGAATTAAGCCTATCAGAGGGGGGGGGGTGAATGGTAGGATTACTAAAAACCAAACTTTTTGCGGAATAAAAAATTACCTCTGAACCAATGAAGTTAATTTTACTTTAATCAAGATCTCCAACCTTTCAGGAAGACGCCGGTCCGACCTTGTCCTCGCCGCCGGTCTGACCGTGTCCTTGATACCGGTCTGACCACCGATTATCTCCCGGTCTGACCGCCTACAAATAGACTGAAAACGATCTCGATGAAACTCCCAAATGACAATGCAAATCTTGAAGAATTATTCTCTTTATTGCATCAAGATGTGTTTACAAAGTGCATACAAAGCACTCCTTTCTCTCTCAAGGCTAAACCCTATCTTTTCTCACATCCAAACGTTATGCTCTAGGGTCTCAACCCCTCATCTATTTATACCTAAAACCTTCTACACAAAGTAGGAGTAGAACTTCTAGTCCCATTAAGACTCAAACCCTCAATTACCAAATCTATTTACAATTTACCAAATCAAATTCTCCTTTCCATAGCCAACTTGGACTCAAACCCTCAATTACCAAATCTATTTACAATTTACCAAATCAAATCCTCCTTTACATAGCCAACTTAGACTCAACTCCTAGTCCAAGTAGGACTCGACTCCTAGTCCTACTAGGACTCCACTTTTAATTCGAGTAGGACTCGACTTCTCTATCCATACGCACACAATTCCTCTTGTATGGCATATGGAATCTTTAATTCCACATGTATTGATCTCTAGCCTTTAGTATCCCGCGTGATCTCCCGATCATCCGGACATCAACTTCTCTTAAGTCGACTCCCGATCCATCACCGGCAATACTTCCGAGGCCTCAAGACTTACCTACACATGCAAAAACAAAGATACCACCCAACTTGACTCATGTTAGTCACACACACTCACACCAATATTCATAGTTATTTTCAAACCAATCTCTTATTAAATAAATCATTTGCAAAACCAATTGTTCATCACAAAATATTAATCATAACAATGATTCTACATAAGCTACTATGGCTGGGAACATTTTTCCTATGTTCCCCTTGCCAAAATATATTAACTGGATTTTTATTGGAATTTTCAGAGCACATGAACTATTTTTAATAAATAAAAAACGATTATCGGAACTAAATTGGTACTGGAAAGTCCCTTTCTTTTTATTTCCTTTCTCTTTTTCCTTTTTCTCCATTTTTCTCTCCCGCTGGGCCACGGCCCAGCACTATGCTGCCGCCTCCGCGCACAGCCGCACCGCGCCCTGGACCCACCTTCCAGTCGCCCATCCCGCTCCTCTTGTCGCTGTGCTGTGGGGCACTCCCGTTAGGCCCCTTCTCCCCGGTTGCCTGCGTGTCTCCCCGTTGACAGGCCGGGTTCGCCTGTCAGCTCCATCTCCTTCCTCTATCCGGATCAGGTGGAGGGGGAAAATTTCCCCGGGCCGTCCGATCAGTGCCGCCTCCCACCTTCGCGCACCCCTGCTCATGGTTCAAACGAGGGCGGACCGAGTCCACACCCACTCCCCTACATTCTCCGGCGCAGCCGCCCCCTCTCACACGCGGATCGTGCGCACGACCCCGCCGCCGCCGCCCTCAATCCAGTGAGGAATTGAGCCGTTACGGCCTCGATTTTGCTCCCCCGCACGCATAAAAAGCTTCCTCGTCCTCTCCTCTGTCTTTTGCCCAGCGTACCGAGCCTTCCCATGCCCTCAAACAGCGCTGCCACCGTGCACCCAAGCTTCCGCCGGCTTTCACCAATTCCGGCCGTTGCTCGCCACCGTTCCAGACACCACCAAGCCGCACCACCACCGCCATCGTCTCCGCCATGCCGAGGAGTCCATCGGTCGCCGCTCCACGGAAGCCAAAGCCCATCGGAACGCTCCGCCCTCATGCACGGTGAGCTCTGGTCCTCTGTCACCTCCCCGGCCGGCCAATTCCGCCACGCCGCGCCTCCTTACTTTATCCTAACTATCTTCCCGTCTTCCCCATCTCCTAGAGCCCGTTAGCCTCCGCTCCTTGTTCTCCTGTCGTCGTCAAAGCGCCATTGCCGACGCTGTCCCGAACTCGTGCCGCTTCCACCTCAAAGCCGTCGTCCTCGTGCCGTCGCTCACCACCGCGAGCCACCGGTGAGCTCCCTGCCGTTTCCCCGTTCCTTTTTGCCTCTCCGCGTGCCCGCTGCCGCACCGTGTGGTCGCCGTTGGCAACCATTGGGGCGCGCGCCGCCGCCTCCCGCTCGGGACGGCCGGCGTGTGGCTGGCGCGTCGCCGGGGCCGTCTGATCCGCTGGGTGGCAGATCTGGGCCGCCCGTCGGTTGCCTGCGTGGTCGCCCACGTGGCTGCCGTGTTGGCGCCACGTGTGCGCCACGTGGCGCACTCGTTTTCGGCTCGGTGGACCGAGTCCATCGTGCGCCACCCTGCTGTGCGCCACTGACTGGTGGGGCCCGCCTGTCGACGCCGGCTTCCAGCCCAGTGACGCATTAAATCGGTTTCTTGAGCAATAAATTGTTTAGTAATTAGTTTTGCATTGGAAATAACAGTAAAACTTCAACAATTCATGACTAATTCATACGATCTCCAATTCAGTCCATTCAAATTTCATTAAATCTAGAAAAATGCCAAGAATTCATTAAAAAAAATTTCAACTCCTGTTTGATTGCCCACATGTACTTTTTTGATTGTTTGTGCATTGTCTGTTATAGAATCCGACGCCGTCAATTCTCTAGTGTACTATGAGGTCGTAGTCAAGTACGTTGAGCTGGAGCAAGGCAAGTCGCACTGTAACCTTGACCATTTTGTACCCTTTTTCGCTAAAATGCTTTGTTTACTTAAATAAACTGCATTATTTCATTATTTCATGTGGAGGGGTTCTAATCCTTATATTGATAGGACTATGCTCTAGTATTGAAACCTAAATCCTTGTCACCTGGGTAACAACATGATTAGATTACTATTCTTAGGATGCTTAGCCATGCTTAGCAACATAGCTCATCTAGGATTTATCTATATATATATTATCATTATTTGGCATGACTCAATGTCGGTAAAATTGAACCTTGGATATGTTAATGTTAAAGTACTAAAATGTGACCCTAATGGTGGGCTGTGGGTGCATGGTTTTGCATGTCGCACCCATGGCAATTAAGGACTGGTTCATGGGACCCCCTTGGGCAGATTCTCGTACTTTCCACAAGCCAGCGTGGGCAATGGCTAGGCTTGTAGCGACTCTTCTCCCTCCCCTAGGCATTGATGGTGAGGGTAGGCGTGATGGAGTTGGGTCGGCCCGGGGTAGGGTTGATCGGCTTTCGGATCCACCGTGGCGTAAGGGAGGTAGCTTGGCCAATATGGCATGCCCTATCAGTAGGTGCAACCTCAGCGTGGTGTGGATGGTTAGGGAGAGGTTGCGTGAACGGTCCTGTCCCAACCTCTCACGGGGTATCGTGGTGATGCACTGGCACATAGGAACGTGTGTGGGGCTGTGTCTTGTGGGTACAGTTGTACACCTCTGATCGGAGTAAATCTATTCGAATAGCCACGCCCGCGGGCATGGTCGGTTGGCCAAGGCTCACCGTGATTACTCTCACCTCTATTTAATTAAAATGACTTAATGAAACTGGTATAGCTCAGGTGGTTGGTTGGTCCTAGTTAACGTGGTGTAGCGTTAATCAGTGGAGAATTAATACTGTTCAATTACTTAACCTTTTACTGTTTGTGAACTATTTTTGTCTACAATTGCTTTTATGCAAATAAGCCACTAGCCTATCCTTGCTTCATGTGCACTATGCATATTTGTGGGTGTGATTTGTTGAGTACTGTGGGTGGTACTCAGTCTTGCTCCTTTTTCCCCCTCTCAGTGGTGGAGTACGCATTTGACGAGGATCACCTGGAGGACTAGGCTGGCTCCGCCGTGAAGGTGCTTGTGGGATGGAAGCTGCTGCGCGACCCGTTGTTTATAGACTTTATTTTACTGTTTCTGCTGCATTTATGTAATATAATTTTACTCTGTTTGTAAGACGCACTCTGTATGGCAACTTGGATTTGTGTACCCTGGCTTGATTCCTGGATAGGGATTTTAATACACAAAATAGTCTAGAAATTGGCTAAATTTCTGGGCGTGACAAGTTGGTATCAGAGCCAGGTTGACGGTAGGACCAGCCAAATGGAAACCCTAAGAGCCCTCTAAACTTTTCATTTTGCATATGCTTCTTGCACATGGAGTTGTTTTGGGAAAAATGGGAATTTGTTCTCAGATGGGGATAAAATCTTGATCTTTTATTTGACTGAAATTTTTGAGTCAGGTCAAGTAGGAGGGAAATTTCATTCAAGGGGTTATGGCCTAAGAGTCCAAACTTTGGAAAAACATTGATTCTCATGGTGATGTATGGTTTACAGCATGCATAAAATATTTCTATTTGTTCTACAATTATCACTTAAAAAAAGTTATTCGGTACTAATTGTTTTCGTGGTGTTATTTTGTCAGTCTCAAGTTTACATGCAAAATTATTTCATGCATAAAATTTTTGCTATTTCCAACTTGTTTACTGTTCACTTGTTTGGATCTAATCATACATTAATTCCCCTTCCTTGCTTTCTATAGATGGACGGTCTCCCCAACCAGCGTGGCATGGACATGGGCAGATTTGTTGAAGAGCTATGCATGATGAGTTTTACTTTGGGGTACAGCCATGCCCCAGAGTACACTACAGTGGAGCCAATGGAGGGTGAGCTCCCACACCGGGTTCGCTTGGAGCTGCCAGGCGAAATATACCTCCTACCTGCTATGGAGGTTGAAGTCGGCGAGCGTACCTTTAACCATGCCTGCCAGGTGGCCGCTTTCTGCCTAATTGGAGAGTTGCGTTGAAGACACCACTCCACCCTCCGTACCACCGCCTACCGCTACCTCCCCTGCTAGGCGCACTACCAGGTCTATAGTAATTTCCAGTTGGCAGACAACAAAAACGACACCACCATCGTCCACATGAGGCGGGCGATGTTGGCCATGGACTACATGCACGCCAACTGGGTGCGTGCAGCCCACGACCAGGAGGACGCCAACAGGATGACCATCATTGGTCTCCAAAACCAGATCAACCACATGAAGAAGGAGGTCGCGGAACTGAAGGGACAGCCACCACCCGATGGGGCCAGGATCCATCTAACCCCGAGGAAGAGGACCCTTCCTCTGGTGCGCGTTCAGTTGGCCCCCAGGAACGGGCCACACGCACCACTACCGCCACCGGCACCAGCTCCAGCTCTAGCTCTAGCTCCAGCGCCAGCGCTTGCTCTAGCTCTAGCGCCAGTGCCCACTCCAGCTCTAGCACCGACGGGTGGCTGGATCAGCGCGTCGTCAAGCGACGGCAGCTCTCAGGGAGGCACCAGCATCCACGGGGGCTTCACTTCCACTGACGACAGTAGCTCCTTCAGTGGGTCCCGCACCCGCAATGAGGATAGTTCCTCAGCTCACGATAGTGTGGACTACGTGGGCAAATTCAGGATCCGCACCGACGACGAGGTGGGCGACAAGCAGGAGCCGGAGTACAACTTGGAGGACCGCAGGAG
The DNA here is from genome assembly GCA_003991445.1 of Oryza meyeriana var. granulata. NCBI lineage: Eukaryota > Viridiplantae > Streptophyta > Magnoliopsida > Poales > Poaceae > Oryza > Oryza meyeriana. The sequence goes on along the minus strand of RYFJ01001879.1, from coordinate 196,232 downwards.
CCGCTCAGAGCACTAGATGCGCCGTCCTTAGTGTTTCATCATTTTCTTAGTTTGATTTCTTGTTTAGTTGTAATGTTAGTGTGTTTGCTTGGGGTTAGCTGGTGGCATACCATCTGTTGTGGTGTGTTCACCTTAATTAGGAGTTAAACTAGTTTTAGTCATGTTTCCAACCATAAATTTCAGTTAATTTAATCCAGTCACTTAATTATCACTCCTGTTTTTGAGTCACCTGTTTTTCTCCTTCCCTTCCACTGCTATCCTCTTCAGATGGTGAACACAAGGAATGGTAACCGTGCTGCTAGTGATGCCAGCACTACCAACCAGCAGGAAGGAGCACCTTAGAACCATGGAGCTCCCAATCACATGCCACCTCTGCTACTGGAAAACTCGACGCTGGCACAGGTTCTGGCCAACCAGAACTAGATGTTGGCCATCATGATGCAACAAATGCATCAAAATAATCTGCAGTAGCAACACCCACAACCACACAACCCAGCCGTTGCCCCTCCATCAAAGCTGCCTGAGTTCTTGAGGGTCAGGCCACCAACCTTTTCCAGCACAACAAACCCCATAGATGCCAACGACTGGCTATTGGCAATTGAGAAGAAGCTCAACCTCCTCCAGTGCAACGATCAGGAGAAAGTCGATTTTGCTACACACCAGCTCCAAGGTCCCGCATCAGCTTGGTGGGACAACTTCCTTGTGACCCGCACTGCTACTATGGAGGTCACTTGGGCAGAATTCTGCCACAACTTTCAGAAGTCTCAAATTTCGGCAGGAATCGTGGCACAAAAGAAGAGGGAGTTTAGGGTCTTGGTCCAAGGAAGCAGGACAGTCACTGAGTACCTCCACGACTTCAATCGCCTGGCGCGCTACGCGCTCGAGGATGTCCACACTGATGCGGAGAGACAGGAGAGGTTCTTGGATAGACTGAACGATGAGTTGACCAACCAGCTCCTCTCAAGTGATTATCCAGACTTCGAGAAGCTGGTGGATAAGGCAATCCGCCAGGAAAATCAACGCAACAAGATGGACCGCAAGAGAAAGGCGGCCTAGTTCCGAGCTCAATAGGGGCAGCACCAGAGGCCACGGGTGATGCTGGGGCATCAGTGTGGACCTTCCACCATGATCATCTGCCAGCAGCATCCGTTCCACCCAGGACACTCCGGAGGCAACAATAGCAATAGCGGGCAGCACCACCGTCACCCTGCACCGTGCCCACCAATGGCACCAGCACAGCAGAGCCAACCGTAGAGAGACAGCGGGGGCAAGACCCTCACCTGCTACAACTGCAACGAGCCAGGCCACTTTGCTAACCAGTGCCCGAAACCGAAGCGCAGGGGATTTAGGATTGCAGCACCCCAAAACCCCAACGCCAACTAGTAGGTGATAAAGGGGCGTGTTAATCACGTCTCTGCGGAAGAGGCGCAGGCTGCACCAGAGGTAGTAATGGGTACGTTTCCTGTGAACTCCATACCTGCAATCGTACTTTTTGATTCTGGTGCAACGCATTCCTTCATATCCAAGAAATTTGTGGGAACACATGGGATTAAGGTAGTGGAACTTAAGATTTCCATGCGGGTTCACACACCTGGGAACCGCATGACCATAGCTCACTATAGCCCTTCAGTGAGCCTAGAGATCCAAGGATCCCCCTTTCTAGCCAATATCATCCTCTTGGAATCCAAAGTCCTAGATGTCATCCTAGGGATGGATTGGTTGACCTGACACAAAGGGGTGATCAACTGCGCTGACTACACCATTACAGTGACCAATTCAGAAGGAGAGGTAGTTACCTTCCAGTCATCGGTGCCACAACGTCAGGAAGCAGGCTTGAATTAGGTCACAGCAGAGCAACCATTGGAAGGTGGAACGAAACAAGAAAGGAAAATAGAGGACATCCCAATAGTAAGAGAATACTCGGAAGTATTCCCAAAAGATCTACCAGGGATGCCGCCAGAAAGGGAAATCGAGTTCAGAATCGATTTGGCACCAGGAACAGCGCCAATATACAAGAGGCCGTATAGAATGGCACCGAACGAGATGGCAGAAGTCAAGAAGCAAGTCGATGACCTGCTCTAGAAGGGTTACATCCGACTAAGCACATCACCTTGGGATGCACCAGTCATCTTCGTGGAAAAGAAGGACAAAACAAAGCAGATGTGCATGGACTATCGCACAGTAAATGATGTCACTATAAAAAACAAGTACCCCTCGCCAAGGATTGATGATCTATTTGATCAATTGGAGGGTGCCACCGTTTTCTCCAAGATAGACCTGCGATCAGGCTGTCATCAGCTGAGGATCCAGGAAGAGGATATACTGAAGACAGCCTTCACCACTTGGTACGGGTTGTACGAGTGCACTGTTATGTCCTTCGGACTGACAAATGCACATGCCTTTTTCATGAATTTGATGAATAGGTATTCATGGAGTTCCTGGACAAGTTTGTGGTAGTTTTTATCGACGACATCCTGATCTACTCGAAGTCAATGGAAGAGCATGAGCAACACCTTCGTTTGGTTCTCAAGAAGTTGAGACAGCACCAGTTATACGCCAAGTTTAGCAAGTGCGACTTCTGGCTAAGGGAAGTGCAGTTCCTCGGACACATCATCACCGCCCAGGGAGTGGCTATGGACCCAACTGACTGGAATCCGTTACCAATTGGAAACTACCCAAGACAGTGACACAAGTGCGGAGTTTTCTAGGACTTGCTGGTTATTACCGCCGGTTCATCGAAAACTTCTCGAAGATTGCAAGACCCATGACACAACTATTGAAGAAAGATGTGAGGTTTGATTGGACGACCGAGTGCAACCGCAACTTTGAAGAACTCAAAAAGAAGTTAGTTTCGGCACCAGTCCTGATCTTACCAGACCCCAAGAAAGACTTCTAGGTGTACTGTGAAGCATCTCGCCAAGGGTTAGGATGCGTGTTGATGCAAGAAGGTAGAGTCATGGCCTATGCATTGCGCCAGTTACGTCCCCATGAGGGCAACTATCCAACACACGACCTAAAATTGGCTGCAGTGGTCCATGCTTTGAAGATTTGGCGGCATTACCTCATCGATAACCGCAGCGAGATCTATACGGATCACAAGAGCCTAAAGTATATCTTCACCCAGCCTGACCTGAACCTCCGCCAAAGAAGGTGGCTGGAATTGATTAAGGACTATAATGTGGGGATACATTACCACTCGGGAAAAGCCAATGTCGTGGCAGACGTCTTGAGCAGGAAAAGTTACTGCAACACTGCTCGAGTAGAGGCATTGTGCAAGGAAATGCAGTAGGAATTGGAACACTTGAATCTAGGCATTGTCGATCATGGACTCGTGGCAGCCCTAGAGGCCCAGCCCACGCTCTTTGATCAAGTTCGCGAGGCGCAAGAAAGTGATCCAGAGATTGAAGAACTCAAGAAGAACATGAGGGTCGGAAAAGCCCAGGGTTTCACGGAAGATGAAAACAGGATAGTATGGATGGGGGAAAGTTTGTGCGTCCCAGAGAATAAGGAACTCAAAGACTTAATCCTCCGGGAAGCTCATGAGACACAATACTCCATTCATCCCGGAAGCACTAAAATGTACCAGGACCTCAAGGCAAAGTTTTGGTGGGCCAGCATGCGAAGAGAGATGGCCAAATTTGTGGCACTATGTGATGTATGTCAGCGAGTCAAAGCAGAACACCAACGGCCCGTTGGACTCTTACAGCCGCTCAGAGTCCCAGAGTGGAAGTGGGAAGAGATCGGGATGGACTTCATCACCGGTCTGCCCTGCACATCTTTGGGATATGACTCAATCTAGGTGATCGTTGACCGACTCACCAAGGTTGCACACTTTATCCCAGTGCATACAATGTATTCGGGTAAAAGGCTGGCAGAACTATATATGGCTCGCATAATGTGTTTGCACGGAGTACCCAAGAGGATCGTATCCGATCGTGGTAGTTAGTTCACTTCCAAGTTTTGGCAAAAGCTGCAAGCGGAATTGGGAACTCGACTGAACTTTAGCACAGCTTATCATTTGCAAACGGATGGTCAGACTGAAAGAGTCAATCAAATATTGGAGGATATGCTAAGGGCTTGTGCGTTGGACTTCGAAGGAACATGGGATAAGAGCTTACCCTACGCGGAGTTTTCATACAACAACAGCTACCAAGCCAGCTTGCAGATGGCACCGTTCAAGCCTTGTATGGCTGGAAGTGCCGTACACCTCTTTTCTGGGACCAGACAGGTGAACGCTAGGTATTCGGAACCGACGTACTCCAAGAGGCAGAAGAGAAAGTGGCTATAATACAGGAACGCTTAAAGATGGCTCAATCTAGGCAAAAGAGTTATGCCGATAACCATCATAGAGACCTAAGCTTCGAGGAAGGAGATTATGTGTACCTTCATGTCACGCCACTCCGAGGAGTGCACAGGTTCCAAACCAAAGGGAAGTTAGCACCTCGTTTCATGGGACCCTACCAAGTGCTAGCCCGTAAAGGCGAAGTGGCATATCGATTGAGCCTCCCAGCTTCAATGGTAGGTATACACGACGTGTTCCACGTGTCACAACTAAAGAAGTGTCTGAGGATACCAGTAGAATAGGCAGATCCGGAATAGATCGAGATCTAGGAAGAGCTCACCTATGTGGAGAAGCCAATTCGGATCTTGGAGATCAGTGAAAGAAACACTAGAAGCCGGGTGATCCGATTCTGCAAGGTACAGTGGAGCCACCATTCAGAAGAAGAAGCCACCTGGGAGCGAGAAGATGATCTGAAGTCCGCCTATCCCCACCTCTTCTCTAGCATGCCCGAATCTTGTGGACGAGATTCCGTTTAAGGGGGGTAGGTTTGTCACACCCCAAAATTAGCCACACAAAATAATACCTGAGAAAATGATCCAAGAAAGATAAAATTTAAATAGCCAAATGAATTATTTAAATGTGAGAAACGCAAAATAATAAGCTACTGTGCCTAGGAACATTTTTCCTATGTTCCCTTTGCCAAAATATATTAACTGGATTTTTATTGGAATTTTTAGAGCACAGGAACTATTTTTAATAAATCAAAAACGATTATCGGAATTAAATTGGTACTGAAAAGTCCCCTTTTTTATTTCCTTTCTCCTTTTCCTTTTTCTCCATTTTTCTCTCCCGCTGGGCTGCGGCCCAGCACTGTGCCGCCGCCTCCGTGTGGTCCGCGCGCTACCGCACCATGCCCCAGGCCCACCTGCCAGCCGCCCATCCCGCTCCTCCTGTCGCTGTGCTGTGGGGCCTGTCCGTCAGGCCGCTTCTCCCCGGTCGCCCGCGCGTCTCCCCGCTGACAGGCCGGGCCTGCCTGTTAGCTCCATCTCCTAGCTCCGTCCAGATTAGGCAGAGGGGGAAAGTTTCCCCGGGCCGTCTGATCAGCGCCGCCTCCTGCCTCCGCGTGGGCCCACTCATGGTTCAAACGAGGGCGGACCGAGTCCACACCCACACCCCCACGTTCTCTGGCACAGTCGCCCCCTCTCGCATGCGGATCGTGCGCACGACCCCGCCGTCCTCAATCTAGTGAATAATTGAGGTGTTACGGCCTCGATCTCGCTCGCCCGCACGCATAAAAAGCTTCCTCGTCCTCTTCTCCGTCTTTCCCCCAGCATACCGAGCCTTCCCGTGCCCTCAAACACTGCCGCCACCACGCACCTGAGCTTCTGCCGTCTTTCACCAATTCCGGCCGTCGCTCGCCGCCGTTCCAGACACTGCCAAGCCGCGCCGCCACCACCATCATCTCGGTCGTGCCAAGGAGTCCATCGGCCGCCACTCTGTGGAAGTCGAAGCCTGCTAGAACGCTCCGTCCTCGTGCACGGTGAGCTCTGGTCCTCTATCTGCTCCCCGGCCAGCCAATTCCGCTGCACCGCGCCTCCTTACTCCATCCTAACTCTCTTCTCATCTTCCCCATCTCCCAGAGCCCGTCGGCAACCGCTCCTTGTTTCCCCATCGTCGTCGAAGCGCCGTTGCCGACGCCATCCCGAAGTCGCCGCCACTTCCACCTCACCGCCATCGTCCTCACGCTGTCGCTCACCACCGCGAGCCGCTGGTGAGCTCCCCGCCGTTTCCCCATTCCTTTCTGCCTCTCCAAGTGCCCGCCGCCACACCGTGTTGTTGCCGCTGGCGACCATTGGGGTGCGCCGCCGCCTCCCGCTCGGGATGGCCGGCATGTGGCCGGCGTGTCCCTGGGGCTGTCCAATTTGCCGGATGGCAGATCGGGGCCGCCCGTCGGTTGCCCACGTGGTCGCCCGCGTGGCCACCTTGTTGGTGCCACATGTGCGCCTCATGGCGTACTCGTTTCCGGCTTGGTGGACCGAGTCCACCGTGCGCCACCCTGCTGTGTGCTGCTGACCGGTGGGGCCCGCCTATCAGTGCCGGTTTCCCAGCCCAGTGACGCATTAAATCGGTTTATTGCGTAATAAATCGTTTAGTAATTAGTTTTGCGTTGGAAATAACAGTAAACATTCAACAATTCATAACTAATTCATACGATCTCCAATTCAGTCCATTCAAATTTCATTAAATCCAGAAAAATGCCAAGAATTCATTAAAAATATTTTCATCTCCTGTTTGATTGCCCACATGTACTTTTTTGATTGTTTGTGTATTGTCTGTTATAGAATTCGACGCCGACAATTCTCCAGTGTACTTCGAGGTACGTCGAGCCGGATCAAGGCAAGTCACACTGTAACCTTAACCATTTTGTACCTGTTTTTCGCTAAAATGCTTTGTTTACTTAAATAAACTGCATTATTTCATTATTTCATGTGGAGGGGTTTTAATCCTTATATTGATAGGACTATGCTCTAGTATTGAAACCTAAATCCTTGTCACCTGGGTAACAACATGATTAGATTACTATTCTTAGGATGCTTAGCCATGCTTAGCAACATAGCTCATCTAGGATATATATATTATCATTATTTGGCTCGACTCAATGTCGGTAAAATTGAACCTTGTATATGTTAATGTTAAAGTACTAAAATGTGACCCTAATGGTGGGCTGTGGGTGCATGGTTTTGCATGTCGCACCCATGGCAATTAAGCACCGGTTCGCGGGACCCCCTTGGGCAGATTCTTGTACTTTCCACAAGCCAGCGTGGGCAACGGCTGGGCTTGTAGCGAGTCTTCTCCCTCTCCTAGGCATCGATGGTGAGGGTGGACGTGATGGAGTTGGGTTGGCCCGGGGTAGGGTTGATCGGCTTTCGGATCCACCGTGGCGCAAGGGGGGTAGCCTAGCCAATATGGCGTGCCCTGTCGGCAGGTGCAACCTCAGCGTGGTGTGGATGGTTAGGGAGAGGTTGCGTGAACGGTCCTGTCACAGCCTCTCACGAGGTATCATGGTGATGCACCGGCACACAGGAACGTGTGTGGGGCTGTGTCTTGTGGGTATAGTTGTACACCTCTGATCAGAGTAAATCTATTCGAATAGCCGCGCCCGCAGACATGGGCGGTTGGCCAAGACTCACCATGATTAGTCTCACCTCTATTTAATTAAAATGACTTAATGGAACTGGTATAGCTCAGGTGGTTTTTTGGGCCTGGTTAGCGTGGTGTAGCGTTAATCAATGGAGAATTAATATTGTTCAATTACTTAACCTTTTACTGTTTGTGAACTATTTTTGTCTACAATTGGTTTTATGCAAATAAGCCACTAGCCTATCCTTGCTTCCTGTGCACTATGCATATTTGTGGGTGGGATTTGTTGAGTACTGTGGGTGGTATTCAGTCTTGCTCCCTTTTCCCCCTCTCAGTGGTGGAGTACGGATCTGACAAGGATCTCCTGGAGGACTAGGCTAGCTCCGCCGTCAAGGTGCTTGTGGGATGGAAGCTGCTGCGTGACCCGTTGTTTATAGACTTTATTTTACTGTTTCCGCTGCATTTATGTAATATAATTTTACTCTGTTTGTAAGACACACTCTGTATGGCAACTTGGATTTGTGTACCCTGGCTTGATTTCTAGACAGGGATTTTAATACACAAAATAGTCTAGAAATTGGCTAAATTTCTGGGCGTGACAATGATTCCTGAGGAGGATACTTGTCACACTTGTCAATCCTATCTTGCTGAAATTAAACTCCTCAAGGATAGAATTGATGCATGTGCCTTAGGAGCTAGGAACACTTCTAGTGCTAGTGCTGCTTGTTCTGCCTGCTATGAGATGAAAGTTAACTTAGGTTTGCTTGAAATGGAAGTAAAAGAATGGAAGGACAAGTTTGATGGCATCAATAGGTTGTATGATCATGATAGAATAAGAAACTGTGAAAATTGTCCTTTGCTTACCAGTGAAAATGATGAGTTAAAACAACAACTTGGTTTGCTTAAAATCAGGAATAACTTGCTTGAACATGTTGCTTCTAAAACCCTGCTATGGAAGCTGAATTGAAAGATGCTAAGCTTGCTGTTATTTCTGCTAAATCTCTTGATTCTTGTGCATCTTGCATCCCTCTTAGGCTAGATCTAGCTGCTGCTAAAAAGGAGTGTGCAAAATGTGATTAGTCTCATGCTATCCTTGCCCGAGAGAACACCTATTTGCAACAATCCTTAGAAAGGTTTGCTCAAGGAAAGAAAAAGATGAACATGATCCTAGACCAATCCAAAGTTAGCAAAAACAACCAAGGCCTAGGATATGACTTTGGTGAGTCCTTGAGGATAGGTACCCATGAGATAGTTGGTTTTCAGGATGGGATCATAGAGTTAGCTCAAAAACCCATAGTTTTCAAATCAGTCGGTTTCATAGGTGGGTCTAGCTCTAGTACATCCAAACTTATAGATCCTAACGAGGAAACCAAGTCTGTAGAAGCTTTACCTAAACCTGTAGAAGCTAAAACCACTCCCAAGCCTGTCGAGCCTAAGGTAGTTAAGAACAAGAGTGATCCCAAAGATACCAAGCTTGTTGAGAAAACCTAGTTTGAGTGCACCTTCTGTGGAAAAGCTGGCCATTTGGTAGGTTTCTGCTTTAGAAAGGCCAGGAAGGAGCATCAAGACCGCCTTCGGACCTTGAGAGCCATCCGTAGTATTCCTATGAGAGTCCCTGAGAGGTCCGAGTGTGCTTGTCAGTGTCGTTCAAGTAGTGTATCTCGCTTTCCTCACCGAGATGTGCGCTCTCGACATGACTTAGCAAGGTCAAGGAAGAATAGGTAGGGCCAATATATGCATCATGCTTTTGGTTATTCTAACCATGTTTGCACTCCTCGCATGAGTCAGTACTAGATTCCTAAGTCTTTTCTCACTAACCCCAGTACAGAGTCATCGAGGTCTGCTGTTTCTTGCTTGTAGGACCTTTGAGTTGGGAGAAGTGACACTTGGTTGGTGGACTCCGGCTGCTCATGCCACATGACTGGTGATGCCAAGTGGTTCACTTCTCTCACTCACGCATCCGGTAGTGACACCATCACTTTTGGGGATTCGAGCTGTGGACAAGTGATGGGCAAGGGAACAATCAAAGTCAACAACAAATTCGTGCTGAAAGATGTGGCACTTGTGAGCAAACTCAAGTACAATATGCTCTCAGTGTCACAGCTATGTGATAAGAATCTTGAGGTACGCTTTAAGAAAAACAATTGCAGAGTTATTGATTCTTCTGAGTCTCTTGTGTTTGATATTTCTCGAGTTGGTCACATGTTCTTTGCTTATTTTGATGCCTCCTCTTCTGGACCTTCTCGATGTCTTGTTGCTTCTGAGAGTAGAGATTTATTCTTTTGGCACTGAAGAATTGGTCACATTGGCTTTGAGCATCAGTCACGGATCAGTGGTTTTGAGTTGATCCGAGGTTTGCCAAAGCTTAAAGCTGCAAAAGATCTTGTTTGTGCTCCTTGTCGTCATGGCAAGATGATTGCTTCTTCTCATCCACCAATGAGTTGGGTTATGACAGATGGGTTGGGACAGTTACTCCACATGGATACAGTTGGTCCTGCAAGAGTCTAATCAGTGGGTGGGAAATGGTATGTTCTTGTTGTTGTTGTCGTCGTTACACTTGGGTTTTCTTCTTGGAATCAAAAGATGAGACTTATGGTTTCTTTTGAGATCTTGCTTGGCATTTGTGTTTGGAATTCCCTGGTGCCCTACGAGCTATTCGCAGTGATAATGGGTCGGAATTCAAAAATGCCGCATTTGAATCATTTTGTGCTTCTTCTGGAATTGAGCATCAATTCTCTTTGCCATATGTTTCACAATAGAATGGTGTGGTGGAAAGAAAGAACCGCACACTTGTGGAGATGGCACATACTATGCTTGATGAGTATGCTACTCCCAGGACATTTTGGATTGAGGCTCTTTCTTCTACTTGCTTTATCTCAAATCGAGTGTTCTTGAGAACCACTTAGCACAAGACACCTTATGAGCTTAGATTTGGTCGCGGACCAAGTGTTTCCCACTTCAGAGTGTTTGGTTGCAAGTGTTTAGTTCTCAAGTCTGGAAATTTGGACAAGTTTGAGTCTTGATCTTCTGATGCTATCTTTCTTGGCTATGCTGCCCATTCTCGTGCTTACAAAGTTTATGTTCTTGAGACTAACAAGATTGTGGAGACTTGTGAGGTCACCTTTGCTGAGGCTAGCCCCAGTACTAGACCAGATGTTTCAGGATCTCCTTGTATGGCTGAGAGCATCTTCGTGGAGGAGGATTCTGATGAGGACGATGATGATTCCGTTCTCCCACCTCTGGCTGCTTCATCACCATCAGTGCTTGATGGTGGATCTCCTTCCACAACATCACCTTCAGGAGAGGCTCCTGCTGCTTCTTCTTCCTCAGCTGTACCTATTGAGATTGATGGTAGGACTTCAAGACCAACGGCTCCCCGACACATCTAGAATTGACATCCGTCTCATACGATGATCGGAGGCCTGGATGAGAGGGTAACTAGAAATCAGTCTTATGATCTTGCTCACTCTGCTTTTGTTGCCTCTTTTGAGCCCAAAAATGTTTGTCATGCTTTATCTGATGAGAATTGGGTCAATGCCATGCATGAAGAGTTAGAAAATTTTAAAAGAAACAAAGTTTGGACCCTTGTAGAGCCTCCTATTGGTTTCAATGTACTAGGAACAAAATGGGTTTTCAAAAACAAGCAGGGGGAGGATGGTACCATAGTGAGAAACTGTAATGCCCAGAAATTCACAACTAGAATTCTGAATATTTCTGTGTATTAAATCCCTGTTCAGGAAAGCTAGGGTACACAAAACTATGTTGCCATACAGAGTACGTCTTACAAACAAAATAAAACAGTTTTACATAAGTGCGGCGGTAAAAGGTAAAGAAAGCCTATACACAGCTAGCCATGCGGCGGCTTCCAAATCCATAGGCATCTTGATGGTGGATCCAGCCTAGTCTTCTTGACGATCCTCGTCGGACAGGTACTCTACTAGTGAGAGGGGGAAAGAGAGCAAGACTGAGTACCACCCACAGTACTCAACAAGTCACACCCGCAATTATGCACAATGCACGGAGACCAAGATAGGCTCAGGGTTCTTTTGCATAAAAGCAGTTGCAAACAATAATAGTTTGCAAATAGTAAAAAGGGTTGTTTAGTTTAACAGTATTAATCCACCACTGATCAATGCTACACTATGTTGACCAGGCCCAACCAACCATCCTACTCCTACAGTAGATTTTAAGTCAAATTATTATGGTGAGACTAATCACGGTGAGTCTTGACCAAATGCCCATAACCACGGACGTGGCTATTCGAATAGATTTTAACTTTGGCCAAAGGTGTACAACTGTACCACAAGACACAGCCCCACACACGTTGTTGTGTGCTGGTGTGTCACCACGACACCCCACGAGAGGCTGTGACAAGACCATTCCCGCATCTTCTCCCTAACCATCCACACCACACTGAGGCTGCACTTGCCGACAGGGCACACCGTATCGGCCAGGCTACCCCCTTGCGCCACAATGGATATGGAAGCCGATCAACCCGACCTCGAGCTAACCCAACTCCATCGCGCCCATTCTCACCAATAGTGCCTAAGAGAGGGAGAAGACACGCTATAAGCCTAGCCGTTGCCCACGCTGGCTTGTGGTATGTACGAATAATTGCCCAAGGGGTTCCCGCGAACTAGTCCTTAACTGCTATGGGTGCGACCAGCAAAACCATGCATCCACAGCCCACCGTTAAGGTCAAATTAATGTTGTTTAGATTACCATGTCCAAAGTTCCATTTCCCGACATAAAGTCGAACAATGAATATAATTGTAAATAGTTACTCCCAAGATGAGCTAGTTAATTCTAAGCATGGCTAAGCAATCCTAAAAACATATTCTAGTCATATTGTTACCTAGGTCACAAAAGAATAGGGTTCATCAAACTACGTATATAGGTCATATCCCGTACCACATGAAATGATAAGGCATGTATGTTTATTTAGATAAAACAAAGCATTTTAGCAAAACCTAGGTACAAAATAGTTAAGAATATGATGTAACTTGCCTTGCTCTAGCTCTGCAAACTCGGCAACAACTTCGTAGTACACGGGAGGGTCGACAGCATCGGTTTTTATAGCAATGAAAGCACAAACAATTAAAAAAGTATAGTTGGACACTGAATCATGAGCTAAAAGTATTTTTAATGGATTCTTGGCATTTTTCTGGATCTAATGAAATTTTAAAAGAATTAATCAGAGCTCGTATGAATTAGTTATGAATTTTTAAAGTTTCTCTATGTTTACAATACAAAAATAATTCCTTATCGATTTATTGCACAATTAAATGGATTTATGGCATCAGCCGACCCGAGAACCAGTGCTGACAGGCGGGGCCCATGGGTCAGTGGCCCATGGTGGACCGCGTCCACCATGGCCCAGCATGACCGCAACACGTGGCTACGACGTGGAAGCCACGGTGGACAGGGGAACTGATGCGGCGCCGAGGTGGCGGCGATGTGGCGCAGGCACCCACAGTGGCGCCACGTGGATGGCCCTGATCTATCGGAGGTAGATCGGATGGTGTGGGATAAATGGGGCTCAGCCACCGCCGGCGTGGCCGCGCCGCGGTGGGCGAGCGGCCCGATGGTCGCCACCAGTGACCATCTGGCCCCTAGAGAGCGGCGGTGGGTGGTGGAGGAGAAGGGAAAATGAAGAGGTGCCTCACCGAGGATTGGCGACGGCTGGAAGGCTGCGAACGATGACGAGGAAAAGGAGTTGGCGGCAGCGGAGCTTCGGGATGCCGATGCCGACGGGGTTCTAGTAGTGGAGAGAGACCCTGGGGAAGGTTTAGAACGGGTTAGGGGAATGAATTCCCAAACGGGACGGCGGAATTCAGTGACCAAAGGCCGACAGCAATGCTTACCGAGGAGGATGACAGAGAGAAAGGACCCCCAGTGGCGATGGAGCTCGAGGGAGTGGCAGCTTGGGCGCTTCGGACTGTGGCGAAGCTAGTGGAGAAACGCGACCGCTACAGCGAAGGCGGCACTCAGCTAGAGGTGATGAAACGCGGCGGCGGCTCGGGATCACGTCACGCGAGGGGTTAGAGGGTATGGGAGGCTTGGGCGTTTGAGGGAAAAGAGAGAGGAGAGGACGGGGAGCGTTTATATGGGCTCGGGCTAGAGAGATCATGGCTGAGGTGGTGGAATTTCTCGGAATCGTGGATGGCGGCCGCGGCAGTAGTGGGCAAAATTCATCCACGGATGTGGGCGAGAGGGGCGGAGAAGGTGGTGGAAATGGGTGGGGACTTGGTCTGTGTGGTTTGAACTCGGAGCCAAGGTGTGAGGGAGCGGGAATAGGCAAAATCCGATAGGCGGGACGGCTTGATCCCCTCTGGCCAATTTGGCCGGAGGTTGGGGATGAAGCTAACATGTGGGGCCCCGGACCCACATGCCAACGGGAGGGGTGAGGGGAGAGGCGCGGGGAACGCTAGCGGGCGGGCCCCATTTGGTAGCGAGAGAGGGTGAGGGGGCGCGGGTGAGCGGGGGCTGGCAAGTAGGCCCGGGTGGCAGAGAGAGGGGCTAAGGAAGGCGCGTGCCGCAGGCAGGTGGGAGATCAAGGATGGGCCGCAGCTCAGCTGAAAAGAAATAGAGAAAAACAGAAAAGAGGAATAGGGGAAAAAGAAAGAGGATTTTCCCAGAGATTTTTAATTCCGATAACTTGTTTTGAATTATTAAAAATGCTTTCAGTGCTCTAAAAATTCTAGTAAAATTTCTATTAGTGTATTTTGGTAAGGGGAATATAGGAAAAATACTCCCAGCCATGATAGATTTTTCTTTTGCATTTTCTCCTTTAATTAATTCTCTTGGCTTTAATTAAATATTTTCTTTGGGCTATTTCTTTAATATATTTTTGTGTGGCACTATTAAGGGGGAAACTCAAGGTGTGACAAACATACCCCCCTTAAACAGAATCTCGTCCTCGAGATTCGGAAGTGCTGGCGAAGAGGTGCGGATGGGTAGACTTTAATTCATCCTCTCGCTCCCAGGTAGCTTGTTCCTCTGAATGGTGGCTCCATTGTACCTTGCAGAATTTGATCACGCGGCTCCTGGTGTTCCTTTCGCTGATCTCTAAGATTCGGATTGGCCTGTCCACGTAAGTGAGGTCCTCCTGGGTTTCTATCTGCTTCGGATTAGCCTGTTCTGCTGGTACTCTTAGGCATTTCTTTAGTTGAGACACGTGAAACACATCGTGTATGCCTGCCATTGAAACTGGCAGATCCAATTGATACACAACCTTGCCTTTACAAGCTAGGACCTTGTAGGCTCCCACGAAGTGACACGAAGATACACATAGCCTCCTTCCTGAAAGCTCAAATCTCTACGGCAGTTGTCGGCATAGCTCTTCTGTCTTGACTGGGCTGTCTTCAATCTTTCCCGAATAATGGCCACATTCTCTTTGGCTTCTCTGAGTGCATCTGTCCCTAATACCTGGCATTCGCCTGTTTGATCCCAGAAGAGGGGTGTACAACATTTCCTACCGTACAGGGCTTCAAATGGGGCCATCTGCAGGCTGGCTTGGTAACTGTTGTTATATGAGAACTCTGCGTAGGGTAGACTCTTATCCCAAGTCCCACCGAAGTCCAAAGCACAAACTCTTAGCATATCTTCCAATATCTGATTGACTCTTTTAGTCTACCCATCTCTTTATGGATGATAGGCTGTTCTGAAATTCTATTGGGTTTCTGTTAACGCCAAAATTTGGTAAGGCCCTGTAGCAGATTCGGTCAAAGGAGAAGATTGCAGTCAACTGACAGAGAAGAGACCGGAATCGGGAAGGAGCCGTGAAGACCGTTGCTTGGCAGTTATTTACTGTACCTATTAATTAGGCGGGTATTTATCTTTAGGAAACCTGACCTCGTGTCCGGTCAGGATTAGTTAGCGTTTTCTGTTATAGATAGGAAATCATGTATCGTGTCCTATCAGGACTATGTCAACTCTGGGTATATATACGTATGCCCGGGTGCCTTGTAAATCATCACAACGATCAATACAAACTTCGGCGCATCGCCACCCCTTCGACGGGATCCTGCTTCTCGAGCCGAGCTGCATCGGTTAGGTCCGAACTCCTGCGAGAGGGTAAGTCTCGTCACCCCGGCTACCTATCGGCTAGGACTTCCTCGGTTAGGTCCGATATTCTAGTCGATTTATGGTAGTCGGCTTACCACGATATATTTAGTTTATCTATGGCTGCATCAATTCAGTTTGACCTCATAGATTGATTAGGTATATCACATCACACGTGCGTAGATCGTATCGGCTTACTGGGAGCGGTTTATCATCAGTTTGTGCTGCATCGGTTAGGTCCGACCTACTAAACTGCTAGCGATAAACCGATCCTGCTAAGTCGATGCTTTATGCGCAGGCGTCTTATCGGGGTGTATAGCCGATAAGTTATCTTCATCACGATCGTATCATATCTATCGGCCCATCGAGGTATCGTTATCATTGTTGGTCTGTGCTGCAACGGTTGGGTCCGATCTACTAGACTGACGATAATAGCTTTACTCTTGATGAGCCGATGGGTGTTATGCGATGTTGTTATCGGAGTGTTTAGCCGATAAGTTATCTGTTGAAGCCGACTACATTTATTCATCATCTTACTTTATACTCGCTCTGTTCAGTAATCGGCTGGCTCATCAATTATCTATCATTTATGTTATTGCACGCCTTATCACATATTCTTGCCTGTATTATTGTTACGATCGGCTAAGGGCTAGCCGATGAGTTCATTCTGCCGATCCAAGCGCAAGTATAAGCAGGTTCCCGGGCACGACCCCAGGCGAGATCCCGGGCACGAGCTTAGGTAAGACCCGGGCACGGGCCCAGACAGCGGATGAAGACCCCGGGAACCGATAGGAGCAAGGGCCTGGGCACGGGAGTCTTTCACGACAATACCAGTGACACTAAACTATGATCGGCTAGAGTTTATTTGATTTATTTGCTTAAGCATTCTGCCTGTTTATTTTACCAAGTTTATAGCCGGTTTTTGAGTATCCCTTCGATGATCAGCTAGCATGATACTTGTGTATTATTATGCTATTGCTCCTGCCATCATCGGTTTTAAGCCGATGTATAAGCGCTACTGTGTGTATCGGCCATCGGCCGATGACATGAGTCCAAGCCGGCTTCCAGCCGATTGGCTCACGAATTTAACATCCCCTTCTCCTTGTCAATTACAGGGTCAAATTGACTGGCACGCCTGCGAACCTCAAGACTTTAGGACCTGCACTGGAGCTAAGCAGATCTCCCAGGCCTTCGCGTGTCACCCAGACGCCGAACGGCCCCCGGCGGGTTTTCGGCGTCAACAGTTTCCAGTTCTGCTTGTAGTTTTTGCCAAAACTTGGAAGTGAACTGGCTGCCACGATCGGATACAATCTTCTTGGGAACTTCGTGTGAGCACATTATACAAGCCATGTAGAGTTTTGCCAGTCTCTTGCCTGAGTATGTCATGTGCACCGTGATGAAATGGGCGACCTTGGTGAGTCGATCAACGATCACCCAAATTGAGTCATATCCCGAAGATGTTCGGGGCAAACTGGTGATGAAGTCCATTTCGATCTCTTCCCACTTCC
The DNA here is from genome assembly GCA_003991445.1 of Oryza meyeriana var. granulata. Classification (NCBI taxonomy): domain Eukaryota; kingdom Viridiplantae; phylum Streptophyta; class Magnoliopsida; order Poales; family Poaceae; genus Oryza; species Oryza meyeriana. Next base: position 179,237 of record RYFJ01001879.1, on the reverse strand, counting down.
ACTCTGGTACTCTGAGCGGCTGAAGAAGTCCTACGGGCCATTGGTGTTCTGCTTTAACTCGCTGGCACACATCATAGAGTTCTACGAACTCCGCGATCTCTCTTCTCATGCTGGCCTACCAAAACTTTGTCTTGAGATCTTGGTACATCTTAGTGCTTCCAGGGTGAATGGAGTATTGTGTCTCATGAGCTTCCTAGAGTATCAAGTCTTTGAGTTCCTTGTTTTCCAGGATGCACAATCATTCTCCCATCTAGACTGTCCCATTTTCGTCTTCATTGAAACCCTGAGCTTTTCCAACTCTCATGTTCTTCTTGAGCTCTTTCATCTCTGGGTTGTTTGCTTGTGCCTCGTGAACCTGATCAAAGAGTGTGGGCTAGGCCTCTAGGGCTGCCATGAATCCAGCGTCAACGATGCCTATATTCAGACGTTCGAATTCCTGCTGCACTTCCTTACACAGTGCCTCTGCTCGAGCGGTGTTGCAGTAGCTCTTCTTTCTCAGAGCGTCTGCTACCACATTGGCTTTACCCAGGTGGTAGTGTATTCCCATGTCGTAATCATTAATCAACTCTAGCCACCTTCTCTGACGGAGATTCAGGTCAGGCTAGGTAAATATATACTTCAGACTCTTGTTGTCCGTGTAGATCTCGCTGCAGTTGCCGATGAGGTAATGCTGTCAAATCTTTAGGGAATGGACCACTATGGCTAATTCCAAGTCGTGCGTCGGGTAGTGGCCCTCCTAAGGACGTAACTGGCAAGACGCATAGGCTACGACCCTGCCTTCTTGCATCAGCACAGATCCTAGCCCTTAGCAGGATGCATCGTAGTACACCTGAAAGTCCTTCTTGGGGTCTGGCAAGATCAAAACTAGTGCTGACACTAACTTCTTTTTGAACTCCTCGAAGCTACGGTTGCACTCGGTTGTCCAAACAAACTTCATGTCTTTCTTCAACAATTGTGTCATGGGTTTCATGATCTTCAAGAAGTTTTCGATGAACCAGCGGTAATAACCCGTGAGTCTGAGAAACCTTCGCACTTGTGTCACTGTCTTGGGCGGTATCTAGTTTGTAATTGATTCCACATTCGTTGGATCCACGGCAACTCCCTGAGCGGTGATGACGTGCCCGAGGAACTACACTTCTTTCAGCCATAAGTCGCACTTGCTAAATTTGGCATACAACTAGTGCTCTCTTAGCTTCTCGAGAACCAACCGGAGATCTTGTTCATGTTTTCTACTGATTTCGAGTAGATGAGGATGTCGTCGATGAAAACCACCACAAACTTATCTAGAAACTTCATGAATTCATCAGGTTCATGAAGAAGGCCAGCGCGTTCGTTAGCCTAAAGGACATAACAGTACACTCATACAACCCACACCGAGTGGTGAAGGCCGTCTTCAGAATATCCTCTTCCCAGATCCTCAGCTGGTGATATCCTGATTGCAGGTCTATCTTGGAGAAAACGGTGGCACCTTCCAATTGATCGAAGAGATCATCAATCCTTGGCAATGGATACTTGTTCTTGATTGTGACGTCATTTAGTGCACGGTAGCCCACGCACATCCGCTTTGTTTTGTCTTTCTTTTCCACGAAGATGACCAGTGCACCCCAAGGTGACGTGCTTGATCGGATGTAGCCCTTCTGTAGCAGGTCGTCAACTTGCTTCTTGACTTCCACCATCTCGTTCGGTGCCATCTGTAAGGCCTTTTGTATATTGGGGCCGTTCCTGGTGCCAGATCAATTCTGAACTCGATCTCTCTTTTTGGTGGCATCCCCGGTAGATCTTTAGGAAACACATTTGGATACTCCCTTACTATCGGAATATCCTCCATTTTTCGGTCCGGTTTCCTTTCACATTCAGGCCGTTGCTCAGCTGCAACCCGATTCAAGCTAGCCTCGTGCCTTTGTGGCACTGGTGACTTGAAGATAACCGCCTTTCCTTCCGAGCTGGTTACTGTAATGGTGTGGTCGGCACAGTTGATCACTCTTTTGTGCCAAGTCAACCAATCCATCCCTAGGATGACATCTAGGTCTTTGGATTCTAGGAGGATGAGATTGGCTAGAAAGGATGATCCTTGGATTTCTAGGCTTAATGAGGGACTATAGTGAGCTGTGGTCATGCAATTCCCTGGGGTGTGAACCCGCATGAAGATCTTAAGTTTCACTACTCTTATCCCATGTGTCCCCACAAATTTCTTTGATATGAATGAATGCGTTGCACCAGAATCAAAAAGTACTATTGCAGGTATTGAGTTCATGAGAAACGTACCTAGTACCACTTCCGGTGTAGCCTGTGCCTCTTCTGCAGAGACGTGATTAAACGCCCCTTTATCACATGCTGGTTGGTGTTGGGGTTTTGGGATCTGTAGGCCTGGGTCCCATGTGCTTCAGTTTCGGGCACTTGTCTGTGAAGTGGCCCGACTTGTTGCAGTTGAAGCAAATGAGGGTCTTTCCCCCATTGTCCTTTCATGGCTGGCCTTGCTGAGCTGGCGCCATTGGTGGGCGTGGAGCAGGGTGACGGTTGTGCTGCTCGTTGTTGTTGCCATTGCCCCCGAAGTGCCCGGGGTGGAATGGGCGTAGCTGGTGGATGATCATGGTGGAAGGTCCACCCTGATGCCCCAGCATCACTCTTGGCCTCTGATGTTGTCCCTGGTGAGCTCGGAACTAGGCCACCTTCCATTTGCGGTCCATCTTGTTGCACTGATCTTCCTAGCGGATCGCCTTGTCCACCAACTTCTCGAAGTCAGAGTAGCCACTGGAGAGAATTTGGTTGGTCAGCTCGTCGTGTAGCCCCTCCAAGAATTTCTCATGCCTCTCCGCATCAGTGCGGACATCCTCTGGCGCATAGCACGCCAGGCGGTTGAAGTCATGTAGGTACTCTATGACTATCCTGTTCCCCTACACCAAATCTCTGAATTCCCTCTTCTTCTGTGCCACAATACTGGCCAGAATCTGGGACTTCTAGAAGTTGTGACAAAATTCAGCCCAAGTGACCTTGGTTGTGGCAGTGCGGGTCACAAGGAAATTGTCCCACCAAGCAGAGGTGGGACCCTAGAGCTGGTGCATGGCAAAGATGACCTTTTCCTAGTCATTGCATTGGAGAAGTTTGAGTTTCTTCTCAATCACTAACAGCCAGTCGTTGGCATCCATGGGGTTGGTGGTGCTTGAGAAAGTAGGCGGTCTGACCCTTAGGAACTCATGCAGCTTGGACTAGGGTGCGACGGCTAGGATGTGAGGTTGCTAGTGCTACTGTTATAGGTTGTTCTGCTGCCTCTGCTGCATCATGATTGCCATCATTTGATTTTGGTTGGCTAGAACCTGAGCGAGTGTCGGGTTCTCAGGTAATGAGGGTGGTATGTGGTTGGTAGCCCCATTGTTCTGTTGTGCTCCATCATGTTGATTTGTGGCATTGGCGTCACTGGCAGCACGGTTACCGGTCCTGGTGTTCACCATCTGAGGGGAGATGGAGGTGGAAGGGAAGGAGAAAAATAGGCGGCTCAGAAACAGGAGTGGTAATTAAGTGACTGAATTAAATTAACTAAAGTGCGTAGTTGGGAAACAAAACAAAAGCAATTCAACTCCTAGCTAAGGCGACCATACCACAACAGACGGTATGAACCATTGATTAACCCCAAAGCAAACATCCTGACATTACAACTAACATGAAATCAAACTAAGGAAAACGGTAAAGCTAGGGACGATGCATCTAGTGCTCTGAGCAGCTCTTGCGGTTGTCTGAGTCATACTCCGACTCCTGCTCATCGCCCACCTGGTTGTCGAAGCAGTTCCTGGACCCACTCACGTAGTTCTCACTGCCATGAGTCGATGAATTGGCCTCACTACGGGTACGGGATCCGCTGAAGGAACTGCTGTCATCGGTGGAGGTGAAGCTCCCATGGATGCTGGTGTCGTCCTAGGAGCTGCTGTCACTTGACAACACATTGATCATGTCGCCGGTTGGTGCTGGTGCAGGAGCTGGCGCAGGGGCTAGGGCTGGAATTGGAGCTGGTGCTGGTGCGGGAGCTATTGGTGCATGTGGCCTGTTCCTGGGGGCCAGCTAAATGCGCACCGTAGGAAGGGTCCTCTTCCTCGAGGTCAATGGATCCTGGCCCCACCGGGTGGCTGCTGTCCCTTCAGCTCCGCGAACTCCTTTAGGCAGTCGATCTTGTTTTGGAGACCAATGATTGTCATCCTGTTGGCATCCTCCCTGTTGTGTGCCACATGCACCCAGTTGGTGTGCATATAGTCCATGGCCCACAAAGCTTGCCTCATGTGGACGATGGTGGTGTCGTTCTCCGTGTCAGCTGGCTAGAAAGTACTATAGACCTAGTAGTGTGCCCTGCTAGGGAGGTAGCAGTAGGCCGTAGTATGGAGGGTAGAGTGGTGCCTCCAGTGTAGCTCTCCAAACAGGCGGAAAGCTGCCTCCTGGCAGGCGTGGTCGTAAGTACGCCCACCGATCCCTATCTCCATGGCTGGCAAGAGATACTGTTCGCCTAGCAGCTCCAAACGGACATGGTGTGGGAGCTTGCCCTCCAGTGGCTCCACGGCGGTGTACTCGGGGGCATGGTTGTACCCCAAAGTAAAGCCCATCATGCGGAGTTCTTCCACAAAACCTGCCATCTCTGCTCCACGTTGGCTGGGAAGGTTGTCCATCTATAGAAGACAAGGAGGGAGAATCAATGTATGCTTAGATCCAAATAAAGTAAACAGTAAATAATTTGGAAATAAGCAACAGTTTTATGCATGAAATAATTTTGTGCATAAACTTCATTAAGAAATCGACAGGATGATACGACTGAATAAAATAATACCAAATTAATTTAAATAATGAATACAAAGCAGTTAAGAAAATGTTGTGCATGCCTTAAATTATACATCACCCCTGACAAACCAATGTTTTTCCCAAAATTTGGACATCCATCCCGTGACCATCGAATAAAATTCCCATCCTAGACTTGACCTGACTCGAAAATTTTCAGTCAAATAAAGGCCAAGATTTTCTCCCAAATCGACAATAAATTCCCAATTTTCCTGAAACAACTCCATGTGCAAAAAGGCATATGCAGATGAAATGTTTCAGAGGGCTCTTAGGTTATCCATTTCGCTGATCCTACCGTCAAGTTCGACTCTAGTACCAACTTGTAACGCCCAGAAATTCACAATCAGAATTCTGAACATTTCTATGTATTAAATCCATGTCTAGGAAAGCCAGGGTACACAAAACCAAGTTGCTATACAGAGTAAATCTTACAAATAGAATAAAACAGTTTTACATAAGTGCGGTGGTAAAAGGTAAGGAAAGCCTATACACAGCTAGCCACGCGTCGGTTTCCAATCCTTAGGCATCTTAACGGCGGATCTAGCCTAGTCCTCCTGAATCAGGAGCTGAAAGTATTTTTAATGGATTCTTGGCATTTTTTGGATTTAATGAAATTTGAATGGAATTAATCAGAGCTCATATCAATTAGTTATGAATTTTTAAATTTTCCCTGTGTTTTTACAATACAAAAATAATTCCTTATCAATTTATTGCGCAATTAAATGGATTTATGGTGTTAGCCGACCCGGGAACCGGCGCCGATAGGCGGGGCCCATGGGTCAGTGACCCATGGGTCGGCGACGCACGGTAGACCGAGTCCACCGTGGCCTAGCATGATCGCAACACGTGGCTGCCGACGTGGCAGCCACGGTGGATAGGGGAACCGATGTGGCGCCGATGTGGCAATGGTGTGGGCGCCCACAGTGGTGCCACGCTGCCCCAATCTACCCCGAGGTAGATCGGACGACGTGGGATAAACGGGGCTCAGCCCCTGCCGGCACGGCTGTGCCGCGGCGGGCAAGTGGCCTGTCCCCAGAGAGCGGCAGAGGAGAAGGGAAAATGAAGGGGTGCCTCACCGAGGGTTGGCGACTGCCAGAAGGCGGCGAATGACGATGAGGAAAGGGAGTTGGTGGCGGTGGAGCTTCAGGATGCCGACGCCGATGGGTTTTTGGCGGCGTAGAGGGACGACGAAGGTGCATACGTCGTCAGGGAGACCCTGGGGAAGGTTTAGAGCAGGTTAGGGGAAAGAGTTCCAGAATGGGAAGGCAAAATTCTGCGGCCGAAGGCCGGTGGAAATGCTTACTGAGGAGGATGACGGAGAGAAAGAACCCCCGGCAGTGATGGAGATCGAGGGAGTGGTGGTCTGGGCACTTCAGAGTGCGGCGAAGCTAGCGGCGGTGAGAGGCAAGCCCGGCGGCGGCTTCAGTGACGGCAGTGCTTGGCTGGAGGCGGCGAAATGCGGCGGCGGCTCAGGATCACGTCGCGCGAGGGGTTAGAGGGCACGGGAGGCTCGGGCGTTTGAGGGAAAAGAGAGAGGAGAGGATGGGGAGCATTTATATGGGCTCGGGCTAGAGAGATCGTGGCCGAGGCAGTGGAATTTCTTGGAATCATGGATGGCGGCCGTGGCGGAAGTGGGCGAAATTCATCCGTGGACGTGGGCGGGAGGGGCAGAGAAGGTGGGGACTCGGTCCGCGTGGTTTGAACTCGGAGCCGAGGCGCGGGGGAGCGGGAACAGGCGAAATCCGACGGGCGGGGTGGCTTGATCCCCTCCGGCCGATTCGGCCGGAGGTTGGGGATGAAGCTGACATGTGGGGCCCTGATCCCACATGTCAGCGGGAGGGGTGAGGGGAGAGGCTCAGGGAACGCTGGCGAGCGGGCCCTGGTTGGCAGCGAGAGAGGGCGAGAGGGCACGTGGGTGAGTGGGGGCTGGCAGGTGGGGCCTGGCTGGCAAAGAGAGGGGCCGAGGGAGGCACGCGCCGCGCGGGCCACGGGCAGGCTGTGGGCACCCCGGAAATGCATTATAGAGAGTAACTACTATGACAACGCGAAATATCTAGATAGATGGGATCTCGAATAAAACTCGAATAAATGCGGTAACCATCCATCCTCATCGTAGCCTTGTCATAATATTTACCCACCCACAATACAAGTCCAAAGCACCGAACTCAGAAATAAAGAGATATTTGGAGGGTTGATTCACCAGTCCCAAATGGCGAAGTGTGTCCGTCAAACCACATGAAGGCGGCGACCAAACACGATACACACTTCTGGGGACATGGTCTATGGTTGAACCAACGTCCATGCATCTCATCATTTCTAAATTCATACTCATGTTCAACTAGTCCCCAGGAAAGCGACTAGCCTCACACTTTCATCGTAAGCAATTGATAAACATCACAAGTACTCTAAATATGGATAAGAGTGCAGCGGAGTTATATATATTACATATAGGGCTCACACCCCAACTCATCACAGAGTATACAAAATATAGCAGCGGAAAATAAACATAAAGTATAAAACCAGTGGTGCCATAACAAACCACAGGGCAACCGACTGGGGATAGAGTTTAACTACAGCTACACATTATCCTCGCCACCCTTGGCGGGATAATAGTAGATCACACCATCTTCGTCGATGTCCTCACCTGAAAGATGCAGCGTGAGTACAACAAGTACTCAGCTAGACTTATACAATATTAATAGTTTCAAAGGAATCATGCTGGTCTCTACATCAAGGAGTATGGCTATGTGACTCTGATTTTGCATAAAGCTGATTTTATTGAGCAAGTAATACATTTAAAACATAAGCATTTGTGAAATAGCTCAAACTGGAATTTTAGGACAGCAAGTGTATAGTTCTGAAAATGGAAATTAAATGAGCATAATCCCATGCTCTAACATCATCCATGGGCCACCATTGCCCAAACAATTATGCTACACAAGCATATCATATTTCATGACTAAAACCAAGTCATATTTAATAATAAAGCCTTTCATATAAAACCCATTCATCATTAATCATCAAAATCCCTTATATAAACCCATCCATCCATAACTATCCTAAATCATGATATAGCCACATGATCCCGTAACTATATCTCCCAAGTTTGTCGCTAACATACATTGACTAACACATCAAGCGGTTGTCATGTGACCGTGGACACGGCTATTCAAATAGTTTTTACTCTGATCAGAGGTGTACATCTTTACCCACACGATGTGATAGAAGCCAAACGGCTACACTCTAGTTTGATTTGTACCGGCCAAGTACCCACACTCTACACATTGAGTGCGGACTAGAGGTCACAACAAAAACTTTTGCACGCTTAGCCCCAACCACCTAAACCACGTCTGGGCCCCCGACGACTTAGCCCCACACACAAGGTGACTAAGGCGGCCTCACCGTCGTGGGAGGCACCTCTGGCCAAAACCAGGCGCGCTCGAGGTCCTCCAACGGAAATCCCTCCTCACGACTGATGGACGGGCGTAGATGGCCACAACCTCCCGTGCTACTGAGTTAAGCCGTCCCATTCCCGGCGTGTGGAAGTACGTAAGGTGCTTGAATAGATGTCAACATGTTCGGTCCTTAACGACCCAGACGGAGCTACGTACATCGGGGAAACACCATCCCTTCATCGCCCTATAATCCATCCAAGTCAAAACATATTTTCAATTATTATTCAGAGGTTATTCTTTTCAGATTTGAACCCATCTATTCGCTTTAAACTAGTTTTGAACCGATAGCTCCATCTATCGGACTTTTTCTAAGTCTATAAGCATGGCTAAGCATTCGGTAAAATAAAAGTATCTCAAAGCCCTTAACCAATGGTGACAAGGTATAATTATGGAGTCAATAATCAAGGAATGGAAATGCATTCAATTGGGTAATATAGACTCTACCCGTTTTTCCCATTTTTCACAAAACCGAAACATGCATATGGATATTTCCTTCGCAAACAAATCGATTTATAGAAAATATAGGTTCAATATGCTTAGATGTTTGCATAGTTGCTTTCATAGATGCTTGCCTTGCTGCAGCGAGGGGTCACTCTCAAGTTCTGGGTTAGTCTCCACGTACTCCGTATCCTCAGAATCTATCGATAAGAAGCAATATGCAAATAAGAAGCAATTAAACATGTCTATGCAATATGATCAATTAATTATGAGATAATTACAGAAGGTAGGGCATGTCCTAATAAGATTTTAGGAAAAAGAACCAAGTCATTTGCATCTCTGGATTGGGAGATACAAAAATAACAAGGTAGAAGGGCTGAAAATGGCAGTTTCGTAATTATTTATATTGTAACCTAAGTCATTATATTTAACTGACATTTTCCATTGAGATTTTAGGAAGGCAAGTATTTTTATATAAAAAGGCATAACCTACTGGTTCCAACAAAATTTGGTTCACTGAAATTTGATTTAAAATGATTTAGTTGTGAATTTTACAAGTTTATCAAAAAGAAAGGTTAGAAATTGCTTAGGCCTATTTTGGGAGGTAGTTTTGTCAAATACCAAGTATCCACAGTAATTTTACCATTTTCTGAGTTTAACAAAAGTGGTTTCACATTTTTAGCAATTGGGATGAATTTTCTAGAAATTTATAAACTTCTAGGTTATAAAGATGTATATGATAGATATTTCCATTTTTAGAGGAAAATCCTACACAGAAGTTCTTACATTTTATTTTACAACATTGAAGAGAACATTTTTATGAATAGATAGAAATTTGGTTCACCTCAAAAGGAGTTATCAACGATTTTATAGAAATACTTCAACTTCCTAGGCACAAATTAAGTCATTTTTGCTTCATAGTATTTTATGGATATTTCCTGTACAGAAGTGGTTATATTTTATTGGACAGCATTAAAGTTGACAAATTTATAGAACTAACAAAATTGGTTTCACTCAAAAAGGAGTTAAAATGAATTACTTATGTATTTTGGAAGTTTACCCATTTTCAGTCACAAAATAAATCAATTATTTGCTTTTCCCGGATTATCTTTTTCTCTCTGTCTCTTTTGCAGGTGGGGCCAGTGCGCCATAGAGACAGAACAGCGCAGGGCGAACGAGGCAATGGAACGGACCGTCCAGTCTAGGAGAGGATGGTCCGGCGTGGCGAAACAGAGGAGGTTTAGTCGGCGAGCATCTCCGCAGCGGTGGCGGCGATGGCGGCGTCGGCTGCAATCGGGGCCAAAAGAGAAAAGGAAGAGGAGTTCTCGGCGAAGCTAAGGGTGGTCTTCTTGACACCTCAGGTGACCGGAATCTCGCCGGCGGAGAGGATAAGCGGCGGATGCTCTCGGGACACTGAGGCAAATCGCCCTACGGGCTTAAACCGGTCCAGCCAGTGCATGCATAAGCGTCTAAGGAGTACTGGAAAGCTCACCGAGGGTCACCCTGATCCTGGCGAAGCTAGAACAGCAGCGGCGATGGTGAACTTGGTCCGGAGGCGACGAAATCCTTCGGTCTCACGGCGCTGGGCAGCTCCGGCTGAGCTGCAGCCAAGGCAGGGTGTCTACCATGTTAGAGGTTCCCTAGAGATGGCAGGAATGCAAAGGATCGGATCACGGCTCACCAGAGAAGGAGAAAACGACGGCGGCGGCTCAGATCGGTGCCGGGGAAGATGACGGCTGATCTCGGCGCTCGGGGGTTCGCAACTCGTTTCCTTCGGTTAGCAGGCTTCTGGAGGCAGGGCGACGGTGGAGGCGCGGTGGTTCGGTCGGCGGTGCACTGGGTCAACCGGAACAGCGAGGCGATGCTGGCGGCGGTTCTGCAGAGCCGAGACCAAGCACGGTGGTGACACGGCTGCTTCGACCGGCAATCCTAGGGCAACCAAGTGCAAAAATGGGATGGTCAGAAGGTATAGATCACGTTCCCGAGGCTTGGGAAGGATGGAGCTCACCGGCGTTGGCTCGGGACTGATCGAACAGTTTCGGCAGTGAGGGAGATGAGGTTGCCGGCGGGGAACCTTGGGGATTTCGTTGGTTTCTCCGGCAGGAACGTGGAGAGGAGGAAGAGGGTGTTTTGCTGGTGTGTTTTGAGGTCAAAATGTCGAGGTTTCCCAGACCAGTGCTTATCTACCATCTCTGTAAGCTGTGAAAGAGAAGAAGGACGAGCTGCTAACACGTTGGCTGATGCAGTGCTGAGTTGCTCCCATGCTACAGTGTTTGGAGTGGGTCCCACATGTAAGACAACACTTTTCACACACTCTTGGTTAGGTTTGGTCTATGATTTGTGGGCCCTTGTAGTGAATTCCTATGTGCAAGAGAGAAGTATGGCTAGGACTTTGGGTGAAACACACTGCCAAATGCTGTAGTGAGGCTGACAAGTGGGCCAGGTCTTGTGGGTCCCACTGGTTCGTGACTTGAGAGAGGAGAAATCTCCAGAAACTAAGTGTTGTGAGCTCTATGGACAGCTGTCTTGCATCTGTGATTTCAGCAGGTTAATAAGGGATATAAATTATGCGAAAATTATTGGAGGTAGAGGAAGATGTGTTTAACCTGCTGACCAAATTTCGTGGTCAGAAGTGGTCTGGTTTGCCTTTGGTGAAATTGCAAAGTGGGGTTACTGATCCAGTTTTTCTGCAGTTTGATTTGTGTCCCTAGGGCTTTGCTTCTATTATTTTATGTGACTTCTTTGGGAAATAAATTGAGCCAAAATTACTGGTGGTAGGGTTCTTGTTAACACACATGTTGGTAGAGTTGCACTGCCAAATTAATCTTCATTCTTATTTGGTGAATTTTAGAACTACCCCAATTCATATTAGCTAGCTTCCCAGCTTTGCTGATTTGAGGGATTTTATTGAATCATTTATTGAAGTGATAAAACTATGTAAAATTTACAGTGCATCAATTATGTGGGAAAGTGTTCACAGGAATTTTTTCCATGATTTAATGTGCAACCAAACATCTTTAGAAAATCTTTAGACTATCCAAAAGGATATGTCAAAGAGAAGGATCCAGGCTGAAACTTGTTTGGAATTTTTAAGAGGTCTAAACTAATGAAATAAATTCTAGAAATTTTTTTTTATTAATTCATGATAACTAAACTAGTATTTGAATAAAATATTTCCCACATATGTTTCTGTTCAACTTGATACACTTTTTGGTGATGTTTGGTTATTGCCGATTAGGGTTTTATTATTGCCAACTTTAAATTTTTATGAAGTGAAAATACAAGGATTTAAATTGTGCATTCTAATGACAGTAGGTCATGGCACTAATTACCTGTAAATAGATTTGGGGCTGTGACACAGGCCAAGGAACAGGGATGGGCCGCGGCCCAGTGAAAAAAAAAGAGAAAAATAGAGAAAAAGAAAAGGGGAAAAAGAAAAAGGATTTTCCCAGAGGTTTTTAATTCTGATAACTTGTTTTGAATTATTAAAAATGCTTCCAGTGCTCTAAAAATTTCAGTAAAATTTTTGTTAGTGTATTTTGGCAAGGGGAATATAGAAAAAAATACTCCCAGCCATGATAGATTTTTCTTTTGCATTTTGTACTTTAATTAATTCCCTCAGCTTTAATTAAATATTTTTTTGGGCAATTTCTTTAATATATTATTGTGTAGCACTATTAAGGGGGAAACTCAGGGTGTGACAGAAACAAAGCCCATCTAGTTGCACAAGGTTTCACCTAAGTTGAGGGCTTCGATTTTGAAGAAACCTTTGCACCGGTTGCTATATTAGAAGCCATCCGAATCCTTTTGGCTTTTGCTGCTTTCAAAGGTTTCAAACTTTTTCAAATGGATGTTAAAAGTACTTTTCTAAATGGAGTCATAGAAGAAGAAGTGTATGTCAAACAACCCCCAGGTTTTGAAAATCCAAAGTTTCCAAATCATGTTTTCAAACTTGACAAGGCTTTGTATGGGTTGAAGCAAGCCCCTAGAGCTTGGTATGAGAGGTTGAAAACTTTTTTGGCCAAAAATGGTTTTGAAATGGGGAAGGTTGACAAAACTCTTTTCACTCTCAGAGATGGCATTGATTTTCTTCTCATTCAGATCTATGTTCCATGGCCACTACTTCAGCATTGGGACCTAATGAGGATGGCGAGGCGGTTGACCAGTGTGAGTACCGGAGCATGATCGGCTCCCTCCTCTACCTGACCGCGTCAAGGCTGGACATCCACTTCTCCGTGTGCCTGTGCGTGAGGTTTTAGGCTTCTCCAAGGAGCTCGCATTGTCAAGCCGTCAAGCGTATCCTCCACTACATCAAATCTACTCTTGAATATGGTATTTAGTACTCTAGCTCATCCACTCTTTCAATTCATGCCTTCTCTGATTCAGATTTTGCTGGATGTAAAATTGATCGCAAAAGCACTTCTGGCACTTGTCACTTTTTGGGCACTTCTTTGGTTTCTTGGTCTTCTCGTAAACAATCTTCTATTGCTCAATCAACTGGTGAAGCTGAATATGTTGCCGCTACAAGTTCTTATAGTCAGGTTTTTTTGGATGGTTTCCACTTTGCAAGACTACGGCTTGTCTTTTTCAAGTGTTCCTTTGCTTTGCGACAATACCAGTGCTATTAACATTGCTAAGAACCCGGTTCAACATTCAAGGACAAAGCACATTGAAATTTGGTACCACTTTCTAAGAGATAATGTTGGGAAAGGGACCATTGTGCTTGAGTTTGTTGATTCCGAGGGTCAAGTTGCGGGCATTTTCACCAAGCCTCTTGATTGTTCTCATTTTGAAAAATTGAGGAGTGAGTTAGGGGTGATTCACCCCTATGGCTTGAGTTGAGGGGGAGTTCCTTGTTTTGCATTTGTATCATATTGCATCATGTTTAAATTCTTGCATTGTAATATACCCTGCAATAAATTGAGAGCTTTGCTTGTTATCTCTTAGTTATCTTTAGGTTCAAGCATGTCTTACTCTTGTTTAAACTTTATCTTCTATCTAGCTTTCATGCTCTTTAGTAGCCTGTATGATCTTGTTACGTTTATCAGGCGCGTTACAACTTGCCTAAATTCAAAGATAACTTGAACTTAATTAATGTGCAAATGCCTGATCTAGTAGCTAGTTCTCTTTGGAGTATCTTTCTCATGTTCACACTTTGTCTACTCCTTCATTGCAACATCTGTACATGCTTTCGAAATGCTCATGTTTTCTGTTCAAGCATTATATCAATCTTGCTTATTTTTGTGCCATGTCTCATTTATGCTTTCATTCACTCTTGTCTGGGCTACTAAGTGCGTTTACGCATGAGTGGTTCTGAAGGCAGTACGGAGACTGCCTATAATGGGAACTCCAGATGAATGTTTGATTGAGACTCAGACGACAATGTATGATGAGGAAAATGTTGTCAACTGATGATAAAATCATGATTGTCATTGCTATTGTGCTACAGTAAACTAAAAATTTGAAAAATGAATGAAAAATTGAAAATAAACCTGTTCTTGTTATCATGTGATGCCTTCTTGAACTTGACATTAGCACGAATAGCATGGGTTGATTGTTTTGTTGGAGTAAGCAAAGTATGTTTATAAGTTTGTTTGCTTCTCTTTGAGCTACTTCTAGAGATGGTCTTTGCACTCTAATTTGCTGAAAAAAACTCAAAGCTTTATGCTTGCTTGTGAAACAAACTTGCTCTACATATCAAGATTCATACTCCTTTTGAGCATGTTTTAGCTATGTTTTAGAACTTGCTTTGTCATGAGTACTCCATGTTTACATTTAGATGCTTTTAGATAACTCCCAAAGCTCTTGTACTCTAAAATTTGCAATTTACATGTCATGTCATGCATTTTGTTCTTATGTTTGGTATTGATGTCTCCATTGTCAAAGGGGGAGAAAACTGAAAATTAAAAATTAGAAAAATTAAAACTTGCTTTAAATCTTGGAAAAAGGGGAGTTAGGCATATAGGGGGAGCTTTTTGCAGTTGCATCCCTTGTTTCTTCTCTTATCATTTGATCTTGATTTTTCTCTCTTCAAGATTTTGCAATATTTCTTTTGATGTGACCAAGGCACCAATATCATTTGCCGTTGGTTCTATGACTGTCTCTGTTAAGCAAGACGTGATGGAGAATTACCAGCGTAAACAATCAGAGGTGAGGCAGATTGTGCAAATTGGATCCATGTTGATTGAGGTCAAGCCAGCTTAGTTTTGGATCTTTTTTATTTATTTATTTTGGAATCAGTACAATTCCAACACGTATGCATATATGTGTTCGATTGAGCTGGTTCGATTTGGATTCAGTTTAGGCATGGTAATTAATTAGCGGCATCATTAGCAATTAATTAGAGGATTAGCTTAATTAAATAATAGGCATGTTTGTTTTTGGGCCTTTGTATGAGGCAGGCCGGTCCATGTATGGAGTTCGTTTAGGACTCAGAGCCATGTGCCTACGTGCACTTAAAGGCCATGGTGGCTATGTAACTAAGAAAGCTGAGATTTATTTTGTTCTGGTCTAGGGTTTAGCCCTCGTTGAACTTCTAGATGGTGCTCCGATCTCTGGTCTAGGGTTTATATTTGCTTGTTCTTCTTGAATCGTGAGAATTATTACTGCTATTAATTGGTACGTCGATGTTTTACACCGGCAATAAATATATGGGGCTACTCGGCGGATGGAAACTCGGTGGATTGCAAAGGAACACAGGGAGATTTTATACTGGTTCAAGTCCTCGATGTGAGGTAATACCCTACGTCCAGTTTATATGTATTCCTTTGAGGAATTATGGTGGCGATTCTGATGAACCGTATGGCCGTGCCCTCAGGGGTGCCCTGCCTCCCCTTATATACTGGGGGACAGGGTTACAAGGTAGGAGTCCCCGCCGGATTCCGACTAGGAGATCTCCCCTTAGAGATATAATGTACCCGGCTAGGACTGTATATTCCTTATTGTACAAGGCAAGGTCTGCCGAGGGTTACCATATCTCTAATTACAAGGCTAGGCCCATCCTCTATTCGAGTGGCCCATATGCTGGTTATTAGGTACCCGGGGCCCATGGCCTCCACAGTAGCCCCTGAGACCTTCATAGTTGAGTCATAGCTGATGCCGAGTGCTCATCCTCCACGGTGAAGTCTTCCCGAGTGCATTGCTCCCGAGTACTCTTTGTTCGAGTGCTTCTTCTCCCGAGTCCTGCTTCATGTCAGCTGGCAGCGAGGCTATGAAGGGCTCCATGTAGAAGTATGAATAGTGTGCACCAAATAGGCGCACCTATTAGGTGTAGCCCCCGACTTTGTGCTTAATTGTGAAGACAATTAAACATAAAATCAAAGATCTTTAACCTGGAAGTCTTTCCCAAGTAGATTACTACTGGTATATGAGACTCTTCGGTATCATGTCAACCGGAATATGATTTATAGTCTTACCGAGCAGGGAACTACTCGTATGTAGGACTCTTCGACTTCATGTCAGTCGGAATATGAGTTTGTAGTCTTGCCGAGTAGGATGTTACTCGTATATGGGACTCTTCAGCGTCATGTCAGCTGGAAAGAGGGGTTTATAGTCCTTCCCGAGTGGCGTCCCACCCAAAAATTAGACTCCTCCGCATCATGTCGCGGGAATGAGAAATTTATAGTCTCTCCCGAGCAGTGCACTACTCAAAAGTTAGACTCCTCCGCATCATGTTAGCGGGAATAATGTTGCTCATGGCAACTAATGGCCACGCATGTAGGCCGAGTACCACTTTGTGAAAATAAATCCACGGCGTGGTTAGGTGTACCCAAGAAAGATACCTGCATCCCCAATTTTAATGAAGACCAGCTTGTGATCCTTGTAAGGATATATCCTCGAGACCTGGTGAATAAAACAGATACCCAAACATACATGTTTAGCAATAAGGCTCTCATGAAGCATATCTGTTTACCTCATCGGCTCCTGTTGGTAGCACCAGCGCTATAATTTCAACTCAGCCTGCGGGCGGCCCACATGGAGCATGCTACTGTAGGAACTTATATCTTGGTGGCTGCTATCAAATAAGCTGGCCTGAGCCGACCTACCCAGCTTAGCTCTATAGAAGTATCATCCATCACATGTCAGGATGAGTTTTTTGGTGTCGGTAACCGCAATCAGCCAGAGAAATCCTTATTTGCAAGCCTTTCCGACTTACGTTCTGGATGCAACCTGGTTGCCACATAAGCCTGAGTAGGTATATTGCAGGATCTGCTTGCCCTCCTCAGGTGTGACGCAGTGCATGAGAACTCCGGATGCGCTTTGACGATGTAAATCTTCTCTGACTTCAGGAGAGCCGAGCAGGGTACCCGAACCTTGCATTAGCATAGGATTCGGCTAGCGACCCTCATGGGGCATACCCTACCCAACAGAGTTATAGCCAAGCGAGGTACCCGAACCTTGCATTAGCATAGGATTCGGCTAGCGACCCTCATGAGGCGTACCTCACCCAGCCGAGTGATATACGACCCCCCACTAGTGCCGGAAGTCGATTGTCAGCTCACATGGAGCGTAGCCAGGGAAGATGACGTCCTGACTGGCGCAAGTACTCGGTAAGTAGCCCTCATGGACCATCCCGAGTGTATTTTGGCAGACTTGTCCAGCCCCTGAGCGTAGGAGATAGGCTCGCAGCCCTGAGTTCCTGTCACGCGTATCCGGAGCTGGGCCTGCAATATAAAGATATCGGATGAGTAGCATCTGATGATAAAAACAATCATCCGAATAAAATGTATTTTACAATATATGTAAATTCATGTTCTTCCTCTTATTGATATTAATTTCCCCGAGTAGTTGACCCCTTACGTTTAAGCACTTTGCCCGACTAGTCATAGCCCCCTAGCGTCGGGAGTTGACTCATGGCTCTTTCCCAGACACGCGTTTTGGGTGACTTGAGTTCGTCTTTCATGGAGCAAAGTTTCACGGATCAGGATTTATGCTACTTGAGTACTTTTGCAATCATTTAAGAGCAAAAACAGAGAAGAGTGCAGCTTGTGCACCTATTAGGTGTAAGCGGCATTGGCAAGGCCGAGTGAAGAAATATTTATCAGGAAGCGACTTAACTGTTTGGTATTTCGGAGTGGGGATGCCATCCTTGCGTTTGAGCTTGTGAGCCCCCGAGCATGTCACTTGTTGTTCTGATAATCTTCAGTTGTTGAAAGTCGAAGACGATTGTGACCAACTGCCACAATGAAGCCGTCTGACTTGCGTTTGCAATTCCCGGCTTTAGTCGGGACCGCGTCGTTGGTGCCCTCCCACTTCTTCTGTCAGGATGCCTTTTTATCTTCAAGGGCCTCAGCAACAGCGTGGGCTGAGTCGGCGTATTTGTTCGCCATGTCGAATAGAGCCTTGACAGAGTTGGGAGGCTTCCGAGTGAATTTGTCGATGAACGAGGTGTCTTTGACTCCTTTTCGAAAGGCGGTGATGACGACCTCGTCCTTGATGTTCGGGATTGAATTTTTCTTCTGAGAGAACCTGTGGAGGCCATGGGCCCCGGGTACCTCATTACCAGTACATGGGCCACTCGGATAGAGGATGGGCCAGACCATGTAATTAGAGATAAGATAGCACCCGGCAGGCTGTACCTTGTATAATAAGAAAACATAGTCTTAGTCGGATAGGATTCTATCTCTAAGAAGGAAATCCCTTGGTCGTATCCGACTGGGATCCTTATCATGTACCCCTGCCCCCTAGTATATAAAGGGAGGCAGGGCGCCCCTCAGGGCAAGCACAGCAAGTGCAACCAGATCATTGATCTACATACACCTCAGAGGAATAACACCTCAACTGGACGTAGGGTATTACCTCATCTTGAGGGCCTGAACCAGTATAATTCTTTTGTGTTCCTCTGCAGTCCATTGAATTCCCCCTTGCCGAGTAGCCCCATAGTTTTATTGCCGGTGCAAAGCATCGACAGTTGGCGCGCCAGGTAGGGGCTCTCCGGCGAATTCTTCATCAGCAGATTCAATGGATTCAATCAACGGAGTCAAGGGCACCAAGCTCTCCCCTAGAGACACCATCACCTTCGGGAGCCTAGATTTCGTTGCCGATCTACTCGGCAATCTCACCTTGGCTGAAGCAGATCCGATCTTACCAGCCGAGGGACCAGCCGACATTGCGCCAGTCGGCCCACGGGACGCCGCCATCTCCTTCAACAACCCACTACGGCGATCCCTTACATCGCCGAACATCGGGACAACCCTCCCCTTCGGCGTCCGGCTCGCGCTCGGCCTCAAGCCAGCGCGGGATGGGCCGAGAGGGGGAGAGATCATCAGTTTCCCACACGGGTTCGGCGACGCTGCGCATCTACAAACCGCGCAGCAGACCCAATCTCCAGCGGTCCAGTTTGGACACGGTCAAGCACCGTTTCAGATTGGATCCAGAGAGGTCGGAGTCGTTCTTACTCCGATAGATTATTCGGAGTCCGACACCAAGTCGGAGAGCGGTTCGAGCACTAGCTCAGACTTTAATTCGGCAAGCTTCCCCCTCTACTGCGAGATCTTCATGGCTTCAACACCACCTTCCGAGGGACGCCGACTACAAGAGGAACGACAAGAGGAGGCGCACCGATTACAGCAAGAGGAAGCCAACCGCGAAGCCCGCAACAACGAGCTGCGCCAGGCCGGGCGAATCACTCAGCAACAGATCCTCCAAACCAAGATCGGCGACCACGACGTCTTTGTCACGCCACAACAGAACGTTGTGGCCACAGCGACTCTGCTGGACACACTCCAGCTCGGGGCCGATCACCAGGCCACCCCGACTATCGCCAAGATCAAGGCGATGATCACAGCTGCTGCCTGTCAGCAGCAACAGCAGTCGGGCAACACTGCCATACCGACCAACCGGTCGGGTTCTCTGGCGGCAGGCTCATCTGCATCAGCACGACGCTGGGCGGCCGGCTCCAGTCGGCGACGCGAAGAATCTCGGCAAACAACGCTCGGCAATACCAATAATGACAATCGGCGGCGTCGCCAATACGATCGCCGACCCAATCAGGACCTCCGAGTTCGACTGCACCGGGACCTTCGCCACACCCTAAACGCCCGCCGCGAAGAAGATGAACGCCGCCGACTGGAAGACGAAAACGAGCGCTTCGGCATCCACCACGAGCGATTACATTGCCAAGATCGAAGTCGGAGCCCTCACGAAGACGAAGGCATCCCAGCCTTCACTCGGGAGCTACAGGACGTCTTGTGGCCGACTGGCTTTAAGCCCACCGGGATCAAAAAGTACGATGGCAAGACAAACCCAGAGTCCTGGCTCACCGTTTACACCCTGGCAGTCCGAGCTGCCGGGGGCGGCAGCAGAGTCATGGCTAACTACCTCCCGGTCGCGCTAGCCGACTCGGCGAGGACATGGCTAACAGGTCTCCCGAGGCGGTCGATCGATTCCTGGGGACAACTCAGGGAGCGGTTCATCGCTAATTTCCAGGGGACCTACGACAGACCCGCTTCGGAGCATGATCTTTATCAACTGCACTAGAAGAAAAATGAGTCCTTGCGCGAATTCATCAAAAGGTTCTCCGAGAAGCGCAACCAAATCCCAACGGTCAAAGACGAAGCCGTCATCGCCGCCTTTCGCAAAGGGGTAAAAGATGCTCCGCTTATCACAAAATTCACTCGGAATCCACCATCTACAGTCCGGGCGCTCTTCGACATGGCCAATAAATACGCCGACTCGGCCGAAGCGGTCGCCGAGGCCCTTGACGAGAAGCAGGAGCCCCGACAGAAAGAACAAAGGCGAAAGCCGACAACGAGCCATCTCAAAACAAGTCCGGCAGCCGTAAACGGAAGTCGGACAACGAGGTGGCCAACATGGAGCACAGCCGGTCGCGGCCCCAGCGGAACAACGACTACCAGAAAGTCATGAGCGGGCCATGCCCCTTTCACCCCAAGGGAAAGCACGGCCAAAGACTGCTATATGCTCAAAAAGTTTGCCTCTGAGTAGACTTCATCGTCTGGCGCCGATAAGGACAAAGACAAGCCAGACTCGGGTCCGGCTGACGACTTCCAAGATCCTCAAGCCGAGCTCAACCATATCTTCGGGGGACCACTCGCATACGAGTCCAAGCGCAAACAAAAGCTTTCAGCGCGCGACATCAACACGGTCTCCACGGCCGACACCCCCCAATACCTGCGCTGGTCAGAGATGGCCATCACCTTCAATCGCGCAGATCACCCAGATCGGGTTTCCCACCCGGGACGCTATCCACTCGTCCTGGACCCGGTCGTCAAAAACATCAGGCTGAAGAAAACCCTCATCGACGGAGGCAGCGCGCTCAACATCCTATTCGCCAAAACTTTGGACGAGATGAAAGTTCCTCCTTCAGAACTACGGCCGAGCACCGCGCCCTTCCACGGGATAATTCCCGGCCTGTCATCAACTCCACTCGGGCAGATAACCTTGCCGTAACCTTCGGCACGTGGGATAATTACCGCACAGAAAATGTCTGCTTCGAGGTCGCCGACTTCGAGACTGCGTACCACGCGATACTCGGACGACCGGCACTCGCCAAATTCATGGCGGTACCACACTATACATACATGGTGCTGAAGATGCCCGGACCAGCAGGAGTCCTCTCCCTCCGCAGTGACGTCAAGCAAGCCTTCACCTGCGGCAAGGAGAGCTACGAACTGGCCCAATCACAAGAGGCGGCGGTCGGGCGCGACAGTATTCGGCAAGCCGCCACAACAGAAGTCGAGCAAGATCAAATTCCGGCGAAAAAGACAGCGAAGTCAGGAATTTCGGCGGACTCTGACACGAAGAAGATCCCCCTGGACCCTTCCAACCCCTCCAAGACTGCTTTAGTTGGGACCGGACTCGACCCCAAATAGGAAGACGCGCTCGTCACCTTCCTCGAAGCCAACAAGAATATCTTCGCGTGGAAACCGTCCGACATGCCGGGCGTACCAAGGGAGGTGATCGAGCATGCCCTAAACGTGAAGACAGACGCCAAGCCAGTCAAACAACGGCTACGGCGCTTCGCTCAGGACCGCAAAGATGCTATCCGGGAGGAAATTACCAAACTCCTCGCAGCCGGGTTCATCAAAGAGGTCTACCACCTGGACTGGTTGGCAAACCCAGTTCTGGTCCAGAAGAAAAACGGTAAATGGCGCATGTGCGTCGACTACACCGACCTCAACAAAGCGTGCCCCAAGGACCCATTTGGTCTTCCTCGGATAGATCAGGTGGTTGACTCCACGGTAGGGTGCGATCTACTCAGTTTTCTCGACTGCTACTCGGGATACCATCAAATCAGCCTGAGGGAAGAAGACTGCTTGAAGACATCTTTCATCACACCGTTTGGAGCGTACTGCTATATCACAATGCCATTCGGTCTGAAGAACGCGGGCGCAACCTATCAAAGGGCTATTTAGTGGTGTCTGCATACTCAGATCGGACGCAACGTGGAAGCCTACATCGACGATGTGGTGATCAAGACCAAGTCCAAAGAAGACCTTATCGCTGACTTGGAAGAAACCTTCCAAAACCTTCGAAGATTCAAGATGAAGTTGAACCCGGAAAAATGTGCCTTCGGTGTTCCATCCGGAAAGTTACTCAGCTTCATCGTCTCGCACTGCGGCATTGAGGCCAACCCGGAGAAAGTCAACGCCATCAGGCACATGGCACCCTCGACTAACCTCAAAGACGTCCAGAAGCTGACAGGCTGCATGGCGGCACTCAGCCGGTTTATCTCCCGACTGGGCGAACGGGGCATGCCCTTCTTCAAGCTACTCAAAAAGACCGACAATTTCCAATGGACTCCGGAAGCCCAGCGAGCCTTCGAAGACTTCAAACAGTTCCTTACATCACCCCCCGTGTTGGCGTCACCTCTGCCCCAGGAACCGCTAATGCTATATCTGGCGGCAACGACACAGGTAGTCAGCACGGTGTTGGTGGTTGAACGATCCGAACAGGGTCATATTCAAAAAATACAACGGCCAGTCTACTTCGTCAGCAAGGTCCTTGCCGACTCCAAAACGAGATATCTGCAAGTCCAGAAGCTGCTATATGGCCTACTTATCACAGTCCGGAAGCTGGTGCATTATTTCCAAGCACACTAAGTCATGGTGGTCACAGCATTTCCACTCGAGGATGTCCTTCATAATCGCGAGGCCACTGGCCAAATCGCTAAATGGGCACTCGAGCTGATGGCATTTGACATCACCTTTCAGCCACAGACAGCAATCAAATCTCAAGCTCTAGCCGACTTCGTGGCCGAGTGGATAGAAGTCCAACTGCCTACACCAACAGCAAAGCTAGAATACTGGACAATGTACTTCGACGGTTCTCTACAGATTGGGGGCGCCGGGGCCGAAGTCATATTGACGTCCCCCATTGGCGAAAAATTGAAGTACGTTCTACAAATCAACTTCCCGGCTTCCCACAACGTCGCCGAGTACGAGGCACTTGTCCACGGGCTCCGCATCGCTATATCACTCGGCATACGTCGACTGGTTGTGCGCGGCGATTCTCAACTCGTGGTAAACCAAGTCATGAAAGACTGGACCTGTCTCGACGATACCATGGCGGCATACTGTCAGGAGGTCCGCAAGCTGGAAAACAAGTTCGACGGGTTGGAAATCACACATGTCCTGCGCCAATACAACGACGCGGCAGACGAGCTGGCCAACATGGGATCCAAGCGAGAAGCAGTTCTAATCGGAATCTTTGTCGAGCAACTCATGGAGCCATCAGTCAAGAAGAAACCGGCACCAGATCAGTCGGGAGGCGAGCCTACCCCGACCACAGATGAGGTGTTGCACATATGTCAAGACTGGAGGACTCCTGTTGTCAAATTTCTCACGGACAACGAACTCCCAGAAGATCGCAGTCAAGCCGAGTAGATAAAGCGTCGGAGCAAAAGCTTCCGGCTAGTCGGAGAAGACCTGTACCGAAGGAGCGCATCCGGTGTCCTCATGCGCTGCGTCACCACCGAGGAGGGCAAGCAGATTCTGCACTCGATCCACTCGGGCATATGTGGCAACCATGCCGCATCCAGGACGTTAGTCGGAAAGGCTTACCGGCAGGGATTTTTCTGGCCCACAGCAGTAACAGACGCCAAAGACATCGTTCACAAGTGCGAAAGTTGCCAATTCTTCGCAAGACAAACAAATCTCCCAGCCCAGGAACTCCAAACTATCCCCATCTCCTGGCCATTTGCAGTATGGGGGCTCGACATGGTCGGGCCTTTCAAGAAAGCGCCAGGGGGGTTCACACATTTATTCGTCGCGGTGGATAAGTTTACCAAGTGGATTGAGGCTAAACCCGTCGCAACAATTACAGCGGCACGAGCTAAGGACTTCATCATGAGCATATTATACCGGTTCGGAGTCCCTAACCGCATCATCACCGACAACGGTACCCAGTTCGCGGCGGGCGTATTCCAAGACTTCTGCGACGACTTCGGCATCAAGATCTGCTATGCATCCGTGGCACACCCGCGGAGCAACGGGCAGGTTGAACGAGCCAATGGCTTGGTCTTACAAGGCATCAAGGCCAGGATATTCGACCGACTACAACCATACGCGGGCCAGTGGGTACAAAAACTCCCATCCGTTCTCTGGTCTCTCAGAACCACGGTTAGTCGAGCGACAGGGCAATCCCCTTTCTTTCTGGTCTACGGTGCCGAGGCTATGCTACCTACTGAGTTACAGTTCGGCTCTCCACGAGTCCGGGCCTACTCAGAAGATGACTCCAACAATACCCGACTGGTCGAACTAGATCAGCTGGAAGAAGCAAGAGACACCACAACTATCCAGTCGACAAGGTATCTTCAAGGCCTACGCCGCTACCACAATCGCAATGTCCGTGGCCGCGCCTTTTCGGTCGGGGATCTCGTTCTGAGGAAAATACAAACCACCAAAGACAGGCATAAATTATCCCCAATCTGGGAAGGGCCGTTCATTATAGCCGAGGTTACGCGGCCAGGCGCCTACCGACTGAAGACCGAAGACGGCGCTCTCATCAGCAACTCATGGAACATAGAACAGCTACGTCCTTTCTATACCTGAGTTCTATAATTTTCATGTGTACAGTTCTTCTGACTCACTACGCCGCTTGTATCAACCGAGTAGTGAGTCGGGGGCTGCATGTATATATGTGCGTTGTCAATAACATACGAGCTTATTTCACTTCGGTTATGAAGCCTTACTATGACTGTCACGTTTGCCCGAGTACAGCTTCTTACTTCGAACGTTTTTATTAAGTTCTGACAGACTAACTCGGTGCATACTACACGTTCAAGTAAGACTAATGACAACCAAAAAGTAAGCTTGGCGGCATTGCACACATATCTACACATGCTTGTTTACACAAGTTTATATATTCCGACTACATAAACATGCTGCCCTTACAGACCTAGGTCTCGGGTAATTATCTCTGCAGTCGGCTTCGCCCGAGCGATCAGCTCCAGCGCCTCCTCTGGCGTCGTCTCTTCGGCAAACCCCTCCCCGATGGCTTCAATATCCGCCCTAGGATATAAGGATTTGGTCATCGCCAGGGTATGGGCCACGCCGGCGACAACATGCTCATCCGAGTACCTTTTCAAGGCACTCGGGGCATCCTCGAGACGCCCCACTATCTGAGGGATTCTGCTGCAGCTGGTTCCCACCTGGCGGGGGTCTATAAGGTCAAGGAGCCCTTTCATGGACCCGACGAGGGCCTCCCGTGACTCCCTGATCAACCTTATCTCCTCCGTGTAGAACTGATACTGGGCCCGGACATTAGTTCTCATGTCTGCCCAGATCAGCCGGCAAGTAAGCTTGTCAAATTCAGCTACACACAGGATAACTAATGGATTGGCTAAGATCACAGTAGGGTTGAGGACTTACTTTCATAGTCGGCCTCCCACCCGGCCACGGTCTTCTCCAGTTCAGCCTTCTCCTTACC
Source organism: Oryza meyeriana var. granulata (assembly GCA_003991445.1). Classification (NCBI taxonomy): domain Eukaryota; kingdom Viridiplantae; phylum Streptophyta; class Magnoliopsida; order Poales; family Poaceae; genus Oryza; species Oryza meyeriana. The sequence goes on along the minus strand of RYFJ01001879.1, from coordinate 153,642 downwards.
GAGCTTAACGACGGCCTTCTCCAACTCGGACTTCTCCCGCTCAAGCTCGGTGTTGGCCTTTGTCAGGTCGGCCTTGACCTTCTCAAGCTCGGCCTTGGCTTCTTCGGCCTCCTTCAGCTGCGACTCCCTCTCTGTTGGGTCTTTAACTCTGCTTCGAGGTCTGCACCACAGATTAGCCAAGAGCTCAACCGTGCAGTCGTGACATAACTGGGCAGTCAGGAACAACGTGGCTGGATGAAAACGTCAACGGTTCAGTCGGGAAGATATACTCGAGGATTTTACCCCTGATCTTTCCGGCTAGGGCCCATGTCTCTGCCCTGAGCTGATCGGCGCCACTCTTCAGCCAGGCCTCCCTCCCCGCATGACGCTCCTCCATCTCGGCCTTTAAGGCCCGGAGCTATTCCAACTCTGCGAGGTGGGGAGCTACCTCGACCAAGATTTCCGTCATCGCCTCATTACGGTCGACAAGCTTCTGTTCGGGATAAAAGATGGGTCAAGGATGGAGTCAAACATCAAAACAAGAAGATTGCTGGAGCTCTACTACAAGAATTGTACCACGACCCCTTGGGACCCGCTGATGGCAGCGCGAAGCAGGCTTTCGCGCTCTCTCCTTGCAACGACTTCATCGAGCTTGAAGCTTCTCACAGTATCGTCGCGAGTTGTCCACGTAAAGGTCCGGGGCATCACACGTGGAGGAGCTTCGATCCGAGGCAGATGTGGGATCTCCGGCGGCGGCGGCGATGGCGACGACGATAACCACGACAGCGACGAGGTTCTGGCCTCGCACCGCCCTCCCCCACGACTTCGGGGACCGGCTCAGGGGCTCCGTCAGCGGCTTCCGCAACGTGAGGCGCCTCGGGGGCTGGGGCCTCAGTTTCAGTGGCCACCTCTCGGTCGGGTGGCGGCAGCAGCCCTGTAGTCGGAGCCACCTCGGTCTCTGTGACCGGGCTGGCCGCCGGCTCAACAGGTGTGTTCGTGGCCGCTGGCTTGGCTGGGGCAGGCTCATCAAGGGGAGCAGACGGGTCGACCTCCTTGAGATCAATATCGGCCCGCTTCCTGCACGACGAAGCAAGACATCAAGACATTACTTCAACATACGAAGACTACAGAAGACCTGGAGCAGCGCACCTCTTGGAGAACCTCAGCTTCTTGCCGGGCGGCCCACTCCCCGGCGGAGAGCTAGCTCCGGCAGTCGGCCCGGCCGGCGTCATTGTCGGCGGAGGCATATCAACCCGAGTCGGCCCCAACTCCGGTATGGTCGGCTCGGGCGCCTTCGCCCTAGGCGGCGTCTTCTCTAGCCGGCCCCTTGGTGGCGCCACCGCCGGCTTCGGCAACGTCGGGCTCAAACCCGCGGGTCTCAACCTGGGACTTGACCGCGTGGGCGTTGCGGCAGCGGCGTCCTTTATTTTCAAGCTTCCGCTCACGGCACGCGCCGTCATGGCCCCCTCGCCCCTATATAAGATCGGTTTCTTCCCCGCTCTCTTAGAGTCGGGTTGGGCAGCAGAGGGACTCCTCGGCCTCTTCTTCGACGCGATAGCCCACAATGGACGGGAGTCTTCATCAAATTCTTCATGCCACTACAAGTGAGTCAACCAAATGCGTCATGATATGCTGAACAACTACGGTTTCACGGGCATTCATCACAGAGGAAGGTTAAAGGTTACCTTGGTCCGAGGCCGAATGAAGCTATAAGCCGCAATTCGGCGCTTGTCGTCCTTGGTCGCGATCACCCCTTCAGAGAAATAGCCGAACAGGGTCGCGGTCACCTCCTTCTTGTCCGCCGATTCGCTGCTCACTCGGTCAGGATCATTTTTGCCTTTGAAGGCCCAGCCGAATGAGCTCCTAAGCTTCAGTGGCTGAACGCGCCTTGTCAGAAAGCGACGAGCCACCCAAGGACCTGTCAAGCCCGCTCTCTTGAGGTCATCTATCTTCGACAACAGCATATGTGCCTGGCCCAGTTCTTCAAAGGTCGGCTCCGCGGACTAGTTCGGCGACACCGTTGGCGGCAAGCCAGTAAACGGGCGCAAGGAAGGAGCCAGATCGGCGCAATAAAACCACTCCTTGTGCCAGCCCTTCAAAGAAGATTTCAAGGGCAAATCGAGATACGTTTTCTTCCCATTGCTCCTCAGTTGAAGACCAGCCCCTCCAATCACATTGATATTGCTCTTGGAAGGTTGGGGCTTGATATGGAACAGGTGTCGGAAGAGGATGAAATGGGGTTCAACGCCCAAGAAGCACTCGCAAAGAGTAACAAATATAGAAATCTGAAGAATAGAGTTGGGGTTCAGATGCACCAACTCCAGCCCGTAAAAGTCGAGAATACGGCGGAAGAAATCAGAAGACGGGAGACACAAGCCTCGATCGAAAAAAGAGGCAAAGACTACCGTTTCTCCGGGTCGGGGATTCGGGCTCGACACATCCCTAGCCGGCCGCCAGCGAATCACCTCTTGGCTGGGCAACTTCAGTTCACTCTCCAGCCGCTTCAGCTTCACCAAGCCACAATCCGACACCGGCCAAGAACTTCCCGGCGCTCCCGCAAGATCCGAAGCCTTCGGCATGACTGGGGGCGATGAGATTTGGGGAAAAGTAAATCGGGGGCTTGGAGCAAACGGGGAGGATTGAAATCGCCCGAGTTCGGGTGGGGAATAGCAGCAGCTAACCCTAGCCAGGCAGGAGGTGAAAAGTTGGGCGCGAAGGTGGAAGATGAAGAGATTGACTGATTTGGGGAAGACGACGGAATCTTTTTCTCTCTCCCCAACTTTTTATAGAGCCAATGCCGACTAAATGGGCTTGGGCCTACACCGTCCGCACTGGGCCAACAAGATATGAGTTCCTACAGTAGCATGCTCCATGTGGGCTGCCCGCAGGCTGAGTTGAAATTATAGTGCTGGTGCTGCTAACAAGAGCCGATAAGGTAAACAAATATGCTTCATGAGAGCCTTATTGCTAAACATATATGTTTGGATATCTGTTTTATTCACCAGGTCTCGAGGATACATCCTTATAAGGATCGCAAGCTGGTCTTCATTAAAATTGGAGATGCAGGTATCTTTCTCGAGTACACCTAACCACGCCATGGATTTATTTTCAGAGTGGTACTCGGCCTGCATGCGTGGCCGTCAGTTGCCATGAGCAACATTTTACCCGCTAACATGATGCGGAAGAGTCTAACTTTCGAGTAGTGCACTACTCGGGAGAGACTATAAATATCTTTTCCCGCTGACATGATGCGGAGGAGTCTAACTTTTGAGTGGGACACCACTCGGAAAAGACTATAAACCCCTTTTTCCAGCTGACATGATGCTGAAGAGTCCCATATACGAGTAGCATCCTACTCGGCAAGACTATAAACTCATATTCCGACTGACATGAAGCCAAAGAGTCCTACATACGAGTAGTCTTCTACTCGGCAAGACTATAAAGTTTATTCCGGTTGACATGATACCGAAGAGTCACAAATACCCGTAGTAATCTACTCGGGAAAGACTTCTAGGTTAAAGATCTTTGACTCTATGTTTAATTGTCTTCACAATTAAGCACAAAGTCGGGGGCTACACCTAATAGGTGCGCCTATTCGGTGCACACTATTCATATATCTACATGAAGCCCTTCATAGCCTCGCTGCCAGCTGACATGGAGCAGGACTCGGGAGAAGACTTACTCGAACAAAGAGTACTCGGGCGCATCACACTCGGGCAACCTTCACCGTGGAGGACGAGCACTCGGCATCAGCTGTGACTCAACTATGAAGGTCTCAAGGGCTACTGTGGAGGCCATGGGCCCCGGGTACCTCATTACCAGTACATGGGCCACTCGGATAGAGGATGGACCGGACCATGTAATTAGAGATAAGATAGCACTCGGCAGGCTGTACCTTGTATAACAAGGAAACATAGTCTTAGTCGGATAGGATTCTATCTCTAAGAAGGAAATCCCTTGGTCGTATCCGACTGGGATCCTTATCATGTACCCCTGTCCCCTAGTATATAAAGGGAGGCAGGGCGCCCCTCAGGGCAAGCACAGCAAGTGCAACCAGATCATTGATCTACATACACCTCAGAGGAATAACACCTCAACTGGACGTAGGGTATTACCTCATCTTGAGGGCCTAAACCAGTATAATTCTTTTGTGTTCCTTTGCAGTCCATCGAATTCCCCCTCGCCGAGTAGCCCCATAGTTTTATTGCCGGTGCAAAGCATCGACAGAACCTCTTGATGAAGTCACGAAGAGACTCGTTCTTCCTTTGATGCAACTGATATAAGTCGTACTCGGAAGATGGCCTCTCGTATGTTGCCTGGAAGTTGGTGATGAAGTGTTCCCGGAGTTCTCCCCAGGAGTCGATTGATTGCTTGGGAAGTCCTGTTAGCCATGTCCTCGCTGAGTCGGCTAAAGCGAGTGGGAGGTAGTTAGCCATGACTTTGTGATTTCCCCCAGCTGCTCAGATCGCCAGAGTGTAGACCGTGAGCCAGGACTCGGGATTGGTCTTGCCGTCATATTTGTTGATGCCTGTAGGCTTGAAACTCGACGGCCAGTCGACCTGTTGTAGCTCCTGGGTGAAGGCCGGTATGCCTTCGTCTTTATGAGGGCTCCGACTCCGAATATGGCGGTGAAACGGCTCGTGGTGGAGGCCGAAATGCTTGTTCTTGTCTTCCAGTTGGCGTTGCTCATCTTCTTCTTGTTCACGGCGCCGAGCGATGATGTTTTTCCGAAGGTCGCGCCGTAGTCGGTCTCGAAGGTCCTGATCGTCCCGACGGTTGCTTTGACGTCGCTGGTTGTCATTGGGGTTGCCGAGTGACGCCTGACGTGCCTCTGTATGTGGCTGGCTGGAGCCAGCCACTCGGCGTCGCTTTGAGGTAGATGAGACTGCCGTTGGGGATGTCGACCGGTTGGTCGGTATGAGGGTATCACCCGACTGTTGGTGCTGCTGACATGCAGCAGCGGTAAGCATGGCTTTTATCCTTGCGATGGTCGGGGTGGCCTGGTGATCAAGCCCAAGCTAGATCGTGTCCAGTAGGGTTGCGGCGGCCACGATGTTCTATTGTGGCGTGACGAAGACGTCGTGGTCGCCGACTTTTGTTTGGAGGGTTTGTTGCTGAGCGGTTCGCCCAGCCCTGCGTAGGCCGTCGTTGCGGGCGTGCAGGCGACTTGCTTCTTCCTCCTGTTGCTCTCGCAGTCGGCAGGCTTCCTCCTCTTGCTGCTCGCGTAGTCGGCGTGATTCCTGAGTAGAAGTAGAGCCTTTGGATGCCATGAAGATTTCTCGTGGCAGGGAGAAGCTTGCCGAACTGCTGTCCAACTTAGAGTCAGAATCCGACTAGGAGTCGTAGTTCGACAGAGAGTCGTAGTCGGAATAGTTGATGGGGGTGATTACCTCTCCGACCTCCCTAGATCCGATCTCGAGTGGCTCGGGGCTGTATCCGAGTCGAACTCCAGAGGATCGGGTTTGCCGCGTCAGATGTAGATTGTAGATATCCGCGGTGTCGCCGAGTCCGAACGGGAAATTGACGATCTCTTCTTTTTTTGGCCCGATCTCGACCGGCTCAAAACCGAGTCCGAGTCGAACACCGAAAGAAAGAGTTGTCCCTGGACTCGGGCGTATTGGAGATCGCCGCAGCATGTCGTGAAAGATTGCTACAGCATCGTGTAGACCGACTGGCGTGGAGTCGGCCGGTTCCCTGGCAGATCGGATCGGGTCCGAGTCGGCCAAGGTGAGATTGCCGATCTGGTCGGCGACGAAGTCGAGGCTTCCGAATGAGGTTGTATCTCCGTGAGAGAATTTGCCGCCGTCGACTCCGGTTGCTAGATCCATCTAGCTTGTAGATGTAGATCGCGCCAAAGCCCCTACCTGGCGCGCCAACTGTCGATGTTTTACACCGGCAATAAATATATGGGGCTACTCGGCGGATGGAAACTCGGTGGATTGCAAAGGAACACAGGGAGATTTTATACTGGTTCAGGCCCTCGATGTGAGGTAATACCCTATGTCCAGTTTATATGTATTCCTCTGAGGAATTATGGTGGTGATTCTGATGAACCGTATGGCCGTGCCCTCAGGGGCGCCCTGCCTCCCCTTATATACTGGGGGACAGGGTTACAAGGTAGGAGTCCCCGCCAGATTCCGACTAGAAGATCTCCCCTTAGAGATATAATGTACCCGGCTAGGACTGTATATTCCTTATTGTACAAGGCAATGTCTGCCGAGGGTTACCATATCTCTAATTACAAGGCTAGGCCCATCCTCTATTCGAGTGGCCCATATGCTGGTTATGAGGTACCCGGGGCCCATGGCCTCCACAGGTACTATAAAAGAGAGGGGAAAATTAGGGTGCTCGCTATCGGGTGCTCATCATCTTTGCTTTCTTTTTCAAAAAACCAAATCTACAAATTTTTGGTTTAGTGTTGCCAATGTTTCCATCAAGGGGGAGATTGTAGAACCATATGTTATTTTGTGCTTGTGTGATGGAAAATTGACAAAGAAAATGTAAAGTGCGTGTGTGGACTAACGTGGGTCAGGTTGTAGCATCTGTGCCCGAAAATGGTTTGTTCGGCCTATTTATGTGCAGGTGCTTAGGGTCAATTTTGGTCAGCAGCGGATCGGGACTAGACTTAGGAGGAGTTGAGATTTAGAACGATTGGGATACCGGGTGATAAAATTGAACATAAGTATACACGATGAACGAATACCATATGGGGAGATCGTCGCAAGTCTTGACAGCACGTGTCAAACTTGCGAACAGGAATAGAAGAAAAAAAAAAGAAAAAAAGGAAAGAACGAGCTACAGTACTCGAAGTACTGTAGCCATGCAACAAACAGGCCGGCAGAGGCCGGAGGGGCAGCCCAGCTGCAGCAGTTGGCAGGCAGGCCGGCCGGCTACAGCAAGGCAGGCGCCAGCCCTGGCCGTGGGGGCTGGCGGCCCAGGTGGGATTGCCCAGTTGGCAGCCCAGGTGGAGGCCGAGCAGACCGACAGGCAGTGGCCTAGGAGCTTTCCCCATCGGCTGGACACATGGCACTAGCTTATTGGATCGGACAGGATGTTTGGCTTGGAGGATGATGTGACACAATCTGAGGCATTGAAAGGAGATCCAATGGCTGCTGTTAGGTTAAGTAGGGGTTAAGTTAGGAGGGCATTTTAGACTTTTTCATAGGGTAACCAGCTTAGTTTGTGGCTATAAATAGAGAGGCAAGGCTAGGGTTTAGACTTACACCTGTCTATTAGCTTAGTGTCTTTTTATAATTAGGATTAGGAGAGAGAGAGCGTCTTTTTGTGAGAGGTTTTTGTGATAACCTTTGAGGGGTTTTATTTTGTAAATAATATTTCAAATCAATGAAATAGTTGTTTATTTTTGAATCTTTTGTGCAAATTAAATTCCTATAATTTAATTTTTGCAATTTAAATACCCGCAATTTACATTTCTGCAATTTAAATTCCCACAATTTAAATTTATGAACGGGTATTGATTCACCTCCTTCTAAAATTCTGTGGAGTGCGTTTCTTCTCCTAATATTTGCTCTATTTGGATCTTATAGCTTGCAATAAGTTGGGAGGCGATCACTTCTCTACAAATCTTCTGTGATCATGTCTTTTTATTGATTTTTCTGTCCAAAATATTTTTGATTTTAGCTCTCTCATAGCTAAATCCAACTAATCGGTTGCTGAGTCTTTTGAGTCTAGTTGCACTAATAGCTAGATTTAAACAGACACTTGATGGTTTAGTTGAGTATTTGGGAAAATTTTGTTAAGCTATATTCATCCCCTCTCTAGCTAATATTGATCCTTCAAAATACTATTGCCTTTTCATCAGATGGTGCAGAGAAAAAATTTTGGCTCCACCCACAGGGTAGTATCGGAGCAACTTATAAACAATTAATAACTTGCTGTGGGGTCATATATTACTTCAAAGATAATGCACAAGTACATAAATATCCACAAGAGTTTAGTTTACAAAAAAATTCAAAACAATAACAAAATCATGCGTCATCTTCTTTTTTTTGAGGACATGCGTCATCTGAACCCATGCATAACCTGCTTGCTGCCTTTGTAACGTAGTGCACGGATGACTCCAAAATTGTCAAGTTTCACCAAATTTCACAATATCACATGTATTTTGACAAGACGATCACAAAACTATAGATTTAATAAGACAATGTATCAGAGAACTACAAATTTAGCACCAATTTTATTATGAAATTATAAATTTAAGATAGAGTGTCACAAAACTATAGATTTAGAAAAAAAATTATCAAAAAACCTACAGATTGTATTGTTCTGTTAGAGTTGTAAACATTGTAGTATTATGATATAATAAGCTAAATTTGTAGTTTTTGGATACTATATCTTGAATCTGTAAATCCATAGTTTCATGATAAGCTCAATGCTAAATTTGTAGTTTTGTGATTTTTATTTAACTTTGTAGTTTTCGATAGTTTGGTCATAGTATCATTAGCTTTTCAAAATTTACTCAAATTCTTACAAAACTATTTACAAACAGAGTTCTCATCCGTTCGATTCAATTATATGAGAGTTATAGGAAATCTAGATTCAATCATAATGTGCCACATCAGCGTACATAAGAGTTTTGTAAGAAGAAAATGTATGTATTGTTTTTCCTTCATAAAAATCATTTGCTTTCTTAGCATTAAGATAAATGTGTATTGACATTATTTCTCCTAAACTTTTTTTTCAAGTGCAACTATTAGTTTTTAAAAAGCTTTAAAATGACATTGTTTTTCTTGAATTGTTGTGATTTATACTCATGAAGAGAAAATTTCTTGTACATACCCCTAGGTTTTCGCACAATGCCATCTACCCCATTGAGTTTTGACTCTCACATTGCGTGCGTGTCCCTAACTCATCCTCTACATGTACACTATAAGCTTTAATTTTGACACCCTGTATATCCATTATCAGATGACCATTTTTGACCTTTAAAATTTTCAGAATAGTCATATTGTAACATACCTAATATCTAATTATGGAAGTTTTAGATTTTCTGGAGAAAAGAAAACATGTTTTATTGTCCCTCTGATGCACATAAGTTAAGATAGGATGAAATAAAATGACCAGAACAATTTCGAAACAAGACTAGAGGATGTCAGTTGCAATACACCTGACAATAGCCATCAAGAATTTTTTAAAATCCTCAGAACTCTCGAGAAAGATTAACTTAGACGGCGTTTAAATTCAAAATTTAACTAGTAAAATATTTTACTTCCCCTTGAAACTAAAACCACCTGGGGTTTAAAATATGAAAAACCCTATGGAATACAAAACACGACTCTGCAACCCTAAGTTGCAAATTACTAAATTATGTAGGGTCAAACTAAAATAGCAATACATGATCCAACTATAAATCAAAATTTAAATCCACCCAAAAAACTTAATTTGGTAAAACTGACCAAAAGTAAAGTTGGAAACTTCAAATCAATGTGATGACCGATGTAGGCCTACTTTGGGTGCTGTAGGTTGTTTTTGAAGTGTCTTAGATTTTTGTTGTATAGGATAATTACATTCATAGTTGAAATTTGGGAAAGACAAATCTTAATAATTAGTCTGCTAAAGGAAAAATGTAACCAAACCAAAGTGATTTAAGTAAAATTCATTCAATAAAAAGGTGCAAATAGATAAAACATTATCTCTTGGTGTGCATGATTTATTTCTATTGTTTTTGGCTCTTAAATGCATTTTCATTATAGGTTCATGTGCATTTGAATGGCTAAAGGAAAATAATAAAAATAATTAGTGCAACATAAGGTCATGGGAAAATTCTCACAAGTACTACACATCACGTATATGTCGAAGTAATTTTATCACTTGATCTAGTACCTTAAAAAGGTCACTCAAATCAACCCCAAAATGGGAAATAGCAAAATCAGGATAACTAATTCATAGTTTCACCACAGTAAATCAATAAGCTTCTTGCAATGCAATCCAACCAGAATGTTAACCATATTGTGGTCTACTCACAGTAATTTTACCCAATCCTAGATCACAAGAATTTCACATGAAATGATGCATGCAAAAACAACCCTAAATATTAACTATCTATAAAACACATTGTCAATTTGCCATTTTCACAATTTCACCATAAACAATCCATAAGGTTTGTAGATTTGTATCTTTGCCATAATGTCAAAAAGGTATCCATGTATCCACGGTAATTCTGGCCTAATTTAATTCGCAACCTCGACACATAAAATAATAGATGCAAAACCCCTCAAGTAATAACTTAAATGCAGAGAACCATTGTGAACCCTACTTCTTAATTTTACCCCAGTTAAGCCATAACTCATCTAGGCATGCATCTTCGATAATGAATAGATCACGACCGTCTCCACTCACAACAATTATGTCACACTTTGGATCTCAAGGGAACATAGTCAAATCAAGTGCTCAAAAACTGAAAATAATTTAATCTAGGACAGCCTCAAATTGGAGTGCCAAAACTATACCATATAGCCTTGCCCTGCCCTCTTGGCCTTACCCTCTTGGCAATGTGTAAACCAAGGAATCCTCCACCAACCATAATTTTAGCACAATCAAGTTCCTAAGTTAAGAACATAAAATGACAGTAGCAAAGTCGCTAAATAATGTTAAACTATAGTTAACAACCTCCTAAAGCCCTATTTGCAATTTCATTGCTAAATAACCATGAATCATCTAGCCTTGCCATTGGACCAATAGATTAACCACATCACAGGCTATCCTAGGTAATTTTGCATGAATTTTTACCCCTCCTAACATGGTTAAACTTGCATGCAAAGACAACATCATTGGGCCTTAGACTTAGCTTCTAGGTGTGTTCCATTCACTCCTCTTAGTGCCATGTGGGCCCCAATGGCTTTGGACCCCACCAGCCACCGCCCAAGGCCCAACCCTAGCTGTGCCACGCGCTGGGAACGCGTTGGGCGCGCACAAAGCGTCGGTGATGCTGGCCCCCGATGTGGCCGACAACCTTTGACCGCGTTCCGACCCCACCACTACCCTCATTAGCGTCGCCTAGTCTCCCTCTACACCCTTGAGCAAAGCAAGTTGAGGGAGAGAGCCTCTTTCCTCCTCTCTCCTTTCACCTTTGCTGGCCGACAGGAAGGACGCTGCCCCAATCACCAACATCTCGACGTCCTTCTCAACTAATCCTCGTTACATACTCCTCTCCCGATGCCGTCTCCATTTTTGCTAACCCCAAGCCATTTCGCACAGTGGTTCGATGGGAACGCTGCCTCGCCACCACCACTTCGGAGCATAGCTAGATCGCCACCGCCAACTCGTCAACACCATTCCGGCCACCAGTGACCATCTTCAGTCGACTCACCGCGCCATCAGCACTGCCTCGACATCCTCTTCAAGCTGCCCTGGAAACCCCCATCAGCAGTGTCCAGAGCTCAGGGTTCAAGATGTTCTTCCCTAACTTCGGTGAAGCACCGCCGCGGATCAATCCTCCCTCTCTGTGATCCCCGGCCAAATTCCTCTTGCATGAGTCATCCTTGGGGAGTCTTCGTGGGGACCGTTCAGAAGGGGTCCAAACGTCCCCACTACATACGTAACCGCCTAGGAAGTTCAGTTACACATAGAATGATACAGAAACAGAACTTCGGTTAATTATACAAACCGACAAGGTTCTAGTACAACCCAAACTCAACACACGCACACAACGGGACTATGGCCGTACACGTACAACCAAAAGACGCAACTCTGCACCACAGGAACGGCCTGAGTGTAGAGTTGACCTAGAACTCGAAGCCTTCGTCTTTGTCCCAATCCAACGGATCGACGGCTTCCTCAACTTCACCTGCAGCTTCTTCCTGAACAGCTGGAGCCCACAATATGTAAGACTGAGTACACAAGTACTCCGCAAGTCATGCAAGGAAATATATAGTAATACAGGATATAACAAAGGAGGAAACTGGTTTAACTCTAAACCTTATCAGTAGTTCACAAACATCCTAAGTTATAAACAAATTTAATTTTAAAGGGTTTAATATTACATGATCTCAATTTAAACCATTATCTCATTTCTACTCATGCCATTACTCTAGATTCACCCATAGACATATCTCCATTAACCGAGAGCACGGTGTATTCGAATACCAAACAACTCTGTAGCATCTGCCCAGCTTTACCCGGACGATACCCACAGCTAGCTAGGCTGAAGATAACAAAGTGTAGTACTGCCCCAAGCTCATCTCTGTTCTGCCTAGCAGGTTATAGGACAAGATGCCTATTGGCCTCAACTTGGCCTTCGCGAGGGTGTGCACCAACCCGACGACTCGTCCACCCACTATTGCACGACGAGGAGGAACACGTAGTCCTCAAAGACTGCAAAGGGCACCGCAGCACCCACACTCATATAAACAAATACACTCATATAAACAAATAATCTTACATCACTCAGTGGCCATTACACACATTAAAGCCTGAAATGCCAATACACTGAATGGCTGCAGAAGTTCAATTCACTAGAGCAGTACACACTGGGTCCAAATACCTCGATCGTGTGGATGGGCGCTAACTATGTCACTTATACTGGCACAAGGGGGTTATGTCCTTAAAACTTTAAATATATCATATACTTCCAAAACTATCACATAAAATAATAGTTTCATATATATTCAACATGTTCATAATAAGCAGGATTAACCTAGAGTTATCAAGGATATATAATAGGCTCAACTCAAGGCATGGCATTACATTTATAACAATATCAAATAAATGGTGTTATCTATTTCGAAATACTTTAGAAAATTAACTTATGCTTTCTATTTAAGTACTTCAAGGTAGTACTCTACCCAAAATATGATCTAGCTCCAGATTGGGTTCAATTATTATTCAAAGGATGCATGACTTACCTTTGGGATCGGCGTAGTCATACCAATCGTCTCCTCCTACGACTGCGTAGGCGTATGCGTCAGCTGTGGACTCAGGCCCCTCGATTGGATCTGCTGCGACGGAATCTATCGATACACAAATAAAATAAATAAGCGAATAACTCCAAATAAATGCTAAAAATTCAGAAAATGCACAGAATATTAAAAGAGGAATTATGGAAGAAATTTAGGATTTTTCCAAAGTCACGTCAAGCGAAAACCCTAGAGCCAAAATTAGGGTTTCATCAACGAATGCTCGAATCGCGACGAAACTGGCGCAGATGGATTCGGAATAATTCAAGGAGTCAGGAATAGGTCTTGGATTTTGATTTCGAGGGCAAAAGAGTAATAAACCAGTTGAAACAGTAAATAGAGCCTTTTCTCAATTATTTTTAATAGGAAATTAGGATTTTCCTGTTCTTCTCTCTCCATACACAGGGGCCGGCTGGTGGTCGGAGTTTTCGGCGGCGGAGGAGGCCGGTTCCCGACGAAGTGGAACCGGTTCCAGGCTCTGGAGGTCGGGACGACTCCATTCCCCTAGGCTGTTGTGGCTGATGAGGCGGCGGCGGCTCCGGCGAACTCCGGTAGGGGCGCGGTTGCTGAGGAGCTTCAGGGCGGTCAGGGGGAGCTCTCTGTGGCGGCGGTCGGGCGCGGGGAAGGCCGAGGCGGCGGCGCGCCAGGCGGCCGGCGGCGGCCGAGACAGAGCGGCGCGGCGCGGGTGGCGCTGGCGAGCTCCCGGCGGCGGAGCGGCAGTGGAAGGAGAGGGGAAAGATGGGGCTCGGTGCGGAGAAGACGATGGTCACCTCAATTTTGAGAGATAGATGACGACAGCGATGGATTTTGTAGTCTTGCAGGTGGTAGCCAGAGCTGGGGCTCCTGCCCTATTCGTCTTCGGCGACGGCGAAAGGCGCAGCAGGGTGGGGGCGGCTTCAGGGAGATGGGAGAGGAGGTGGAGGCGGTCCTTTGCACTTTTGGCAGCGATCGACGAGGTGCACTGGAGAGGGAGCTAAAGAGGGAGGTTGAGGCGGCGTTGGCGAGCTCGAACTGGGGCTGAGCTAGCTCGGTGGCACGGCTGATGCCGGGATTTGTGACGCGTGTAACGAAAGGATGACAAAGAGGCGATGCTGGAATGATCGATAAAGGGGAGCTCTGGTTTTCTTGATTAAGAAAGGTGACTGGGCTGACAGGCCAGAGGAGAAATAATAAAGGGAAATAGAAGAAAGAAAAAGAAAAAGAAAAGAAAAGAAAGAGCGAAAGAGAACGGGCTATGCCGAGAAAATGGGTCAGCGACGAGAAAAGAATGGGCCAATGACCCGAGAACGACGCGGACTCGTCCGCGAGAAATTTAGGATGGATGGATAAATTGATAGAAAGATTTGCACTTCCGGAAAATTAAAATAAAAAGAAAAAAAAACGAACGATGAACGAAGAACGATATTTTAAAATTGAACAAAATGATAAACTCGATGCGGATTTTTGAAAATACACAAAAATAAAAACGGTTTTAAAATTTAGTGATTTTTAGGGCTGTTACAGTCTTTAACCTTGTTTTTTGCACCCCTCTCCTTGACACGCCAGGCGTCGACACGCGCTGCCACCGCTGTCCTAGAGCATCTCACCACCGCCGACGTATTCCTCTATCGCCACCACTTCGTCAGACCTCCTCCGTCCCGGCCAACAGCTCGGTGAGCAGCTAGCACCCCATTAGATCCACATGCATGGCCAAATGTGATCAATCCTAGCTCTTATCTCCACATCACTGTGCGACCCGAAACCGCCACTGCTTTAGACCATCGCTGGTGACGCTCCAGCCACCTCCGGACACCGCGCGACCACCCACTTGTGCGCCTTGAACTCCTCTTCCTTTTTCCTTTTGGCCGCTCCCTGAGCTGTGCCACCGTTCACCGTCAGCTGGCCACCCAGCCCCATCCCCCTGCTCTATCTCACTACTGGGTGGGGCCACAACTTAGCTGAGACATTAAGCGCGAAGGACCCAATTAAAACTTGTTAGATCAATTTGTATAAATGCCAGTCACTTATAGGTGGACCCAGGGCCTACTTGCAATATTCTATAAACCTAAGGACTCTTAATAAAGATTGTTAGGACACGTGGGAGGACTGCGGATTATTTCCTAAAAACCATAGGGGCCTTTTTGCATATTGGCCAGTCGTTGACATGTGGACCTCACATTTAATGTGTACAGTCTGATGGTTTCCATTTTGAATTTTGGAATGAAACTTCGAAAAATGGAAACTAGGTTCTCTGTACATGCCACACAAAAATAGCCGTGCCATGAAGCCTTTTAGAACTTGGTCAACTCTAATTCAAAAGAAAGGGAAAAAGAAAATAGCTGAAAAATCCTGGAAATACCCAAAAACCCTTCTGTACTTCGGTTCCTACCCAAACCCCTCACTCAAACCTGAACCATCACGCCCTGGACCCACCTGGCAACCTCCCTAGCTCGCCTCCACCCCAGTTCAGCCCCAGTGTGCGCGAGGACACTCCCCGACAATGCATAGAACTCGCTCGACGTGTGGGAGAGACATGTCTGACGCCAGCCAACTCCTCTACTTCCTCAACCGCATCGCCAACCTCTCCACTTCACTCCAGTAACTTGCAAAGCCAAAGAACTCCACCTCTTAGCTCCCTTACTTCATCTCGCCGCCAGCCGTGAAGAAGAATGCCGCCCCAATCGCTATTGAGCCATCGCTACTCTATTCCCATCTCCATTCCATACTCTCCTCTCCATGCCATCTCCACTCCCACTAACCCCATCCCCTTTCATGCAGCGTGCTGCTCGGAATGCTGCCTCGCCACTGCCGCTCTAGAGCATGGCCATGGTGTCGCCGCTGGCATCGACTTACCGTTCCGGCCACCTCGGGACGATTCCGACTGAGCTACTGTGCATCTGAGCTTGCCTCGTCGTCACCTTCATGAACCCCCAAGAACCCTAGCCGGAGATGCCGTGAGACGAGTGATCAGAGAGCGTCTTTCTCAGCTCCAGTCTAAAGCCACCGTAAGCCGCCACCATGAAATTCCTTCTCTCCGGTGAGTCCCGATCAAATTCCTCTTGCAAGAGTTGTCCTTAGGGAGACCTCTACCTCGTGCACTCCTCCTCTTAACAGATCAAGCACCAGACCGAGCCACCATCATCGCCGTGCTATTTTCTGCCGCCACTGAGCCGATCCGTGCGTCACCACTGCCGTGCAGACCTCACTTTCCATGTGCTCCAATGGGTATATACTTGCGTATTACGCCTCCAAATGCTTAACCATGCTTAGAGACAAGTAAAGATTATGGACACTTTATTCATGAAAAAATAGGCATTTTAATACTTCTGGACAGAGGTGTTTCCTCTGGTTATTTGTGAAATAAAATGAAGGAACACTTGTTTTGAGACTTGGGCGACAAGTAGTATGCATATGGAGTTAGTAGCATAGCGATAGGGGGAGAGTTTGACTGGGTCTATTAAGGATTGAACTCTATGTCAGCAACTAATGTATACAGTGCAATCACATGTGCTAGTATGGGATGGCATTACCCTATTAAGGCCCTGTTCTTTCCCACTACTTCCCCCAACTTCTTTTTTTCGATTCCCGCGCGCACGCTTCCCAAAACGATCACCGGTGCGTTTTTTGCAAAAATTTTCTATATGAAAGTAGCTCTAAAAAAGCAAATAGATCTAATGACGTTTCTCGTTTTGCGCGTAGCTTAAATAAGCACCTCCCAGATGGAGTGCCGAACAGGGTGTAAGTTGCTTATTATCTAGCCTTGCATGTTGGTAGGCTGGAGTAGTATGGGTAATATTGTTGTATTGATCCATAGGAGCTACCTATGACCTGTAATGGTGTAGGCATTTTAGTTTGTCCAATATAACGGTGTAGTGCCTCATGGGGCGACAAGACGGTTTGCCGCCACGGTGTTAGGTTTAAGGCATGGGCCCACCACCTAACGGCTTTAGGTCATGCCTAGGGAGGATTCACACTTACCTTCGTTGGTGCAAGGCTAGGCTGTAAGTAATGTAGTGGCTACGTTGTGACCTCTAGACCGCATTTAATGTGTAGAGTGTGGTGGTACCAACGGGTACCGGACAAAGTAGAGAAATCACATTATGTGGGTAAAGTTGTACAAACTCTACAGAGTTAAAACTAATCGGTTAGCCGTGCTCACAGTCAAGAGTGACATGGTGAAGTGTCATGAGTATAGTTTTATCCTTTCTAAATGTGCCTTGTGAAAATGGGATGTGGAATGGTTTATTTATGATATACATGAGCTTATGATGATGGTTATGATGGAGTAAGAGAGCTATTATGATATGATGATGATTACTATGATTTACATTATATACATGTTTTAAATGCTTTACAAATTACCGTTACAAAACCTTGTGAACTAAAACTTGCTTTATTGCTGAAAATGAGACATCAAATAGCCCTTCTTGGATATAAGCTTGCATGTAGGATGTTAGGTTTGGCCTTGCCAGTACATTATTTCGGTAATGTACTAACTCTTGCTTTATTTCTATATTGTTGCTTTAGACTTGTTGCAAGTAAGGTGTTGCCTAGGTTGAGTGCTATGCGGGACTCGCTGTTTTTTAGGATGGTCCTAAATAGGGGCCAACCCCTAGTTGGTTTGCCTGTGTGGTTGGGTAGACACGCAATCCACTGAGCCCTATTTGGTCTGCCGGCCTATGTAATAATTTAGTTTTAATCTAGTTTATCTATTCGTATTCCCTATACTTGTTGATATCAAATGCTTTGGTGAAAGTGCGAAGCTAGTCACTTTTTCTAGGGACTAGCTAAGCATGAGTATGTGCTTGGATCAATTGAGATATTTGCTTAATAACCATTTGGGTTCAAGTCCTCTGTGGGTATGTAGTCGCTTGGTCGCCACCATCGAGTGGTTTGACGGGCATACCTCGGGGAGGACTGGCAGGGCTATTCTATTGAGTATCTCATTTGTTTCGAGTCCGACACTTTGAGTTTGTGTTGTCTTTGTTATTCATGACGTCAAGTTTGCTTTGAGGTGTGGTGGCTATAATATTTATTTGGTTTTACTCAAGATCCCACCACTCCAATAGTTAGTGTTGACATGGCGAATTGCAAATCACGGTACAAGTCTCAGGGTGTCCCCACAAAACTACCTCCCAAATTGCATGTATGATTAAAGCACATGTATAAATGTCATATTTGCGTATATAACTTCTAAAATTCATATCTCCCAAATGAAAGATGATAAAATAGAAATTTATTCACTAAAAATCATCTAAAACCAGTACCTACCCACTGTGTGAATTGCATACATAATAGAGCATATTGTATTTTTTGTATTATTTGGTATTTATCGGCTCGTACATTAAATTGTTTAGAGATTGAGTTCGAGATCGGTGAAGGCAGGTGCTCCCCACTCCCTTTGACCACATTGAATCTTATGTTTTTTAGGGGAAAATTGTGTTATTTGCAAATTGCATGTGTATTTAAATTTATTGATTATTTGTAAACTAAAATGAAGAAAAAGTTGTTTTAAGACTTGGCGACAAGTGGTATGCATACGGTGATAGTTGTATACCCATAGGGGGAGTGTTTGCCTTAGTTGATTAAGGACCGAATTCTATGTCACCAAGTAATGTATTAATCCAGAGTAGCTACCTATGTGACATGTAATGGTGTAGGCATCTAAGTTTATCCAATACAACGGTACAGTGCCTCATGGGGAAATAGATGGTTTGCCACCACGGATTTAGGATTACGGCGTGGGCCCGCCACCTTAAGGCTCTAGGTTATGCGTAGGGCGGATTCACACTTGCCATGCTGGTGCAAGGCTAGGCTATAAGTAATGTACTATGTTGTGACCTCTAGATTGCACTCAATGTGTAGAGTGTGGTGGTACCGACGGGTACTGAACAAACTAAAGAAAGCACATCATGCGGGTAAAGTTATACAAACTCTGCAGAGTCAAAACTAATCAATTAGCTATGCTCACGGTCAAGAGAGACTTGGTGAAGTGCATGAGTACACTTTTATCCTTTCTAAGTGTGCATTGTGAAAATGGGATGTGAAATGGTTTACTTATGATATACATGAGATCTTGATGATGGATATGATGACTTGTTACCATGGAGGGTAGCAAGAGAGATATTATGATATGTTGATTAAAATTACTATGATTTACATTATTTACATGTTATAAATGTTTTATAAACTACCGTTGTAAATCCTTGTGAATTAAAACTTGTTTTATACTAAAAGATGAGACCACAGATAGCCTCCTTTGACATAAGCTCACATGTAGTATGTTAGGTTTGGCCTTGTTAGTGCATTATTTTGATAATATACTGACTCTTGCTTCATTTCTATATTGTTGCTTTAGACTTGTTGTAGGTGAGTTGCTACTTAGGTTGAGTGCTACGCGGGAGTTGCCGTTTTTCAGGATGCTTCTAACTAGGGGCCTATCCCTAGTCAGTTTGCTTGTGTGGTTGGGTAGACATGTAATCTGCTGAGCTCTATCTATTTGGCATGTCGGCCTATGTAATAATTTAGTTGTAATTCTAGTTTATTTATTCACACTCCATATATTTGTTGATGTCAAATGCTTTGATGAAAGTGCAAGGCTAGTAACTTTTCATGGAGACTAGCTAAGCATAAGTATGGGCTTGGATTATTCGAGATATTTGCTTGATAGCCATTCGGGTTCAAGTCCTCTGTGGTATATAGTCTCTTGATCGTCACCATCTAGTGGTTGACGGGCATACCTTCGGGAGGACTAGTATGGCTGTTTTGTTGAATATCTTCCTTGTTCCTTGCCCGGTATTGTGATTATTATATTGAAAGGTGTCGATCGCGGTCATGGACACAATGAGGACTGAGTGGCTATTCATACATGTATGGATCTTACTCATTCCAATAGCTTGTGGTGTTCGCGTTGGACACTGAACGGTATAATAGTTGCAGTGCCCCACACATATTGCTCTTCCCTGTATCATGAGTTCACCTCCCATCAACATCAAAATCATCAAAGTAAGAAAAAAAACTTTTAGTTATAGAAAAATCAAATCAAAACCAAAACATCAACATTGGTTAATGTAGCAGTTAGGTGCTATATGTGTAAAAAATGGCATTTTGTCTCTTGGGATCAAATGAAGGTTTTGATAGTTGGAGGGGATGATCGAAATACCCAGTAGTTAATGGATGCTTTTTTAGACGAACCCAATGGTTTAAGGGGTCAAATGTTCATTCGTTGTTGGAAACTTCTCTGATTCTTAACTCCTTATAATCGATCTAACCTATAGAAAGAATGGCTGTGGCATCTAGATACGAAACCTTTTGATGAATATTTTGGCATATAAATGACTTCAAATGAAAAAAAATGTTTATCAACTGCAAAGCTACAGACTCTTCGAGAGCTAAATATTTCAAATGAAGTTCGCCTCCATCCAAATTGGTATATAAAAGTTATAAATTTTGGAAGATGAATCTTTCACTTATATGTACGGCAGTGATAATTGTGGAGGCCATAGGCCCCGGGTACCTCATAGAAGGCAATTACGATCAATCGGATAGAGGGTGGGCCGGTCCCTATAATTGGAGATAGAGTAAGACTCGGCTTTATATTACCTAGTATGACAAGAAAAGGGATATAGTCCTAACCGGATACTCTATATATTGATAAGAAAAGCTCTTGGTTATATCCGACTGGGTTTTCTACCCTGTAACCCTCATCCCTCCAGTATATAAGGAGAGGTAGGGAGCGTCTTGGGACAGATGATTCGATATACCGTAAAAGCAATACACCACAACTAAAAGTAGGGTATTACCTCACCTCAAGAGTCTAAACTAGTATAAATCTTATATGTCCTTTCGAATCCATCGAATTTAGGTCAGACGAATAGCCCCATATAATTATTGCCGATATAAAATATCAACAATAATACTGCCGGTTTATGATTTCCTAGTAGTGATGTTTAAAATATCATTGTGATTCCATGGTATGAACTGGCAGTGAAGTACTACCAATTGTTGGTTTCTTTGGTTAAGCATACGTTGACTATTAATGCCTATAACACATATTACTTTGTAACCGTCATTGATAAGTGGCTTTGCATTCATGTTCGTCTTGTAGTGTAGTTCTTTATAATATATATGGACCCCTCTTTTATACTCCTGGGAGAGTATGTACTCTCACTCCTATTGGATGATCCAATAGCAACCAAATGAGCCTGTTTGTGTAAAAAAATGAAATGCCTTTCTTATTAAGTAAATTGCGCTTAGCACAAGGTGGATTGCATCTTATTTATTTTGCACCGTGTTTAGTATGTATTTTCATTTAGCACCTAGATATATAAAAATAAGTTTCACTTAGCACCAAGATACATTGTCAAATCTATAGAAATTTCATCAAATTTATAAAATCTAAATGAAACTTTATGAATCATGGTCTAAATTCAAAAAGTTTGATAAGTTCTACTCGAATTTCATAACATTTTTCTTCAATTATATGACATAATCTAGTGCAAAGTGAAACTTATTTTGATATACCCTGATGTAAAGTGAAAATACGTACTAAACCTGATGCAAAGTAAAACAAGATACACTTTAGCTGGTGTAAAGTATAATTTATTTTTTTTATTTTCGCATGCATGCACAACCGAACTACAAAATTAGACGTCGAAAAAAGTAATAATTATTCAATTCAATGGTTGGTCCATACATTATGGAATGGCTACATCTCTTAAATTTATGGTACACGTGCGCCCATAGCAAGCAATTCATATAGGTATATACTGCTGTTTTAAGGTTCCAGTATATACTTAAATCCCTAAGCAGTATATGGTACATTTTTTTATATGTAGTATGTCCGTCGTTGAAGGGGTATATACTACTTTTTGTGGGTCGTGTTGGGGGCTCAAAAGATCTACAGTTGAGAGGAGAGGGGTGTTGAGCTCACTGGCAACTTTATACTTTACTGCCTCTTTTATCAATACTAGCATCATGTGTTTGAAATATAAAATGCAATAAATAAATATCCATATCTAGCCATTGCTCTGTCTGATTCGATCAGCACTGCCACCTCCACTTTCCCCTTTCTTCTCTTCCACAGGAGGCGTGGTGCCGGTGTCAAGGAGTTCCCATGTCATGAGCAGCAGCAAGAGGACTGGAGGAGCAGAGCGCACAGACATTCTAGAATGTCGTCGCTCACATGCAAATCTGGAGGCCTTCGGGGTTATGCTTGCATTTCGGCCTGTTTCCGTTTACCTAGAGGTGCCTGTGCTCCTCCAACAGTCTCAAGTACATCGTGCCACTGCTGCAGTTCTTCACAAGATGTTCATCGATCTCTTGATCCAGAACATTGACTATTGAGCTCAAGCACGGCGAAGTCGACCAAATTATGACACCGTAAAGGCAAAAATTGATGGTTGCAGTATAGTAAGAAGGAATTAGCACAAGATGGTACCAGGTGAAGCACAAAAAGTTTCGTGGCATTTCTTGGATTCAATGTTCTACTTGTGGACCATGTGGCTTTTTTAACATACCGTTGTTCCTATACCATGATGATTTAAATTATTATTCTTTGGACTAGTACCGATACTACACTTGCTGTTTGTACCCCATAGTAAAGAAGTCTTAAGGCTGTGTTCGAGAGGGCCCCAACTGTTAAGCTAATCGTGGCACTTGAAACTAAATATATCATTAGTATATGATTAATTAAGTATTAGTATTATAAAATTTAAAAATAAATTTATTTGATTTTTAAAAGAATTTTTATATAGAAAGTTTTTGCATGAAACGTACCGATTAGCAGTTTAGAAATGAAAGGATCTCGATGTTGCCTAGAGAGGGTGAATAGGAGCTATTACAAAATTTAAACAAGATAAGCACAAACAAATCGGATATTTCGATATGACACCGGATATTCTGATGTATATCGGAACTTCTTATACAACAATGCATAATTTAAACTATAATGTATAAAATTTACTAACAAGGGAACCAAAATTGAGCTACAACATGATAAGCAATATAATAGCTTGAAGCATAGCACAAAGCATAATATTATATCACAATGTATGAAAGGAATTGCAAGTAATATGGGAAGGGACACGAAATAACCAAGATGGAGACACGAAGATTTGTTTCCTGAAATTTGGACACCTCACAAAGAGGTTCCTACGTCTCCGCTGAGTAGCTTATAAAGATCTGGGTCTCTTTCAACCCTTTTCCTCACGAGGTTGCACAAATGTACTCATCGGGTTCACTTTCGATTTATACCCTTGCGGAGGGGAAATCGAAGACTCCACAAACTTTCCCACGGCACATCACAATCCTCGAGTCCTCACGAGCGACTCCTAGCCGTCTAGGAGACATCAATCTCCAAGAGTAACAAATGCACAAAGTTTGCTTGAAAATGAACTCTAGTTGCTCAAGAATCAAGTTTTGTTCCTACACTAGAAACCCAACTCAAATCTGCACCCACAAGAATCAAATCACAAAGACCAAAAGGTATTTGAGAGGGAGAAAGCGAGCTCAAGATTCAAATTACTAAAAACAAGCTCCAAACCCACAGGGCCATAAAGATTTGAAATGAAGGGTTAACCCTAGAAAGGCTTGGGTTGGGGTTTAAATAGGAAACCCCCAAATCTGCCTCTTGAGGGGAAATTCCAGTCCCACCTTGGATATTCCAATCAAAGGGTCGGATATTCTGATCCATATAAAGGTGCCCAACGGTCAAGTTCAAATTCTAGGTCTCTATCAAAACAAGGGATTGGACATTCCAATGTCACCATAGGAAATTCTGATTTGAGAATTAAAACCAAACAGAGACTCGAGTTTGTCACAATATCGGACATTCCAGACCATCGGATATTCCGACTACCAGGTCACATATTCTGATTGGAAAAGTTGTCCCAACCCGAGAGTTGAGTTCCTTTGAATTTCGGATTGTCTGGGACATCGGATATTCCGATAAATACATTGGATATTCCGATATAGGGTCGGATATTTCGATCCAGTTCAGGTGAAAAGTATATAACTTTTTAAATCCGATGTCCAATTTCGATGATCATGGACTCTATGGAAAGCTTGTTTCGAAAGCTATCAAACCAAATGAAAATAAAGGTCAAAAACCTTCAAGAGATAGAGAAAAATTTGCAAAGAAACCCAGTGTTTGTGTTGTGACATGTGAAACAAAGCTGGAGTTGGTGTTTTGGCTTAGGTTTCTCAAACTCAATCAAGAACAGATCATTTTGAGCACCGAGACATAACTTAGAAAATAAGGTTGCATCCCTCTTAATAGTATGACATCCCTATACTCAATCCAGTCTTTACTAAAAACACTGAGACCGGTAAAAGGCTAAGAAAAGGATGCTTTGCTTCATTATACCTTTGCCTTGTGCTTATCCTTGTGGCCTTAACTTGACAATGGACTTCACTCTCTTTAGTCAACACTTGACTTGATGTTCATCAACACACGATGTCTGGTCTTCTCATATCTTCAAGCCACTTGATATATTTCAA
Organism: Oryza meyeriana var. granulata; assembly: GCA_003991445.1. NCBI lineage: Eukaryota > Viridiplantae > Streptophyta > Magnoliopsida > Poales > Poaceae > Oryza > Oryza meyeriana. The sequence continues at coordinate 129,271 of RYFJ01001879.1, read as the reverse complement.
CTTATCCCGTCTATTCTTTGCCTTTTATGAATCACTCTCAAGTCTTTAGGTATCTTGATCTCACTCGGGCATCAACACCATTTCCAATTCTTGGAACCTATTTCTTTCATTCACCTCAACAAAATTGTTAATCTCAATTATTCAGTTGTCAATCACCACTTGTTGACCAACTGATTGCATATAAAGGATGCAAATAAATTGATGAGTATATATCAACACCACAAGTGTTATATACTTACATGTGTTGATAAATGTAAATATCCTAATTAAATGTAAGTGATTAGCTTGGATCAAGCACATGCGTAACTAAGCTATAGGATTTTCTCCTCGTAAATATATGCATACCAAATGTCTGTTTGAAGCAAGTGTATGCACAATTAGAGATGAATAAATAAGAGTCTATCCTATACAAGAATATAAGACATTTATCAAATGTATAGACATAATAATAAATCCATACCTTCATTATCTCTATGTTCTCAATATAAAGAGACCAAATAAGATAAGGCTCAAATAAAACATTAGTCTCATACACATAGTCAACGACAGGGGAATCATATATATGAATATATTAACATGTAGATGGAGAGAAGGAGTGATACATATAGTTTGTTCTCTATGCATTTCATGCTTGTTATCATTAGGGTCCATCATCAATTAATATGTTTCTATCTCAAATCATATGAAGTCCGGGAATGACCAATTTGTCAACTCGTGAAAAGAGGTTAGTCCCACAAAGCCGGTTTGTCATAAATCACCAAAACAACAATTACACAAATTGTTGATCATAGATCTTTCAATCTATTCCTTTTTGGTGATGGATGACAACCCGATATAAAACATGTAAGGCTGAGTAGATGACATAGAATGAGCTCCCCCTAAATATGTGCATGCACATGAATATAAAGGAAAACATGTGCACATATTTAATGAAGGGCAACGAGGGAGTTCATTCTATATTTTGGACCTATAGGAGAGGTCATTCAGAATACGAGGTGTTGATCACATACTTCTCACCATTTCCATTTTCATACCGAATATGAGACTAGACAAAGAAATGCTCATAAAAGTTTTAGTCTTCTCATATAATTGGATTTGTCATTAATCACCAAAACCAACTTAATGGCACTTGAACTTACAATCTCTCCCTTTTTGGTGATTGATGACAAATCCATTAATAATAACCACATTTGGATATGTAGGATAATAGCAATGATATAAATCAACATGATATGAGTATTTGACAATTAATTTATATCCATGCATGCCAACAAGAAAATAAAGTGCAATATATAACAATGACATGCTTGTGTAGATGGTGCATATGGGATACTATTATGAATGATGAAATGTCTCCTTTAAAGATATACACCACAAGAACATGGGATCCTAGAATATTTTCCCCTTTTATAGCAATGTTCAAATGTGGGATACTCAAATATTCTCCCCCATTTGGCATTAATCATCAAAAATGCAAGAATTACAAGATGAACAAACTTTGACAAGCTCAAAGCAAATACCAAAGCATTTTTTTAAATGGAAACCCAAAGCAAAAAAAAATAGAAAAGAGACATTTAAAGAATACTCCCCCTAGCTCTTGGAGTCTTGTAACTTTGAAAAGAAGAATTGGAATGAATTTCATATGTAGGAAGGAGTGAGTTTGAGCACTTGAATTTTCGATTAAAATGTACTCGTCAAGGGCTTTCATAAGGATGCCAAAATCCAAGAGTAGATTGGTCAATGATATTTGGTACGATTTTGGTTGAGTGTGTGATCTTGGCAATGAAATGCTATGATATGCAAAAAGCAATCATAAGGACATCACTAGTTCGGATATGATCATAGCAATCTTATGTACTCATCAACTAAAGGTGCATGCTTTCTACGTAAGATTTACGTGTTATATATTTGAACAGGTGTTACTGCACCATGAGTTTTTTATGTTCTTGTTTGCAGAGATACTTGCTTGGGTGAAGGGAAAGAGGCCGAGTGCAAGGAACGCATGGATGATCAAAGAAGTTAATTGGGGATTAAACCAAGACCTTACCCAAGTCTACTTCTACATGACCACGTCACTTTTGGTCCATAGAAGGCAAGAGATGAAGTTCTGCACGTTTTGGATTCGGATTCGGGCCTCCTGACAGCATCAACTTGAAACGGACTTAGCCGCTGATCCAGAAGGACTTTCGGGGCCCATGAGTACTTGTTGGAAAGTTATGGAGTCTACTTTTAGATGGTTTTGGTCCCACATCAAAATTCCTCTTAAGCTGTCCGGAATCGTCGAAACAAGACATATATCTCTTCTAGTCTGAGTCTGTTTTGGGCCTTGGGCCTTGTAATTGTGTCGTGGGCTAAGCCCAAGGGGTGTGTACTCTAGGGTTAACCCTAGGATGTCCCAACTCATATATATTCAGTAGCCATTGTCGTTTAGGGTTGGGTTTTGTTTAGATTAAAGTTTATCCATTGCTACTTTTTCCGGGTAAAGCCGTGATCGGTTAGATCGCCGTTTTCCTGTTACGGAACTCCACCTTATCATTTGTATCCAATTCTTATTTGCAATATTAGATTGCTTTTATCTTGTTCTTGCTCGTTTCTTCGATTTGCTTACAGGAATAAGGTTGATCTGCACCGGCAAGATCAACAACCCTTGGAGAGGTGTATCGATCGCTAAGGCGCAACAACACAACGTCTCGTACGGTTGTAGTCGGGTCGTCAACGTTTCTCCCAAATTGTAGTTACCTTCAACTCACCGAAGGATCGGGCCACCCCTGCTCCTATCAAGTGGTAGCAGAGCTTTCGTTGCTCGGTGAGTATTCATCTACCCATAACCATAAAAAGTCCAACAAAAAAAAGTTGCATCATTACCTAGACATCTTTGAGCCGTTGCATTGTTCTTTTTGGATTTTGCTTTATTGAGTTTTCAGTTGCATCGTCGTGTATCTAGAGTTTCGAGTTCTTGTCACATTTAGTACCACCTTCGTCACCGCCGTCGTCACTATCTTTGTTGTCACCAGGACCTTCGAAAACGGAATTATGTGGTTGCCAGAATTTCGTTTTTGTAGTTTTCAGAAGTTTCTATTGGTCAGTTTTGGAGTTGTCAAGTTGGTAGGGTTTCTGCCATAGGCTGTTTGTACGTGAGGAAGATTTGCACGCGAGGAAGAAGAAGGTAGATCGGTTCAGTTTCTGTTTGGATTGGTTTCTATTTTTGAGGCAAAGTTGGAATAGAAAGATCAAAAGAACAAGGAAGCCTCGATCTATTTTCTAATTTATGTGACGACTTCCTTTCCTCCTCCATGTCCACATTGTCCGTGCCCTCTCTCCCACGTTATCCATAGTGTCAAACACTTTGATTAAAAATTTTCGGTATCAAAATTGAATCCCGTTTGCAAAAACGGAACTGGCATAATCTCAGCATTCCATTTTTTTTTATATAGTTCCAATTTTGGATTTTGCACTTTTACATTTGAGTCCCTATAATTTTTCTATTTACATTTAAGTCCATGTAAATTTGCAGTTTGGTCCTTTTTGTGTAAAAAAAGGCAAATAAAAATAAAAAGGCAGAAAGGTGCTTAAAAAAAGAGAGATAAAAGCCGCACCAATAACAAAAAGACACAAAACAAAAAAAAGAGCCAAAAAAATGAGAAGTGAAAAAAAAAAAGGATAGGAGAATTTGCGCATCATCTCCTTTGTTTAAGTGAGTGACTCCCATTGTCTTGTTCGGCATCTTTTGTGGAATCGTGCTATGGTATCATTGGTGCGTAGGCTCGCGTCTCTAGTACATTCTAGCCTAGAACCAGCACGGTACCGACTTTGAACTATTATTCAGTTTTGCATTTTCTGAATTTGAGCCCATTTGCACATATTTAAGCCTACTAGAGCTCTTTTGAACAGATTTGATTGCAGTCGTACAGGAAAGTGTTTGTCAAGGCATCGATACATCCACCTCATTGGGTTTTTGGTTAAGTCGGTGTGGTCACCATTCGGCTTGCATTGGTAGAACTGTAAGAGGTTTGGTATAAAGCTTGAGTGTGTGTGACTTTTGTGTCTCCGCTACCTAGTGGTTTATAGGAGCGTGCATATTTTTGTGTATGTTCTTGTTTTCTACTAACCATGGCAGGAGTATGCAAGGCGATTGGAGATGAATGTGCTCAACTTCGACCTCTTCGTCGAGACAAGAGGAGTGATCAACATGATACATGTAAGGTATGGGGCATTACCTTATTTTGAAGGAAACTATGATCCTCATGCATACATTGAATGGGAGATATCAGTAGATAAAGAATTTAAAATACATAATTTGTCTGAGAAATAAAAAATTATGTCTGCCTTTAGTGTTCTTGTTAAAAGTGCTTCATATCATTGGCAACATCTTTGTAGGCAGGATAAAAGACCTCAATCTTGGAAAGATCTGAAACGATATTTGAGAGATATTTATGTTCCCATGTATTATGTTGATATTTTGTTCAATAAACTACAATGTTTGAAACAAAGTAGCAAAACCGTAACATCATACTATCATGATTTGTATACTTATCTGTTGCGTTGTGGTTTAGATGAATGCGAGGAAGCTACAGAGATGAGATTTTTACGTGGGATTAACAAAGAAATTCATGATATTCTTGCACACGAAACTTATAATTCTCTCCCCCATTTATTAGAGCTTGCATGTGAAGCTGAAAGTCAAATTAAGAATATGAGGGAGCAACAAGTTATGTTTGTGCCTCCCATTACTAATGTTTTTTAGGAAGTTCAACGTATTCACCAAAGGAGGAGAAGGAAATAGTTGAGATGCCAGTGGCATTGCTTGAGAAGGAAGATGAGGAGCATGAAGTACCAACTTTATATGAGAGTTTGGAAGGTAAGCTAAGTGATGCTGAAATTAATCAAGGTGAGTATTCTCAAGCTAAATTACACATGTCACTTTTTATGCTATGATAGAGCAACCAATAGTGGAACCCACCGCAGATTTGTCTTTGTCACAAATTGATTTGCTTGCTATTACTTGCGATAAAGAAGAATTGTGTGATAAAGCTTCACTTATATCCATGCCACAAATAGTGAATGAACATGTTAGTAATGTTGTTGAACCACCATGCGCTAATTTTACACATGTTGTTCACATTGCTAACAAGAATGAAGAGCTTAGATTGCTATCTACTTTAAATACTTGGGGCTATATTCAGTTTGATGATCTTTGTCCACTCAATTGTTTAGAGAAGAAATTATTTGCTAGATCTGATTTGCCATGTCCTTCTCATGTGATTTTTCATGGTATTGACAATTATGATAATAAAGGAGAATATAATGTGCATAGAGTATACATTTGTTCGAATTTTAATATACCTCCTTCTCATAATAACATGTCTTGTCTAGAGGACTGCATGAGTATAAATAATTCTCTATCTAGTTCCTCTAGTTGTTTAAATGAGTTGCAGGTTGGTTTGCAAGAAGGGGAGTGTTGTGAGCTGCACGACACTACAAAGTGTTCTCCGTGTTTAAAAATTTCAGAATCTAACCATATGCACAACACTACCTCACCCTATGTTGTCAAAGATAAAGATAAGTTCATCAGACTTACTGCACCATGAGTTTTGTATGTTTTTGTTTGCAGAGATACTTGCTTGGGTGAAGGGTAAGAGGCCGAGCGCAAGGAATGCATGGATGATCAAAGAAGTTGATTGGGGACCAAAACAAAACGACCTTGTCCAAGTCTACTCCTACATGACCAGTCACTTTTGGTCGCTATAGAAGGCAAGAGATGAAGTTCTGCATGTTTTTGGTACATTTCGGATTCGGGCTCCTGCAGCATCAATTAAATAGACTTTAGCCACTAACCCAAAACGGACTTTCGGGGCCCATGAGTACTTGTTGGAAAGCTTATGGAGTCTACTTTCAGATGGTTTTGGTCCCACATCAAAATTCCTTCTGAGCTGTCCGAAATCATCGAAACAAGACATGTACCTCTTTAGTCTGAGTCTGTTTTTGGGCCTTGGGCCTTGTAATGTGTCGTTGGGCTAGCCCAAGGGGTGTGCGCTCTAGGTTAACCATAGGACGTCCCAACTTATATATATTCAGTAGCCGTCGTCATTTAGGGTGGGGTTTTGTTTAGATTAAAGTTTAGCCATTGCTACTTTTTTCGGGTAAAGCCGTGGATCGGTTAGATCGCCCGTTTTCTTGTTACGCGAACTCCCCTTATCGTTTTATTCAATCTTGTTTGCAATATCCGATTGCTTTTATCGTTGTTCTTGCTCGTTTCTTCGATTTGCTTGCAAGAATAAGGTTTATCTACACCAGCAAGATCAACAACCCTTGGAGAGGTGTATCGATCGCTAAGGCGCAAACGTCTCGTACGGTTATAGTCGGGTCGTCAATGTTTCTCCCAAATCGTAGTTACCTTCAACTCACCAAAAGATCAGACCACCCTTGCTCATATCAAGCAAGTTTAAGTTGGTCATCATTCTTTGGGGGGACATCACTTGTGTGCACAAATATAGATTTTGGAATCAAGGAATAGTAGTTAGCAACGAGAGTAAGGATCAACTTGTATATGAGTGGCAAAGGGAATGGAAGTTGGAAGTTGTCAATGGGTAATGCCTTTTTGAGTTTAGGTTGGGCGCCAATGGCACAAGTCTTGTCGCCCCGTACCCTACGTGGTGCCTTCGCTAGGGCATGGGGTAGCAGACCATTTCGGTGAATGACAAGAAGTCGCCGCTAAGCTAGAGGTTGCAGAACCATCCAATCCGCCCGCAGTTCAAGAACCCTGCAATCCTCAAGTCACCCACCTGGTGACTCGATCCAAGCAATTTCTCTTTGTCTATGAGTGCCGCGATGGAAGTTGTGTATGGGTGACAAAAAAACAAGGCCAAAGTTCTCCATTGGGAAGGCTTTGCCGCGCTCGTGTAAACTTCAACCTTACCACCTAGCAGCATATATGCATGGGAACAGCTTAGCGTGACGTCCTTCGTGCACCAACTTTCAGCGGACCTACTTGGAAGTTGGAACCAAAAATGCAGCAAGAGCTCTTTGGCATATTGCAGAAGCCGGGCGAATCCATTCGTGAGTACATCCAAAAGTTCTTTGAAGCGCGCTGCCAAGTAAAAGATATCATTGAAACATTGGTCATAATGCTGCCTGGCTGGCCTCCCTCACAGCCCATTGACCGAAAAGATAACTAGAAAAAGTAGCCAAAGACGCGTGGATGAGTTGTTCCGCATCATAGATGGTATGCCAGGGCGAAGAAGATACAAGAAAGTAACAAAATCCAGGCCGAACTCAACAAAGAGTGCCAAGGGCCGACTACATAGCTGAAGAGCAAGTATAAAAGTTTCAGGGATGAGAGGGGGAAGCAAGTAATGACGCGTCAAAGAGATCAACATCTTCCGCAAAACATCAGAACTCGCAAGGCCCACAATGCGGAAGAAGCCGAAGAGGGAAAGAGACAGGCTCTGTGCTTCTGTGGCAAGGCCCTCGCACACAACAGAACAATGTCAGAATATCCAGCGGCGGGGGCGGGGACCAAGCAGCTCGAAGGAGCCAACCCTTGCAATAGGCGAACGGCACGGACTAGCCTGAAGACAGCAGACTACAGATGCGAGGCCGCCCCGGATGGCAGCGAAGGGTGACCCCAGCAATCACCATGGGCTCTTTGCAAGGGCTAGAGTCAAAAAGGAAAAGAAGGCGCACGAAAGGGCAATTAACCATATCGACGACATCGCAGACCAAACCGCCGCCGTTCTTTACGATGTCGATAACCTTCAACCCCAAAAACGCGGAGGGCATCTTCTTGCCGCACCAAGACCCACTGGTCGTCTCCGTAGACATTCCGGGTGTGAAGGTCCGCCGCATCCTGGTCGATGAGGGAGCTCAGCGGACATTGTCATCTTTGCCGATGCCTTTCAGCAGAGGTATTCCTAAAAGACGGCACTTGCCCCAGCTACTGTACCTCTACAAGGCCTTCGGTGGGAGCTGGTCCGGCACTGGACAATTGTAACTGTAGGTGGCGTTTCGTGAAGCATGAACATTCTGGGCGAGGCTATCACCTTTGACATTGTCGATATCCCATACAATACAATGCCATCTTTGGTCATTGCACACTGAACAAGTTCGAAGCAGTGGCGCGTCACAACTACTTGTGGTTGAAGATGATGGGCCCGAATGGCATATTTACCATCGTGCAGCGAGGCCATCAGCCTTCGATCGGGCAAGAGGGTGGACTGGAGCACCGAAGAGCGTTTGTGAAATTCACAACATCCAAGAAGGCCGGCAAGAGGCGCCGAGGGGCTACAGTCTGCACAAGCCTTCGCCTCATGGTGAAACCAAGAGGATTGTGATCGACCCTACTGACCTCTCGAAGACCGTATCCATCGGATGCGATGTCAACAAAGACGTGGTCGCCCAGATGCTATAGGTCATCCGGTGAAACCTAGACGTCTTCGTCTGGGGCCCAGACAAGTTCTCAGGAGTAAGCCGCAGCCCTCAATTGAGCACCGCATCCGCGGTGAGGCCAAGCATCAAGCCATGAAAGTAGAAGCTTCGTAAGATGTCAATTGACCGCTAGGAGGCAGCGAAGGCCGAGGTCAACAAGCTAATCCATGCACAAGTCATCCACGAGATCGAACACCCAAAGTGGCTGGCAAACTCTATTCTGGTCAAGAAGTCGAATGGAAAATGGAGGATGTGTGTGGATTTCACGGACCTCAACAAAGCATGTCCGAAGGATGACTTCCCACTCCTGAGAATCGATCAGCTAGTCAATTCAACTACTAGTTGCAAGCTGATGAGCTTCTCGATGCAACTCTAGGTACCATCAGGTGTTCATGGCTGAGGAGACCAAGTAGAAAGACCTCGTTTCATCATGCCCTTCCACACCTACTACTCCATCCGCATGCCATTCAGCCTAAGAATGCAGGAGCAACCTTCACCTGCTTGTTGTACAAGGTGATGGAAAGCCAAATTGGCAGAAATGTCAAAACTTACATGGATGACATAATGGTCAAAAGCAAGCGAGCAACCGATCATGTTGAAAACTTGCAAGAAACCTTTGATAAGTTGTGAAGGGAGAAGGTCAAGCTCAATCCAGAGAAGTGTGTGTTTGGCATGCACACAGGCAAGCTGCTCAGGTTCTTGGTGTCAGAGAGGGGCATCAAGGTGAACCTGGAGAAAATCGAAGCCATTCAATAGATGCAGCCACCAAAAAGCACCCACGAGGTGCAAAGATTGACGGGGCAAATCGCAGCCCTTAGCCGCTTCATGGTGAAGTCCACAAAGGAGGGGCTGCCTTTCTTCAAAACCTTGTGGGGCGCGAGCAAGTTTGAATGGACCATAGAATGCCAAGAGGCGTTCAAAGGCCTCAAAAAATACCTTCAAGAAGTACCGAGGCTCACAAGTCCGAAGGCAGGAGCAGAGCTTCTCCTTTATCTGGCGGCCTCGCCAGTGGCGGTCAGTAGGACACTCATCCAAGATGGCGAAGGCGGACAAACACCAGTTTACTCTATGTTCGAAGCACTATAGGGGGCAAAGCTAAGGTACTCTGAGATCGAAAAACTGACCTACGCTTTGGTGATGTCCTCGTGGAAGCTCCAACACCATTTCTAGGCCCACAAGATCACAATACCCTCGCTTTGTGAGATCAAAAAACTGACCTACGCTTTGGGGATGTGCTTCGGAACAAAGAAGTGACGGGCCGTCTGGGCAAGTGGGCAGCGGAGCTGGGCCCTTTGATCTACACTTTGTGGCCCAAACGGCAATCAAGTCATAGGTCATGGCCGACTTCGTGGCTGAATGAACTTCGCCCAAAGAACAGGGGGTGCCACCAGTTGACGAAGAGTGCTGGTCCATGTTCTCCGATGGGTTGTGGTCACACACGAGGGCGGGTGTGGCTGTGATCCTCAGTTCACCTGTGGGAACCGTCATTCACTACGTTGCAAGATTGCAATTCCCAACAACCAACAGCACGACGGAGTACGAAGCGGTGCTCCTCGCTTACGAAAGTCCAAGGTGCTCCTCGATAAGAGCTTCGAAGCAAAGGACGAAGCCATGACGAAATACCTGGAAGCCATACAGGCCATGGAGAAGGCCTTTGCTGGCATAACAGTCCAGCATCTCCCAAGGGGGGACAATGAAGAAGCTGATGCCCTAGCGAAGGCTGCAGCCACCTGGGATCCATTCCAGCCAGGGGTTTTCATCGAAGTGATATATATGCCCAACACGAAGCACGAAGAGAACCTGCAAGAAGTCATGGACATTGACCACGGTGGCCAAGATTGGAGAACGCCCTTCAAACAATTCCTTTTCCGAAGGGAAGCTTCCTGAAGACGAGGCCAAAGCGAAGCAGCTACAGACAAGAGGACGCCTGTACAATCTCGTCAGAGGGTAGCTGTACAAGAGCGGCATACTAGAGCAACTATATCTCCGAAGCCAAGGGGAAAAATGATCAAAAAGGTGCACGAAGGCCAATGCAGTGTGCACCAAATGCCGAGAACTATGGCAGCCAAGATATTTCGCCAAGGGCTGTACTGGCCAACCATCCTGAGGAAATGCAAAGAGCACATCACGAAGTGCCTAGGATGTCCTAGAACGCCCCATAGTTTAAGCTGCAACCGCTTCCCCCAGTGTGGCCCTTTGCACAATGGGGGCTGGACATCATAGGCCCATTTCCTGCAGCCAAAAACAGCTACAAATTTGCCATAGTCACGATCGAGTACTTCTCGTGATGGGTCAAAGTGGAAACGCTGGCCAACATAACTTCGACAGCAATCCAATGATTCATCTGGAGAAACATCATATGTCGTTTCGGCATACCAAAAAAGTTTGTGACGGAGAATAGGAAGCAGTTCGATTTGGCTAAGTTCAAGGAGATGTGCAAGGGGCTGAACATGCAAATCAACTTTGCCTCTGTGGTACACCCGCCATCGAATGGAGTAGTCGAAAGGGGGAATGGCAAAATTCTAGAAGCTCTCAAAAAGAGGCTAGACGAAGCGCTGAAGGGAAAGTTGATGAGGACATCACTTCTTTCGATACACACTTACAACCTCCACAGGTCTAAGGACCAATTACTCGCGCACGTGCCCGTCAACTTAATTGCCAGGTGAATGCGTTCCTAAGCTCACATGAAAATATTTCTATGAATGGCATGCTATTTAATTCTTGTGATAATTTTATTGTTATTAGGAACCTGGGAGAAGACCATGGAGAATAGCTCAAGAAGCCAAATATTAAAGTGGAGACAACAAGTGCAAGTAAATTCATATTCCCAAGACCGATTCAGTTTCGGGCTGGGAGACAGCGTCAACTTCAAATGGCCATAACTTTTGATCCAGAAGGAGTTACAGGGCCTACAAGTACTTGTTGGAAAGCTTATAAAGTCTACTTTCAGATGGTTTTGGTTTTACACCAAATTCCTCCTCAGTTGTCCAGAATCGCCAAAACAAGTTGCGTCATTTTTTCCATCCAAGTCAGTTTGGGCCTTTGGGCTTTGTATTTGTGTCGTGAGCTAAACCCATGAGGAGTGCGCCCCTCACAGGGAAAACCCTCACCCTAGGACATCCTAACTCATATATATTCAGTAGCCATCACTGTTTAGATGGGTTTTGCTTAGATTATTCGGTCTTGAACAGTTTCACTGTTTATTGGTTTGTAAGACCCCAACTTCGAGAGTATAATCATTCATCTGCAAGTGAGTTGCAATCTTTCTTGTTCTTGCTTGTGTTCTTCAATTCGCATGCAGGGCTTAGCCTTCGTGGCAAGGTCAACCAGGTAGTGCACGGTTGATAACGGGAGGAGATGTGGTGCAGCGATTGCAGGGTTCGGGTCTTGGTGATCAGAAGCCGGATCGTGAGTGTCGATTCTCCACCAAATCGAGAGTTATCTTTACCTAACGGAAGATCGGGCACCCCGTTGCCATCAAGTGGTATCAGAGCGAAGGTTGCCCGTTAGGTATAATCTTCTCCGTCCTGTTTCAATCTTTGTTTACTATACCTAGAGTCCAGAAAAAGCCACAAAAATAAAATTGGTAGTCATAGGTTTTTCCCTGTCCTACAACCACGTTTAGCCTTTTGCATAATTTTGTTTCAGAGTCCGTAGTGTTGAGTTTGTGTCCTATGTTGAGTTTGGTTGCTGGCTTAGATTGTGTTTGAGTCCAGTTCATGATCCATCCGCTGCATCCCCCTAGACACCACCACCTGATTCTGAATCAGCCTCCACCAAAACACTGATACGGAGGACCTTCCTTGAAACAGCCATAACTTTCGTATACGAACTCGGAATCAGGCAAATAAATAGTCTACAGACATCTACAGAAAATTTCCCATCCACTACTCCCCCACTTCATTGGGTTTGCCAAAATCAGTTTTTCAAAATTTAGGCCGGAAAATTAGGTTTCCGCACTTCAAAGTTCTAGCACGCTTTTTAAAGCATGCCTGTGTATTTCTACAGGCCATACCTTATATCAGACTGAGCTGCCACCTTCCTGAGGTTGCTGTTCCTGTGCTCCTAGTTGAGAAAAAAATATTAGAAAAATAAAAGAAAAATAAAAAAAAGGTGTGAAAGAAGAGAAAAAAAGAAAAAAAGAAAAGGAGAGGAGCACATAGGACACACCAGGGAGCCAGCTGTGCGCTGTCTTTTTTGCCTTGTCCTTTTTTCCTTGCTATTGTCCTTTCATACTTGTTTGTCCCTTGTTTTATCACATCTGATTTAGAACGCGTTTAGGCTAGCAACTAGGACAAGTACTTTGGATATTTATTCAGCATTACTATTTGTTATTGAATTGTGTGCTACTAATATATTTTGGCCTCCCAAGCTCCACATATATACTTCTGGTCAGCACGGTCTCGACCCTTGCAATCACTGGATCACGCCCTCAAGGTATCACAAACCAGCCACCGATTGTACCATCCTTTGCTCGCTAGTCTCAAAACCTTGTAAGAGCTCGGTAAGGTGCTTCCATTTGCGAGTGTCCACTATCCTTGCATAGTAGTAGTTGATAGGGCTAATACTTTTGTGCTGTTTGTGTCCTATTTTCTACTAACCATGGCAGGTGAGGTGAATGATTTCACTGATTGTGCTTCAAAAGAGGAGATCGTTAAGCTAGATCAGAAGATTGAGGAAAATGTAGCTGCCTTGAATGCTATGCGGGAAGACCTCCAGGCTATGGTGGGGAGCATTGCCACCCTCACTAACAGCATCGAGCAGTTGGCAGCAAACCGTCACCCACCACCACTTGTTGACGATGACGGAGGTAATGAAGAGGAGGAAGCTGACAATAGTGATGCACGTCGTGACGAGTGCCTACGACAATGCTGCGATTCAACCGGCAAGGTATGGGAGGTAACCGTCACCAAGGGTGAGGTAACGATGATCCCTTTGCTAAAATTAAATTTACCTTGCCTTCATTTTCTGGAAAATATGACCCTGAAGCCTATTTGGATTGGGAGATGACCGTAGAGCAGAAATTTAATTCCCATTTAGTTCCTGAAATTCATAGGGTTAGGAAAGCAACTAGTGAGTTTAAGGACTTTGCTATTATCTGGTGGAATGAACTAGTTAAAATTGGCCTAGAACCTAACACATGGGAAAGGTTGAAGCGAGCTATGCGGAGTAGATTTATTCCTCCATCCTTCAAACGTGATTTGAGAAATAAGTTGCAACGCTTAGACCAAGGAGAAAAATCTGTAGAAGATTACTTTCAGGAGCTACAAATAGGAATGTTGCGTTGTGAGGTAGAGGAGGATGAGGAGGATAAGATGGCTCAATTTTATGGGGGGTTGAGACATGAAATTCAGGACATTATTCAATATAAAGAATACAATTCTCTTAACCGATTGTTCCATCTAGCTATATTAGCTGAACAAGAATTACAGGGAAGGCAGCCATTAAGAAGGAACAATTGGGGAAGCACGTCTACATCGAGGCCTTCCAGTGGGCAAGGCAAAAGTGTCCCTATTCGGAGTTCTACGCCCTCCACCAATAGGGCGCCAGCAGCACCATCTTCACGAGCTACCGAGGTGAGCAAATCTGTTCGCGTGTAGGCACCCGCAAAAAGCGCACATCGGTTGCTTCTACGGGACGAACGAGGGATATCCAATGCTTCAAGTGCAAAGGGATGGGCCATGTGCAACGTGATTGCCCAAATCAGAGAGTTCTCATCGCTACAGATGATGGTGAGTACATAGTGCTAGTGATGTTGATGATGAATTAGCACATGGCACTAACAATGCAGGTGATGAAGACGAGAGTGATTAGAATGTGGAGCACATAGGTGCAGAAGATACAAGCAAGTACCTGAGCATTATAGCACAATGGGTGCTAAGTGCTCAATTGGAGAAGGCGGAGCAAAATCAGTGCCACAATTTGTTCCAATCAAGGTTCGTGGTTCACAATAGAGCATGCCGTGTTGTCATTGATAGCGGCAGTTGTAGCAACCTTGCTAGTTCAGATTTGGTTGACAAGCTAGGTTTGCCTACACAACCACATCCACGGCTTTACTACATCCAATGGTTCAACTCTTGTGGTAAGTTGAAGGTAAGTAAAGTTGTGAGAGTGCAATTTTCTGTTGGAAAGTACCATGATAATGCAAATTTTGATGTCGTGCCTATGCAAGCATGTTCTTTGCTTTTGGGTAAGCCTTGGGAATATGATAGAGATGTGCTGCACCGTGGTAGAACTAACACATACACTTTCACACATAATGGCAAAAAGATTGAGTTGCTACCAATGACCTCTGCTGAAATTTTAAAGGACGATATAGCGCGTGCTGAAAATAAATCTAAGTCTAAAAATCAGCAAGTAGCTAAAGATGTGTTTCCACCTAAAAAGGAGAAAAAAGAGCCACCTGCTAGGAAAGACACACTTAAGTTGAAAGGGGCTGCCATGTTAGCTACTAAATCTGAGATTTCTATGTTAAATGTTAATGAATCTATTTGCTATGCTTTGGTTTGCAAAGAAACTTTCTTTACACTTGAGGATTTGCCTCCTTCTTTGCCACGTGCTATTACTAACCTTTTGTAGGAGTTTGCTGATGTATTTCCAAGTGAGATACCCCCGGGGCTGCCGCCTATGAGAGGAATTGAGCATCAAATTGATTTAATCCCGAGAGCCGCTTTGCCAAACCACGTGCTATATAGGACCAACCCCGAAGAGACTAAGGAAATTTAGCGTCAAGTGCAAGACTTGCTTGAAAAAGGGTATGTATGTGAGAGCCTTAGTCCTTGTGCTGTTCCTGTTATTTTGGTACCTAAGAAAGATGGAACATGGCGTATGTGTGTTGATTGTAGAGCCATCAATAATATAACTATTAGGTATCGTCATCCTATTCCTAGGTTAGATGATATGCTTAATGAATTGAGTGGCTCTGTTGTGTTTTCTAAAGTAGACTTGCGTGGTGGATACTACCAAATTAGAATGGAAGACTACGTTTAAAACTAAATTTGGTTTGTATGAGTGGTTAGTAATGCCTTTTGGTTTGACTACTGCTCCTAGTACTTTTATGCGACTCATGAATGAAGTTTTACGCACTTTTATTAGTAGATTAGTGGTGGTTTACTTTGATGATATACTTATTTACAGCAAGTCTTTAGATGAACATAAGGAATATTTACGTGCTGTTTTTAATGCTTTGTGAGATGCACGTTTGTTCGGTAACCTTGCGAAGTGCACTTTTTGCACGGAGGAAGTTTCTTTTCTTGGTTATGTTGTGACTCCACAGGGAATTGAAGTTGATGAGACCAAGATAGAAGTGATCAAGAGTTGGCCGACTCCTACATCGGTTACATAGGTGCAGAGCTTTCTTGGGCTAGCTTGATTCTACCGCCGCTTTGTGAGAGATTTCAGCACCATTGCCGCACCCATGAATGAGCTCACAAAGAAAGACATTCCTTTTTGATGGGGACAAGCACATGAAGATGACTTCAATTTGCTTAAAGAGAAGTTGATTCATGCCCCACTACTCCAACTTCTTGACTTTGGTAAAGTTTTTAAGCTTGAATGTGATGGAAGTGGTATTGGGATTGGACGTGTGCTTATTCAAGAAGGTAAGCCAGTTGCATATTTTAGTGAGAAGTTGTTAGGACCTAGTTTGAACTATTCCACCTATGATAAAAAATTGTATGCTTTGGTTCGAACATTAGAGACTTGGCAACATTATTTATGGCCAAAGGAATTTATCATACATTCTGATCATGAGTCTTTGAAATATATTCGAAGTCAAGCTAAATTGAATAAACGACATGCTAAATGGGTAGAATTTATTGAGTCATTTCCATATATCATTAAGCATAAGAAAGGCAAAGATAATGTGATTGCTGATGCTTTATCTAGGCGCTACACTATGTTATCTCAACTTGATCATAAAATTTTTGGTTTGGAGACAATAAAAGAATTATATGCTACTGATTTGAACTTTAAAGAAGCTTATGATCATTGTCGAGAGAGGAGAATTTGGAATAAATATGTGTTGAATGAAGGATTGTTGTATCGAGCTAACAAATTATGTGTTCCTGTAAGCTCTGTTCGTCTTTTGTTTTTACAGGAAGCGCATGGAGGTGGATTGATGGGACATTTTGGAGTGAAGAAGACGGGGAATGTGCTGGCCACTCACTTCTTTTGGCCGAAAATGCGGCGTGGCGTTGAACGATACGTTGCACGATGTAGCACTTGTAACAAAGCTAAGTCCTGTCTTAATCCACATGGTCTTTATATGCCTCTACTCGTCCCTAGTGCTCCTTGGGAAGATATTTCTATGGATTTTGTTTTAGGATTGCCTAGGACAAAGAGGGGGAGGGATAGTGTCTTTGTTGTTGTTGATAGATTTTCCAAAATGGCACATTTCATTCCTTGTCATAAGAGCGACGATGCTACCATAGTTGCTGATTTGTTTTTCAGGGATGTCGTTCGTCTACATGGTGTGCCCAATACAATTGTTTCAGATTGAGATACCAAGTTTTTGAGTCATTTTTGGATGACGTTGTGGAGGAAATTGGGGACGAAGTTACTATTTTCTACAACTTGCCACCCCTAAACCGATGGACAAACGGAGGTGGTGAATCATACTTTGTCAACGATGTTGCGGGCTATTTTGAAGAATAATTTGAAAATGTGGGAAGAATGTCTTCCACATGTGGAGTTCGCCTACAACCGTTCGTTGCACTCCACCACAAAGATGAGCCCATTCCAGGTGGTATATGGCTTTAACTCTCGCGCTCCAATTGATTTATTGCCTTTACCATTTTCAGAAAAAAGTGAATTTTGATGCTAAGACACGGGCTGAATTTGCGCTTAAGTTACATGAGACCACTAAGAACAATATTGAGCATATGAATGCAAAGTATAAACTTGCTGGTAGTCAAGGTAGAAAGGAGCTTATTTTTGAACCTGGTGATCTTGTTTGGTTACACTTAAGAAAGGATAGGTTTCCTACTTTGCGCAAGTCAAAATTAATGTCTCGAGCTACTGGTCCTTTTAAAGTTCTTGCGAAGATCAACGATAATGCAGACAAGATTGATTTGCCTGTAGATTATGGTGTGAGTGATGTGTTCAATGTTGCTGATTTGAAACCTTACTTGGGTGAAGAAGATGACCTTGAGTCGAGGACGACTCCAAATCAAGAGGGGGAGGATGATGAGGACATCACTTCTTTCGATACACACTTACAACCTCCACAGGTCTAAGGACCAATTACTCGCGCACATGCCTGTCAACTTATTTGCCAGCTGAATGCGTTCCTAAGTTCACATGAAAATATTTCTACAAATGACATGCTATTTAATTCTTGTAATGATTTTATTGTTATTAGGAACCTGGGAGAAGACCAAGGAGAATAGCTCAAGAAGCCAAATATTAAAGTGGAGACAACAAGTGCAAGTAAATTCTTATTCCCGAGACCGATTCAGTTTCGGGCTGGGAGACAGCGTCAAATTCAAATGGCCATAACTTTTGATCCAGAAGGAGTTACAGGGCCTACAAGTACTTGTTGGAAAGCTTATAAAGTCTACTTTCAGATGGTTTTGGTTTTACACCAAAATTCCTCCTCAGTTGTCCAGAATCGCCAAAACAAGTTGCGTCATTTTTCCCATCCAAGTCAGTTTGGGCCTTTGGGCTTTGTATTTGTGTCGTGAGCTAAACCCATGAGGAGTGCGCCCCTCACAGGGAAAACCCTCACCCTAGGACATCCTAACTCATATATATTCAGTAGCCATCACTGTTTAGATGGGTTTTGCTTAGATTATTCGGTCTTGAACAGTTTCACTGTTTATCGGTTTGTAAGACCCCAACTTCGAGAGTATAATCATTCATCTGCAAGTGAGTTGCAATCTTTCTTGTTCTTGCTTGTGTTCTTCGATTCGCATGCAGGGCTTAGCCTTCGTGGCAAGGTCAACCAGGCAGTGCACGGTTGATAACGGGAGGAGATGTGGTGCAGCGATTGCAGGGTTCGGGTCTTGGTGATCAGAAGCCGGATCGTGAGTGTCGATTCTCCACCAAATCGAGAGTTATCTTTACCTAACGGAAGATTGGGCACCCCATTGCCATCAAAAGTGGCCGGAGGAGCTCAGATTAGTACTATGGGCACTTCGCACCATGCCTAAACGGCCGACCAAGTTCAGTCCTTTCATGCTGGTGTATGCCAAAGAGGCGATGACCGCGAGCAAGCTGGGGGCGAACTCGCCCAGGGTAATCTTCTCTAGCAAAGAGGAAAATGGCCAAAAAGTCAAGTTGGAGCTGCTGGAGAGGATACGAGTCGAAGTGCTACAGTCCATGGCGAAGTACTCCGATTCGACTGCTACGCTATACAACAAAAAAGTGCGGCTGAAGGAGATCTTGCCAGGCAACATGGTGCTAAAAAAGAAGGCTAACCCTGTGGCGGTAGGCAAGCTTGAATTGAAGTGGGAGGGGCCATACCTCGTAACTCGCAAATTGCACGAAGGGACTAATAAGCTAGCAACCATGGAGGGTGAAGACCTCAACCACACATGGAATGCAGCCTTGCTGACGTGCTACTACGTTAAGGTGAAAGGCTGTATTGTAAATATGTAAAGTGTATGCCTTTGGCTCAAAAAAAATGGAGTAGGTTTATTATCCACAATGGAGGCCTGAATCAGTATAAGAATCCCTTGTCTATGTGTGTACATTTATTGCCAATGACCTGAAAGGACAATGCTTGATCAACTCTCTGTCAAGCGGGGGACAAGGAAAGATCGAAGCATCACTCGATCAAATGCCAAAATTTCGTGCAAGCCGTCAAAATGCATAGCACGTAAAATAACCTACCAGACAAGTGCCAAGTACTAACTTGGTGCTATTTGTTGAAGGTAGGGGGACGGCGAGCGGCCGAAGCATCATTCGGCCACCTAAAAATGCCAAAATAGTAAACAATAACTTGCCAGACAAGCGCCATGTCCCAACTTGGCGCCATTTGGCAAAGCAGGGGGATAGCAAGCGGCCGAAGCATCGTTCGCTGCCTAAAAATGCCGAAATAGCAAACAATAACCCACCAGAAAAGCGCCAAGTTCCAACTTGGGGCCATCTGTCAATGGAGGGGGACAGCGAGCGGCCAAAGCATAGTTCGGCTGGGGGATGATGAGCCAAAGCAATAAAAAAAGGAGAAAATAATAATAAATGTCCTACCGGACAAGCGCCAAGTTAAGCCATGTGTCGAAGCCAGGGGGATGACGAGCGGCTGAAACATCGTGCAGCCACCTAAAAATACTAAAAAGGGAAATACCCTAGCCCCAGCCTGGTGAAGCTTGCACAAAAAACACAACAAGCATAACGTGCAGAAACTATAAGGGGACACTTTTTATTCCACTAATGAATCGGAGTATAAATGCAGTTTCACAACTCAAACCCCAAAGAGGCAGCCTCTTCCACATCAGAAGAACTATAGTCTGAAGGACTAATATAACTCCAAGTTGGGCTATGAGTGGAAAACCTAAACCTAAGGCCACTGTCGCTCAACACTGCCTCTTCGCCGTCCACATCGAAGAACATGTTGCAGGCGATGGGCGCCTTGCTCGCAGTCGACTCTTCGCTGCCAAGATTGATAACAGGGTTCTCGCGGGTGACAGAGTCGACTGGGGCGAAGGCGTAGTGCCGGTCTTGAATCCCTCATTGACGCGATGACATTTGAAAGTTTTACCAGAACTCCACCATCTCGCCATGGTGAAGCTGGTAGTCCTTGTCGAAGTCACAAGTGTCGTGTCCGGGATTCTTGCATAGCTACATTGCCATGGAGCGGTGAGCATAGCTTCGACCTTTTAGTACTATCATAGGGACACGATCCTCTTGCCCTGGATACCTCATTTTGCCGAATGGCCGGGAAGCGACGGTATTGAAGGTTATGCGCAAACGCAAGTAATCAAAACGAGGGAGGCAAAGCTTTTGCCTATGAGCAACCTGAAGATTGGCGAAACTCTTTCTAATTCATATGCAAATGCTGGGCCGAAGGGCCTTCCAAAAGCATAGTTTTTACAAAGGCAGCCATTAGCATGCCTAGCTAGTCCACACTACAAAATCGAAATTGGGGGAGGTCTTCACACCTATGGAGGCGCCTCTGCTTTGGTCGCATTCCCCCACCTCCTTGCGGCTCCACCTCAGCCACTTCACGATGGACCCTCTTCGCCAACAGCTCGCGAAGGTGCTCGCCGGCGATGTCCTTCCCCTTCGGCACCCACCAGGTTTTTTAGTGTGGAGGCCATGGGCCTTAGGTACCTCATGAGAAGCATTTGGGCCACTTGGACAGAGGATGGGCCTAGCCTTGTAATTAGGGATACAATAGAACTCAGCATACATAACCTTGTACGACAAGGAAAGGATATAGTCCTAGTCGGGTACGTTGTATTCCTAGAAGAAAATCCCTTGGTCGGAGTCCAACAGGGATTCCTACTCTCTAACCATGTCCCCCGGTATATAAGGGGAGGCAGGGCGCCCCCTAAGGGCAGAGACAATCAGAGCGCAAATCTCACCAGAGAAACCTCAAAGGCAATACACTACAACTGGATGTAGGGTATTACCTTATCTCGAGGGCCTAAACCAGTATAAATTGTTTCATGTTCCTTTGCAATCCATCAAGTTTAGGTCTCACGAGTAGCCCCATATTATTATTGCCGATACAAAACATCGATAGTTGGCGCGCCAGGTAGGGGCATCGGCGAGATCATTTTCCACAAGCCTGATGGATCCAATCACCGGAGTCGATGGCATCAACTTCTCCCCCAGGGGAACAATCACCTTTAGGAGCCTCGACTTCATCGCCGACAAATTCGGTACCCTCACCCTGTCCGATTTGGACTCGATCCGATCGGCCAGAGACCAAGCCAACTCCTCGTCGGTCGGCCCACGTAACGCTGCAGCAACCCTCGTTGACTTGCTGCGGCAATCTTCAACATGACCTGGTCTTGGGACAACTCTTTCTTTCGGTGTTCGACTCAAACTCGGCCTTGAGCCAACCGAGATCAGGCTAAGAAAGGAGGAGATCGTCAATCTCCTGTTTGGACTCGGCAATGCCATGGATATCTTCAATCAGCATCTGACGCGACAGACCTGATCCCCTGGAGTTCGACTCGGATATGGCCCAGAGCCACTCGAGATTGGATCTAGGGAGGTCGGAGATGTAATCACCCCCATCAACTATTCTGATTCCGACTCTAAGTCGGACAACAGTTCGGCAAGCTTCTCTCCACCACGCGAAATCTTTATGGCGTCCAAAGGCTCTACTCCCACTTAGGAGGCACGCCGACTATGCGAGCAGCAAGAGGAGGAGGTCCGCCGACTGCGAGAACAATAGGAGGAAGAAGCAAGACGCTTGCACGTCGAACGTGACGCCTGCAATGACAATCTGCGTAGGGCCAGGTGGACTACTCAATAACAAATCCTCCAAACCCAAGTCGGCGACCACGACATCTTCGTAACGCCTCAGCAAAATGTAGTAGCCACTGCAACTCTACTGGACACACTCTAGTTCGGGCCTGATCACCAGGCCACCCTGACTATAGCAAGGATAAAAGCTATGATTACCGCTGCTGCATGTCAACAGCACCAACAGTCGGGCGATACCCTCATACCGACCAACTGGTCAGCTTCTCCAATGGCAGTCTCATCTGCCTCGACACGATGGCGAGCAGCCGACTCTAGTCAGCCGCACACGGAGTCACGCCAGACGTCACTTGGCAACCCCAACAATGACCGGCGGCATCGACATCAAAACGACCGTTGGGAAAACCAGGATCTCCGAGGCCGACTATGACATGATCTTTAGTGAGACATCAACACACGGCACCGCGAACGAGAGGAAGATGAGCAGCTCTGACTGGAAGATGAGAATGAGCGCTTCGGCCTCCACCACGAGCAGTTTCACCACTGTAGTCGGAGTCGGAGTCCTCATGCAGATGAAGGAGTACCGGCCTTCACCCAGGAGCTGCAACAGGTTGACTGGCCGTCGGGTTTTAAGCCAACTGGAATCGAGAAGTACGACAGGAAGACTAATCCCGAGTCCTGGCTCACGGTCTACACTCTGGCAATCCGAGCAGCTGGAGGAGATCACAAAGCCATGGCTAACTAGCTCCTAGCCACTCTAGCCGACTCAGCGAGGGAATGGCTAACAGGACTCCCAAAGAGGTCAATGGGCTCCTGGGGAGAGCTCCGGGTACGCTTTATCACCAACTTCCAGGGAACTTACAAGCGGCCATCTTCTGAGCACGATATCTATCAGTTGCACCAAAGGAAGAACAAGTCTCTGTGCGAGTTCATCAAGAGGTTTTCCAAGAAGTGGAATTCGATCCCAATGATCAAGGACGAGGTTGTCATCGCCGCCTTCCGCAAAGGAGTCAAAGATGGCCCGTTCATTGCCAAGTTCACTCGAAAATCTCCTGCTTCTGTGAAGGCTCTTTTTGATATAGTGAACAAGTACACCGACTTGGCCGATGCAGTCGCTCTGGCCCTCGACGACAAAAAGAGCCCTAGCAGAAGGACAAGAAAGACAATGATGGGCCTACACAGAACAAATCTGGCAACCGCAAGTGGAAGTCATATAACGTGGTGGCTATCGTGGAGCGTACTCGACCGTGACCCCCGAGGAATAACGAATACCAAAAAGTGATGAACGGGCCATGTCCCTTTCATCCAAAGGGCAAGCACGCGGCTAAGGACTACTTCATGCTTAAGAAGTTTGCTTCCGAGCAGGCTTCAACATCTGGCATCGATAAAGACAAGCCAGATTCGGGCACAGCTGGCGATTACCAAGATCCCCAAGCTAAGCTCAACCACATCTTTGGAGGGCCATCTGCATATGAGTCCAAGAGGAAGCAGAAGCTCACAGCACGCGAAATTAGCTCGGTCTCAGCAGCAGATGCCCCCCAATACCTGCGCTAGTCAGAAACGCCAATCACGTTTGACCGCGCAGATCATCCCGATTAGGTTACTCATCCAGGATGCTATCCACTCGTCCTGGACCCAGTCGTCAGGAGCATCAAATTGAAGAAGGTTCTCATTGATGGAGGCAGTGCTCTCAACATTCTGTTCGTCAAGACGCTGGAGGAGATGAAAATCCCTCGTTCAGAGCTACGGCCAAGTACAGCGCCCTTCCATGGGGTAATCCCTGGCCTGTCTTCTACTCCACTCAAACAGATAACTCTGCCAGTTACTTTTGGCACGCGGAATAATTTCCGCACCGAGAATATCTGCTTCGAGGTTGCCGACTTTGAGACCGCGTGTCACACTATACTCGGATGGCCGGCGCTAGCCAAGTTCATGGCAGTGCCACATTATACCTATATGATGCTCAAGATGCCAGGGCCGGCCAGAGTTCTTTCCCTTCACAGCGATGTCAAGCAAGCCTTCACCTGCGACAAGGAGAGCTGCGAGCTAGCTCAATCTCAAGAAGCTGCAGTCGGGCGCAACAACATTCGTCTATCCACTACAACTCCATGCGAGGACGATGAGGTTCTGGCCAAAAAAGCAGCCAAGTCAAGAATTTCAGCGGATTCTGAAACCAAGAAGATCCCCCTGGACCCTTCTGACCCCTCCAAAACTGCTCTAGTCGGGACCGGACTCGACCCTAAATAGGAAGACGTGCTCGTCACCTTCCTCTTGGCGAACAAGGACATATTTGCTTGGAAACCTTCCGACATGCCTGGTGTACCAAGGGAGGTGATAGAGCATTCCCTCAATGTCAGGCCGGACGCCAAGCCAGTTAAACAATGGCTATGGCGCTTTGCATAAGTCCGCAAAGATGCTATTCGGGAGGAGATAGCCAAGCTCCTTGTAGTCGGGTTCATCAAAGAGGTCTACCACCCGGATTGGCTGGCAAACCCAGTCTTAGTCCAGAAGAAGAATGGTAAATGGCGCATGTGCATCGACTACACTGACTTAAACAAAGCGTGCCCCAAAGATCCATTTGGTCTACCTAGAATAGATCAGGTCGTGGATTCAACTGCGGGGTGCGAACTTCTTAGCTTTCTCGACTGTTACTCGGGATACCACCAAATCAGCCTGAAGGAGGAGGACTACCTGAAGACCTCTTTCATCACGCCGTTTGGAGCATACTGTTATATCACTATGCCGTTTGGGTTGAAAAACGCTGGAGCAATGTACCAACGAGCAATTCAGTGGTGTTTACACACTCAACTCGGGTGCAATGTGGAGGCATATGTCGATGACATGGTGATCAAGATAAAGTCCATAGAAGACCTCATCGCTGGCTTGGAAGAAACTTTCCAAAGTCTTCAGAGATTCAAGATGAAGTTGAATCTGGAAAAGTGTGCTTTCGGTGTACCGTCCGGAAAGCTACTCAGCTTCATCGTATCACATCAAAGCATCGAGACCAATCCAGAGAAAATTAACACTATCATGAACATGGCACCCCCAACTAGCCAGAAGGACGTCCAAAAGCTGACAAGGTGCATGGCGGCACTTAGCCTATTCATCTCCTGACTTGGTGAACAGGGCATGCCCTTTTTCAAACTACTGAAGAAAGCGGACAATTTTCAATGGACACCCAAAAGCCAGCATGCCTTCGAAGAATTCAAAAATTTGCTCACATCACCACCAGTGTTGGCGTCACTATGCCCCAGGAACCACTAATGTTATACTTGGCGGCAACCACTCAGGTAGTCAGCACGTTGCTGGTAGTCGAGAGATTAGAGCCAGGTCATATACAGAAAATTCAACGGCCAGTCTACTTCGTCAGCAAGGTCCTAGCCGATTCCAAGATGAGTATCCTCAAGTCCAGAAGTTGTTATATGGCCTACTCATCACTGTCCAGATGTTGGTGCACTATTTTCAATTGCATCAAGTCACTGTTGTCACATCGTATCCACTCAGGGACGTCCTACACAATCGTGAGGCCACTGGCGGAATCGCTAAATGGGCGATCGAGTTAATGGCGTTTGACATCATTTTTCAACCACGGACAGCAATCAAATCTCAAGTTCTAGCTGACTTTGTGGCCAAGTGGACAGAAGTTCAGACGACTGCAATCACGGACAAGCTAGAGTACTGAACGATGTACTTTGATGGTTCTTTATGGATTGACGGTGCAGGGACTGGTGTTGTGTTGACGTCACCCACTAGCAAAACACTCAAGTATGTCCTCCAGATTCACTTTCTAGCTTCCCACAATGTCGCCGAGTACGAGGCACTTATCCACGAGCTCCACATCGCCATATCACTTAGCATCCGTCAACTAGTTGTGCGCGGGGATTCTCATCTCGTGGTCAGCCAAGTCATGAAAGACTGGACATGTCTCGGTGACACTATGGCAGCATATTGTCAGAGGTCAGAAAGCTGGAAAACAAGTTCGATGGGCTGGAGATAACTCATGTATTATGACAATACAACGATGCTGCAAACAAACTGGCCAACATGGGATCCAAACGAGAAGTGGTCCCGACTGGGATTTTTGTTGAACAACTACTAGAGCCATCAATCAAGAAGAAATCAGTGCTTGAACAGTTGGGGGCTGAACCTACCCTAGCAACAAATGCAGTATTAATCATCTCTCAAGATTGGCACACTTCAGTTCTCAAATTCCTCTTGGACGACGAATTCCTAGAGGAGCGCAGTGTAGCCGAACGGACAAGCATCGAAGCAAATATTTCCTTGTAGTCGGAGAAGACCTGTACCACAGAAGCACATCCAGGGTCCTCATGCACTGCATCACACTCGAGGAGGGCAAGCAGATTCTGCAATCGATCCACTCGGGTATCTGTGGCAACCAAGCCGCATCCAGGATGTTAGTCGGAAAGTCTTACGAGCAGGGTTTTTTCTGGCCAACTGCAGTAACAGATGCTAAAGATATAGTTCGCACATGCGAGGGATGCCAATTCTATGCAAGATCAACACATCTTCTAGCTCAACAAGAACTTCAAACAATTCCACTCTCTTGGCCCTTTGCAGTCTGGGGACTCGACATGGTCGGGCCAATCAAAAATGTGCCAGGAGGGTTCACACACTTGTTCGTCACAGTGGATAAATTCACAAAGTGGATTGAGGCTAAACCCGTTGCTACCATAACAGCGGCACGAGCAAAGGACTTCATCATGAGTATTTTATACCGTTTGGGGTTCCTAACCGCATCATAATGGATAATGGTACTCAGTTCACGGGCGGCGTATTTCAAGATTTCTGTGACAATCTTGGCATCAAGATCTGTTATGCTTCTGTGGCACACCCACGAAGTAATGGGCAGGTCGAGCGTGCTAATGGCATGGTCTTACAAGGTATCAAAGCTAGGGTGTTCGACCGACTACAACCATATGCAGGGTGGTGGGTACAAGAACTCCCATCTGTTCTCTGGTCTCTATGAACCACGGTTAGTCAGGCAATTGGGCAATCCCCTTTCTTCCTAGTCTATGGTGCTGATGCTATGTTACTAACTGAGTTGGAGTTCGGCTCTCCGTGAGTTTGGGCCCACTTAGAAGACAAATCAAACAAAACCCGATTGGTCGAACTCGATCAGTTGGAGGAAACGAGGGATATCGCAACTATCCAGTCAACAATGTATCTTCAAGGCCTGCGCCGTCATCATAGTCGAAATGTCCGTGGCCGTGCCTTTTTGGTGGGAGATCTTGTCTTGAGAAAAATACAAACCACCAAAGACAGGCATAAATTATCCCCTCTGTGACACGTCCGAGCGTCTACCAACTGAAGACTGAAGATGGTGCCCTTGTCAGCAACTCATGGAATATAGAACAGCTACGTCCTTTCTATACCAAAGTTTTGTATTTCCTATATATATGTACAAAGTATTTTCTCTGACTCACTACACCGCTTGTTTCAACCGAGTAGTGAGTCGGGGCTGCATGTATTATGTGCCTTGTTAATAAAATGCGAGCTTGTTTTATTTCAGTTATGAAGTTTTACAATGATTATGTTAAGTTTGCCTGAGTATAGCTTTTAGAAGTGAACCTTTTTTCTTAAAGTTCCTATTGATCTACTTGGCGCAGACTACATAGTCGGGTGACGCTAATGACAAATAAGAATAAGCCAGTACTCAGCAGCATTTTACAAGATATATACATGCTTTCACCAAAGTTATATATACACCAACTGCATAATTGCTTTGTTTCTACATACCCAGGTCTTTTGCGATTGCCTTTGCAGTTGGCCTCGCCTGGCTGATCAACTCTAGTGCCTCTTTGGGTGTTGTCTCTTCGGCAAAACCCTCACCAATGGCCTCGATATCTACCCTAGGGTAGATCGATTTGGTCATAGCGAGGGTTTGGGCAACACCAACAGTGACACACTCATCCGAGTACTTTTTCAAGATGCTTGGGGCTTTGCTAAGGCCTACCTGCACCTGGGAGATTGTACTAGAGCTGGTCCTAGCATGGTGAGGCTCCATAATGTCAAGGAGCCCTTTCACGGATTTGACAACAATTCCCGTGACTCCTTGACAACCTTGATCTCCTCTGCAAAGGCGTTGAATTGGATCTATGAATTGGCTTTTGAAGCTGTTCAAATTCATCGACAAGTATACTTGTTAGCCAAAAAATGCAGTCGGAGCAACAAGGAGATAGGATAAGGTTATTGTCAGGGAGGAGGCTTACTCGCATAGTCGGCCTCCACTTTGGCTTTGGCCTTCTCCAGTTCGGCTTTGACCTTCTCAACTTCCTTTAGCTTAATCTCTTGTTGTTTCCTCTCCTCTGCTTGGGTTTTCAATTCAACTTCGAGGGCTGCAAATCAGAATAGTCAAGAACTCAAGATTGCAGTCAGAACTCAACAAGGCAGTCGAGAATCAACAAAGCTGGAGAGATATACTTGAGATTTACTCGGGAGGATAACACATAAGACTTACTTCTGATCTTCTCGGCTAGAGCCCACTTTTCATCCCTGAACTGATCTACTGCTCCCCTTAGCCAAGTTTCCTTCTCCTGGCTAGTCCGTTCCAGGTCGTCCTTGGCGGCCTGGAGCTGGCCCAGTCGTTGGAGATGGGGGCGAGCTGGGTCAGGACCTTGTTCGCTTTCTCCAAGCGGTCGACAATCTTCTGCTCAGAGCAAAACAGAGCAAAACAGAGTCAAATGGCGGAGTACCAGATTAAGGAGAACCGTCAAGAACTCAACATGGCAAGATTTGCTACATACCTAGACTCCCCTGGACCCAGCGATTGCGGCATGAAGAAGAACTTGTCACTCCCTTGACGCGGCTTGTTCATCATGCTCGTAGCTCTCTGCAACTCCCTCAGGGGATACCCAATGGAATGTTCTCGGGAAGTTGCGAGGAGGGGCTTCAAGCTGGGGGGATGTCTACCTCATCAGAAGATGATGACAATATGGGTGGCGATGGGGTCCTAGCTCTGGACTCAGTGGTTGCTGGGGCTTCAACCATTTGCTCAGGGGCTGGAGTAGCAGCTTCAGCACTCACCCCTTGGTTGGCCGGCACTAGTGGTCTTGCTGTCGGGACTGCTTTAGCTTCTGTGGCTGGGGCAGCCTCTAGCTCGATAGAAGAACTTGTCAGTGTTGGCTCGGCTAGGGATGGCTCGGTAACAGGAGCAGCTGGCACAGTCCCCTTGGGATCAATGTCAACTTGCTTCCTGCATAGTGAGTCAAATATCAAGATTCTATCACATCATTCAAGATTCTTAGAAGATTAAAGATTACTTACCTCTTGGAAGTCTTGAACTTCCACGAAGGGGCTCCCGAAGATATCGACGGTGGAGAGTTGCTGGCTATCGGGCCAGTCGGCGCGGTAGTCAGTGGTGGCATTTTAACTCCAGTCGGCTCTGTTTCTTGCACAACCGACTGGGGCGTCGAGGTACTCAGCGCCGCTGCCGTACTCCGCGGCGCCGCCCTTGGGATCGATGTTGCTGATCTCGTACTCGGCAACGTCGGCCTTGGCCTCGATGTTGCTGGGCTTGATGTTGCTGAGCTTAGCGGTGCTGGCCTTGAGCTCGATGTTGTTGGCCTCGGACTCAAAGAAGAAGGCCTCGGGCTTGGCGGCCTAGGGGCTAAACTGGCGGGGTCTTTGATCTTCAGACTCCCCAGTGCTGCGCTCAGCTTGCTTGCTCTTTTCTTGCCCAGATCTTCAATGGGTTTCTTCCCAGCTCTCTTGGAGCTGTGTTGAGCAGCACAAGGGCTGGCTGGCCTCTTCTTCATTTTGGTGGCTGACAGGGTTTGGGAATCATCATCAAATTCCTTACAATCTTGCAAATGTTTCAACAACATACATCATACATTGAAGGATGATTCCAGACAAATGTCCATAGATATTTATCACCAATGGATAGCAATTCCAAATCAGCTTTCCAAGATTACCTATGGCCGTGGCCTTTTCTGGTTATAGGCTACAGTGGCATACTCGGTGTCTTCTGTCTCTACAACCCTGTTGACAAAAAAGCCGAGCAAGGTGTCAGTCACCTTGTTCTCATCAGTCAAGTCCGGGTATTCTCGGTTGGGATGATTTTTGCCCTGGTAATCTAAGCCAAAGTGGCTTCATAGCTTCAGAGGCCTGGTGCGGTGGTTCAAGAAACACCTCGCCACCCAGGGACCAGTTAATCCCGAGCTCTTTAGTTGATCAATCTTCTTTATCAGTTGGTACACTTGGCCCATCTCTTCATAGCTTGGCACAGAAGACCAGCTAGGCAGGACCACCGGAGAAGAGCCAGTGAAAGGGGGCAAAGAAGGTTCGAGATCAGAGCAATAGAACCATTCTCTATGCCAGCCCTTGAGGGAGGTTTTCAAAGGAACATGGAGATAGATCTTTTTCATTTCGTTCCTGAGTTGGAGACCAGCTACCCCAATCACTTGGACTTGGTTTTTGGATGGCTGGGGCATAATGTGGAACAAATATCAGAAAAGATTAAAATGGGGCTTCACCCCCAGAAAAGCTTCGCAGAATGTGACGAAGATGGAGATTTGCAGAATGGAGTTGGGATTCAAATTCACTAGCTCTAGTTGATAGAAGGACAAAAGTTGGCGGAAGAAATTCAAAGAGGGAAGGGCGAGACCATTATGGAAGAAATAGGTAAAGGCGACTGTCTCACTAGATCGGGGCGCCGGCATAGATTCCCCTTCGGCGATGCGCTAGCGGAGGACTTCTTGTCGCTGCAGCATCAGTTGCTTCTCCAAGTACTTCAGCTTCATCAAACCGTAGTTCGAAACCGGCCAAGCTTCTATAGACATCTTCGGGATCTCGAGCGAAGCTCTCAACATTGCTGGGAGTGAGAAGATTTGCGGGAAATGCTGTTGAAGGCTTGGGATGGATGTGGCGGAGCATAATCACCCGAGTTTTGAGCGGGAGACGTGCGAAATTTCGACGTGAAAGCTAGAAAACAAAACGATTAGAGGATTGGAGAAGATGAGGGAATCTTCTCTTTCTCCCCGCTTTTATAGAGCCTGTGCTGATATGTGGGCTTGGGCCGGCTGATTCAGTACTAGGCCACAAGATATGAGTTTCTAAATGGCATGCTCTGTAGAGCCGACTGCTGGCTATGTTAAAATCACAGTGCAGATGCTATTTACAGAAACTGATTAAATAATTAGATATGCTTCATGAAAGCCTAATTATTGGATGCATATGTTCAGATATCTACATTATTTACCGGGTATTGAGGATACATTCTTACAAGGATCGACAGCTGGTCTCTATTAAATTTGGGGATGCAGGTATCTCTCAAGTATACCTGACCACACATTGGGTTAAAATCCAAGAAGTGGTACTCGGCTTACATGCTTAGCCACCAATTGCCATGAGCAAAAATTATTCTAGCTGACATGATGCTAAAGAGTCTACATACCGTGTAGTATACCACTCGGGAAAGACTACAAGGTTAAAGATCTTTAACTTTATGTTTAATTGTTCCACAATTAAGCACAAAGTCGGGGGCTACACCTAATAGGTGCGCCTATTCGGCGCGCACTATTAATATTTTTCTATGAAGCCCTTCATAGTCTCGTTGCTAGCTGACATGAAGCAGGACTCGGGAGAAGAAGCACTCGGACAAAGAGTACTCGGGAGCAATGCACTCGGGAATTCTTCACCGTGGAGGATGAGCACTCGGCATCAGCTGTGACTCAACTATGAAGGTCTCAGGGGCTGCTGTGGAGGCCATGGGCCCTGGCTATCTCATGAGAAGTATTTGGGTCACTCGGACAGAGGATGGGCCTAGCCTTGTAATTAGGGATACAATAGGACTCGGTATACATAACCTTGTACGACAAGGAAAGAATATTGTCCTAGTCAGGCACGTTGTATTCCTAGAAGGAAATCCCTTGGTCGGAGTCCGACTGGGATTCCTACTCTATAACCCTATCCCTCGGTATATAAGGGGAGGCAGGGTGCCCCCTGAGGGCAGAGATAATCAGAGCGCAAATCTCACAAGAGAAACCTCAAAAGCAATACACCACAACTGGACATAGGGTATTACCTCATCTTGAGGGCCTGAACCAGTATAAATTGTTTCGTGTTCCTTTGCAATCCATCAAGATTAGGTCTCACGAGTAGCCCCATATTATTATTGCCGATACAAAACATCGACATTTAGAAAGACCGGTAATACTTCGTCGCTGATGTCCCAGACGCTCCCATCGTACACATCATGCCGATAGGTGGCGGAGAGGTTGTCCAAGTGGTCACACCTGCCAGTGTGAAGTGCGGAGAGGATGCCATAGCCAACGGTCCATGCTCAGCAATCGCCAAAGATGCCAGAGGCTTCGTCGACACTCCCCTCGCACTGTACACTAGTGTGTGGATGCTTTGGTGGAGGAATCGTCTCCTGGCAACGATGGGGAATAGGCCCCCATCCTGGTGAGGGTGAGCCGCAGGGTTTGGCTAGCGGCGACAGCCAAAATGCGCATGTGGCTTTGGCCTCCCTAGCGATGGCCACTTCTTCACGTGCCTGGCGGAGCTCCTCGCGAAGGCGCTCTTACTTCGCGTCATTCCCATTGTAGTAGACCTCATAAGCCTCGTTCTTGTGTCGGAGCTTCTCGACTTTGGCCTGGTGGGTGGGGTTGGAGTCCTTTGCGTTTTTGAGCGCCCTCCTTGAGGATGCTTCACTCCTGGGATAGCCCCTCCACCTTCGCCACCGTCTCCCATTGGTGGCTCCTGAGTTCATCCAAGCGGGAGTGCGACATCCGGTCGTAGTAGCCGGCCAGAGAAATCGCCTGCAAGGGACAAAACAACCAAAGCTAATAAGCAAGATGGAGTACGAAGCGTAGAGTTGGCATTGTGCGGAGATAGAAGCTTACCTTGGTCAGCAGACCACGAAGCGACATGCGTGCCTTGTCGAGGTTGAAGCGGTCGTTGACGACTGGCTGGATAGCAGGTGGGGACACAAGGGACATTAGTCCACCAGTGAACAAGCGAAGCTCGTCCCAGCATGCAAAGTCCTTAGCCACGTAGCTGGTCGTCGGACGGATGGTGTTTGAGGTGGAGACCGCCATGATAGGTTGCTTGCCTATCTCCATCGTGGTGCACCCACTGCTGGCCTCGGGTTCGGATAGCAGTTGCGCCCCGCCTGATGGCACTCGCTCCAGTACCTCGTTGCTCACACCACCACCGCCGAGCTCGTGGAGCTCCAGGTCTTCCACCGGTGATTGGGCCTTCGGTTGTGTTCTCTGTGCCACCGGGCTACGATGCTTCCGTGACGATGACTCGGAATTGCTGAATGACAACCCCATTATGATGGGCGTGAACTTCTAGTGCTTGGGCCAAACCACGCTTCCAGAATGGCGGGCGGTGGCGGCGACCACTTCGGGCTCCCGTGAGGTCGAAGGGCCAGTCCTGGCGTGGCCCCACAAAGGCTGGATGGGGCTGGTGTCAATGTTTTATATTGGCTGTATTGTATACGGGGCTATTCATCGGACCTAAACCCGATGGATTTGAAAGAACACAAAGGTTTATACTGCTTTAGGCCCTCGATGTGAGGTAGTACCCAACTCCAGTTGTGGTGTATTGCTTTCGCTGTATTCTCTGGTGAGATTCTGATATGCCCCAGGGAGCTCCCAATCCCTTCTTATATACTGGAGGGATGAGGATTACAAGGTAGGAAACCTAGTCGGATACGACCCAAGGTATTCCTTATCAGTACATAGAGAGTCTGGCTAGTATTATATCCCTTTCCTTGTCATGCAACATACCATGAAGCCGTGTCCTACTCTATTCATAATTGCATTGGGCCGGCCCACCCTCTGTATGAATGGCCATATTTTCCTTCATTGAGGTACCCAGGGCCCATAGCCTCCACAGTAGCCCCTGAGACCTTCATAATTGAGTCGCAGCTTGTGCTAAGTGCTCGTCCTCCACATTGAAGAAATCCTTGAGTGCTTTGCTCCTGAGTACTCATTGTCTGAGTGCTCTTCTCCCGAGTCCTGCTTCGGGCCCGTTTGGTAGGGATTCTCCAGTCTAATTCTCACTAGAATCTATTGGAGCTTAGCCAATCGGATATTTTTCCCTCAGCTTCCTAGCTGAATCATAGTGGATCGATTCCCTTTTTTCATATGAACAGAGAATTGGGGGAAAGGTAGCTTCTCATGGGAATCAAACAAACCAAATAAGAAAGCCCCCACAACTTTTCCAAAAAATTACCCGCCTGCCATTGGGGTATAACCCTCTTTCTAGCCCCTCCCCAGTCACCTAAGGAAACTCACCTCACGCTAGGTTTCGGGATCCTGACAATGACGAGCACCAAATAAGAAGGCATTTGATGTCTTTGCATGTGTGTCATTTTATAAGTACTGCAGATGGCAACAACTTTGGTAGATGAAAACTGTCCCACCTGACATTTTGGGAATTAAATTAATTAATTAATAGTGGATTTTCTAGAATTTACATTAAATTGTAAAGTAAATTAATCAAGTAAAGTAAACATGGGAAATAAAAATTTCTTTAATATATCATAGTTGAATTCATTTTTAATAAATTCTCTGTGTTTCAATTGCCTCTTTGAAATTTTCTCAGATTTTTCGGATCTCAAGATTTAATTTTAATATTACAAAGATCATTTCAGCAATTATTTAAACTGAAATTCCAAATCTTTTTCCAATCTTGGGTCGTCCCCACCCTATCCTCTTGAATCTTTCTTTCAACTCGGACCCGGGTTTCCCCTCCTCCTAAAATGTTTTTATGTTGAGCAGCTCGTTTCCCAAATCCTTGATTTCTCCGAGATCCGACATCCAAGACTCTCGGGTGTATCCAATCCCTTTTGAAATATACTGTTTCCTTTTGAAATAAATCCCTGATATTTCCTCAATATCCAATTCCCTTGAAATAAATCAACAAATCCCCGGATATTCCAAATGTCTCCACAAAATTTCAATCCCCATAAATATTCTCGAATTTCTGATGTTCGAAATGTCCCAAAATTCCTTTGATTTCCCTTAATCTCGAATATTCTAATTATTCCTTATATTATATTCCCTGAATTTTCTAAATTTCCAAATTTTCCAATTTGGGCTATTTCCAGAAAACCCCCTCCCTCTCCTTTTTTCCTCTTCCTTTCTATCTTTTCTTTTTTTCATTTTCCCCTTCTTTTCCATTCATTCTTTCTTCTTCCTCCTTTCTTCTTCTTCCTTCTCTCCTCCCTTCTTCTAAGGATTGAGTTATTCCAAAATATCATGGTTACATATTTCTAAGGAGAGTTCTTACAAAAGAAAAATATGCTAACCAGAGTTCATATGAGAACTTTCATCTAGATTGCCATAATGCACTTGCTAGGTCATCATAGTTTGCATATCTTGTAGGTATAGTTGGCACATAATTTGGATCTCTATCACACTAGTGAAATACTTGTCAGATGTACAATTCTGACGTATAAAGTTGTGAAGACATATGGTTGCTACAACAATCATTTCTTGCTTGTCTATTGGATAAGTAGGCATCTTTAAAAAGATTTGCCATTTCATATTCCATACACTAAACGTGCACTCAATGACATGGCGTGCACTTGAGTGACACTGGTTGAAATACTCTTGCTCACCACTTGGTGGAGGGCCTCTTCTCCATTCAGGAACATGGTACCTTTGGTGTATGGAATATTTACCTATGATATATTCATTCAGTCAACGTTATAAATATATATATATATATATATATATATATATATATATATATCTGTGTGTTTGTGAGGACACCCCGAGACTTGTACCGTGATTTGCAACTCGCCACGTCAACACAAACTATGGGAGTGGTGCAGTCTCAAATAAAACCAAATAAATACTGTAACCACCACACCTCAGAGCAGACTTAACGTCGCGAACCACAACTACGTTACAAACTCATGGTGCCGAACTCGAAATAAATGAGATAAAAATGTGGAGATAAATAAATTCATTACCCTTTCATGGGCATGCCTTCTTTTGATTGTTTTTGGATCTTTGAATGCATTTCCATAATAGGATGCATGTGCATTTGTATAGTCTAAGCAATTTTTAAAAATAATGGTTTAATATAAAATCTTGGGAAAATTTCTGTAAGCACTATACAACATAATTAGACTACTATAAATTTTACATGATTTTATCACTTAAATTGGTACCTCAATAAAATCCTTCAAATCAGAAAAACTAAAATCCTTCAAATCAGCTAAACTAGGAAGCTAGTTAAAATAAATTGGTTTACTTCTTATTTCACCAAATAAAAATCAAAACTATTCTTGCTGTGCCCTTTAACAAAAATGTGTACCAAGATGTACCTTACAACCAGAAAAATTTTACATAATTTAGTTCTTGAAGAAAACACATAAAATTATAAGTGCAAGCCCTAGGGAATACAATGGACTGCAGAAAACTGTGTCATCAAGCCTATTTCATCTTTTTGCCACACATGAATATAAGTCCTCTAGCTTTGGAACTTGGCAGGTTGGTAGAAAATATATTCCTCTGCACACATGAATTTTAACAACCCTAGAAACCCTCTATAACTCGGTGAAATCATCTGTGCAAGACAACTATATGGCACAACCCACTTTGCTTCTAGAGGACTTCTCCTGTCTTTCACTGCCATGTGGGACCCACTAGACCCCTGGACCCACCTGCCAGTTAGAGACACCGCTCTAGCGCTCTAGCTCAGCTCCTTTGCCTAAAACGCGCCACGGATGCCTCCATGTGTCGATGTCAACCAGTGCCACCATAGGACCTCCATCACTGAGACTCCACCATTTGACTGGCTGCCTCGCCACCATCTTCCCCATCTCTCCCTTTGTCTGTTCCACAGTAGAAACTAGGAAAACCACCTCCAGTCCGCCGGTAACAGCATTATCTTCTCCAACACCGGCCACTGCTTGACTGCCACCGCTGCCGCTTGGGTGAGCTTCGCCACAACCTAAGCACAGAAACACGATGCTCTCCTATTGCCTAACCCATTTTTGTACTTTGCCTTCCATGTTGAGAAGATCAAAGGGGAGCCGTCTGCCGCTGTTCGTGCTCTCAGGTCCGAGATGCCGCCGCCGTGACATCATCGCCGTTCCGATCGCCTCAAGGCACTTCAGTCCGAGCCACTGCACCATCAAGTTCGCCTCGACTCTAGGACGCTGAAACCTAGAGGAATCGAACTAAGAAGCCCTGAGCCCCGAGATCCCATTCATCTTCTTCCTCTCTAGCCGTCTACCACCGCCGTCGATTTCTTGCCCTCCAGTAAGCCCTGCTCTGATTCCTCGCATATCTAGAACCCTACCAACCTCCCTAACCTCATGCACATCTGTTCCTATCAGCTCGCAAACCAGAACAAGCTGCCACCGTGAGCCCCTGGATTTCTGCCACCGCCGACCCATTCCAGGAGCCGCCATCACTGTCCCAGCTTTGCCAAGCCCAACACAAGGCTTGGTGAGCACCCTGGAGGCCTCTAAGATTGCATGCATGCATTGCTTTAAGTGGAGCCGTGTAACACCTTGGAATTATCCCTATATAAAATATTGTGAAAAAGGAATTTTAGAAATTGAATTAAAAATCACAAGGAGTGAAAAGAATGAAATCAGGGGAAAATATAAAGGAAAGTGGACTTGAAGATAATTTTATAAAATTCCTTGCCTAATTATTTAATTTCTGGAATTTTCTGGGAATTATTTGATGAGGGGAGGTATTTTTGGCAAAATAAACAAGCTCATAGAATTAAAACAAAAAGAAAAGAGTTTAAAAATCCCTTCACAGTCTCTGGGCCATTTTCAGCCCATTACTGTGCGCAGCCCATCCCCCTCGCGCGCGCGCCCGACGGCCTGCGTCCGCTCGCATCGCCCGCAGCCACCGACAGGTGGGGCCCGTTGGCTGGGTTGTCGTCTTCCTCCCACCTGGGCGCACTATTGCACCAGAGCGCCGGCACCGCAAATCCCGCCTAATCCACTCGTCTCGGACCCAATCTCTCCAAATTGGTTGGGGGAAAACGGAGTCCTTATCCCCCTCTACCTAATTCCTAGGAACCTGGAGCTAAATCATGCGGAAATCGGAAACCTGAAGCTTCCCGAACCGGCCTCCAATTCCTAACCGGCGCCACCGCAAAACCTATCGAGTCCGAGCTGGAGTCCGCCCCTCTCCACCTTAAATAGTGACCTCGGAATCCCTAGGATCGTTTTCGCCCTTTAGGTCGAGCTCTAGCTAGCCCTAGCCATCTCTCCGCGTCTCGCGCTTGCTCCGCCGCCGTCGCCGAGGTTAGTTTGCGTGCCGCTGTCGCCTCAGCCGCTGTTGAAGCCTGCCGCCGCCTCAGTTAGGTTCGCCGGAGCCCGTAGTAGCCAGGCCGTCGCCTTTTAGCCCTCGGAAGCCGCTGGAACACCGCCGTCGATGAAGACCTAAAGCTTTCTGCCGCCTCAAGCTCGCCGCCGGCCGTCTCCGTCGCCGTTCTTCGCGGTTTCACCCTCGGTAAGAATCACCTTGACCTCCTCTAGCGTTTCCCGCTCTCCCAGTACGCCGCTGCGCCGCCGATCACTATCGACCATCGGGTTTAGTGCCGCTGCCGTCGCCGCCATCGCTCTAGCCGCTGTGGCCGCCGACATGGTCGCCGTGTAGGCGCCAGCTCGGCGCCACCTCAGCCCCATTAGCCGATCCGATCGGGATTGATGTTAGCCGTCGGATCTCCTCGGTTAGATTCCATCCGTCCGATCACAGTGAGATCACCTTGACACGTGGCTAGATCGTGGCCGTCTGATCCAAACCCTAGAAACCCTAGCCGTCGGATCCCCCTCGTGGACCACGGTGGACTCGGTCCACCATGGACCCAACACCTTCCCCTCACTGACAGTGGGCCCCACTGGTCAGCCGAGAGTCTCCTCTCTCCTGTGATGTCATAAATTCCTTTTCCCGAATAGAATTAATTCAATTATGACGCAATAAATCGAGTAATTCTTTTAAATAGGCTATAAAGGGTTAAAACTTCTAAAAATCATAACTAATTCATACGAACTCGGATTGAGGTCGTTCAAGTCTCTAATTCCTCTAAAAATCATGAACTATCCATTAAAAATATAATATTGTACTCTTCATGTGTGTTGATGTACTGTTTTTGCTTATTTTGTTTATTACCTATAGCTACCGACGTTTAGGAAGAAACGCCGTTTTTCGAGGCAGGTGTCGAAGGCTATGTGGAGCTGCAAGGTAAGTCACACAGATTCCTCTTTCTCATTGAACATATTGTTCCTATGATTAAAGCTATGTTTTCCCTCAACGCTGCATTTATTTTGGAATGTCATCGGGACAGGTAAACCCTAACCTTTGTTTATGGCCCCTTTGATTTGATCACTTGACTAGCTACCTTTATTTACTGGTTAGGTAGAATAACTCTAGGACCCTGCTTAGTCATGCCTAGCAAATAATAGAATAACTTATGGGTTGTCACAGTAACTCCTATACTACTATTCCGTCACATGAAATGATGTTCCATTTACGGCAATGGTCGTCCGAGGACATTTTAATGGTTCACTAAAACTTGAATAAAAGGTGGGTTGCGAGCACCAGGGTTGGAAATGTTGCTAGCGGTGCTCATGACAGTTAAGGACTGGTTCACGGACTACCCGTTGTGAAGCAATACTCGTGCTAACCACAAGCTAGTATGGGTAATGGTGGGAACCAAAGTGTAGTACGTTCAACTAGGGTCCACCATGGTGTGTTGTGGCTGTGTCAATAAGACCACCATGGCTGCGTCAATAAGTCCATGTCTTGGGCGTTGGGCTGTCTCCCAGACGAGGTATCTGATCAATCCTACCGGAGACTGGTGGTCCAGTGGGTGGCTCCCTTGTTGTGCGGATTACATGAAGGATCTTATCACAATTCCTTACCGAGATACCGTGGTGGTATCAAGGGGCACAGTGATGTGCTGTGGAGTTGTGTCTTGTGGGTAAATTGGTACATCTCTGGCCAGAGTAAAACTATTCGAATAGCCGTGCCCACGGTTAAGGGCGGCCTAGCAATGTTTTCTGTGATTAGTCCCACATTATATAAAACTTGATGGTTGAACAGTGGAATATGTGTAGCTCTAGGTTGGAGTGGTTGGGCCTATACCGTTTTGGTGAGCGGTATAGTGTTGATCAATATTGCTATTTAACTAATGTTTTATTACTCTCTCAAATGTTCTATTACTTGCTTTTATGCAAACTTGAGCCATATTATGCCATTCTTTGTTATCCCGTGCACTTGCATATTTGCTATGTGGCTTGTGGAGTATGTCATGTACTCACCTTGCAATCAACAATCATCATTCAGAGGAGGACTATAGTGAAGAGGACTACTTGCAGGACTGAGCGGGAGCCCGATCAAGTGCGTGGAGTGGG
Source organism: Oryza meyeriana var. granulata (assembly GCA_003991445.1). NCBI lineage: Eukaryota > Viridiplantae > Streptophyta > Magnoliopsida > Poales > Poaceae > Oryza > Oryza meyeriana. Next base: position 89,103 of record RYFJ01001879.1, on the reverse strand, counting down.
AATCGTCACGCTGTTATTTATTTATCCGCTGTTAGAACCTTATTGTTTTGAGAGGTACCATTCACCTCTATAATAAATGCTTATGCTATGTAAACAATTACTTTGATTATCAATTTTATCATGTGTGCCTCGGTTGATTCCTGGATGAGGATTTACACACAATAAAACTCCAGAATTTTGGATGGAAATTCTGGGTGTGACAAGCCGAACCGTAGCTCAATTTGCCTTGACCTCCTGAAGTGCTCCACCGCTCACGCTGCTGTTACATCTAGCTTCGACCACCATAGGCGACGAGATCACCACCGATAGCTTCACCCTGCTCTCCTCTTCATCTTCTATGTTGACCGTCTGGAGAGATACGCCACCGTTCACCGCCGGCACCACTATGAAGCTCACTGCCGCCGCTGCTCCGCCTTGCCTCGTTGCTGCTGCTGCTTTGTCTCGCTGCTACGTGGACCCGGGTGATTAGGGGCATGAGGATATAATTAGGAATGATTTAAAACTTCTATGGTTTAAAGTGTAAAACGTACTAGACATACATGTGGACCCGAGGAGTAAGTTGGAAATATGTAAAAACTCAAGTATTATTAATGAAGATATTTTTCACATGTTGTCAGGGCCACGGGATGTATTTCTTAAAACCCCAGGGATTTTTCTGCAAAATTTCTCCCACTGACCGATGGACCCGACTAATTTAAAATCTGAGAAAATTAAATTGTCAATGTTTTACACCAGCAATATGAATATGGGGCTACCCAGCGGATGGAAACTGGGTGGATTGCAAAGGAACACGGGGAGATTTATACTGGTTCAGGCCCTCAATGTGAGGTAATACCCTACGTCCAGTTGTGGTGCATTCCTTTGAGGAATTGTAGTTGTGGAGATTCTGATGAACCTCTGTATGTTTGCTTCTATGAGCTTATGTCTGCTTCTGCCCTTAGGGGGCGCCCTGCCTCCCCTTATATACTGGGGGACAGGGGTACAAGGTAGGAGTCCTAGCCGGATTACAGCCAAGGGATCTCCTCTTAGAGATATAACCTACCCAACTAGGACTATATATTCCTTATTGTACAAGGCAAAGTCTGCCGGGTTCTATCATATCTCTAATTATAAGGCTAGGTCCATCCTCTGTCCGAGTGGCCCATATGCTTGTCATGCGGTACCCGGGGCCCATGGCCTCCGCAGAAAGCTGTACTCGGGCAAACATATCAAAGTCATTGCAAAACTTCATAACTTAAGTAAAACAGGATCGTATATTATTGACAAAGCACATATAATACATGTAGCCCTCGACTCACTACTCGGTTGGAACGAGCGGCGTAGTGAGTTCGAGAAATCTGTACACATGGAAAAGTATAAAACTCAGGTATAGAAGGGATGTAGTTGTTCTATATTCCATGAGTTGCTAATGAGGGCACCGTCTTTGGTCTTCAGTCGGTAGGCGCCTGGCCGCGTGACGTCAGCTATAATGAACGGCCCTTCCCATATTGGGGATAGTTTATGCATGTCTTTGGTGGCTTGTATTTTTCTCAAGATGAGATCTCCAACCAAAAAGGCGCGGCCACGGACATTGCGATTGTGGTAGCGATGCAGGCCTTGAAGATAACTTGCCAACTGGATTATTGCAATATCCCTTGCTTCTTCCAACTGATCTAGTTCGACAAATCGGGTATTATTTGAGGTGTCTTCTGAGTAAGCCCGAACTCGCGGAGAGCCGAACTCTAACTCAGTTGGTAGCATAGCCTCGGCACCATAAACCAGAAAGAAAGGGGATTGCCCTGTTGCCCGACTAATTGTGGTTCTGAGAGACTAGAGAATAAATGGGAGCTCTTGTACCCACCGGCTTGCATATGGTTGTAGTCGGTCGAATATCCTGGCCTTGATACCTTGTAAGACCATACCATTGGAGCGTTCCACCTGCCCATTGCTCTGCGGGTGCGCCACAGACGCATAGTAGATCTTGATGCCGAAGTCGTCACAGAAATCTTGAAACACGCTGCTCGTGAATTGAGTACCGTTGTCCGTGATGATGCGGTTAGGGACCCCGAATCGGTATAATATACTCATGATGAAGTCTTTTGCTCGTGCCACTGTTATGGTAGCAATGGGTTTTGCGTCAATCCACTTCGTGAATTTATCCACCGCGACGAACAAGTGTGTGAAACCTCCTAGCGCTTTCTTGAAAGGCCCGACCATGTCAAGTTCCCATACTGCAAAGGGCCAAGAGATTGGGATTGTTTGGAGTTCTTGGGCTGGGAGATTGGTTTGTCTTGCGTAGAACTGGCAACCCTCACATGTGCGAACAATGTCTTTAGCGTCAATTACTGCTGTTGGCCAGAAAAATCCCTACCGGGAAGCCTTTCCGACTAACGTCTTGGATGCGGCATGGTTGCCACATATGCCCAAGTGGATCGATTGCAGAATCTGCTTGCCCTCCTCGGTGGTGACGCAGCGCATGAGGACGCCGGATGCACTTCTTCGATATAGGTCTTCTCCGACAACTAGGAAACTCTTGCTTCGATGTTTAATCTGTTCGGCTTGACTACGATCTTCTGGGAGTTCATCGTCCAGGAGAATTTGAGAACAAGAGTCCCCCAGTCTTGACATATGTTCAGTACTTCGTCTGTTGCCGAGGTAGGTACGCCTCCCGACTGCTCTGGCACTGGTTTCTTCTTGACTGATGGCTCCATAAGTTGCTCAACAAAGATCCATGTCGGGACCGTTTCTCGCTTAGATCCCATGTTGGCCAATTCGTCTGCAGCATCATTGTATTGTCATAGGACATGTGTTATCTCCAGCCCGTCGAACTTGTTTTCTAGCTTCCGGACCTCCTAACAGTATGCCGCCATTGTATCGTCGAGGCATGTCCAGTCTTTCATGACTTGCTTGACCACGAGTTGAGAATATCCTCATGCAACCAATCGGTCGATGCCGAGTGATATGGCAATGCAGAGCCCGTGGATAAGTGCCTCGTACTCGGCAACGTTGTGGGAAGCCGGGAAGTGGATTTGGAGAACGTACTTAAGTTTTTCGCCAGTGGGGGACGTCAGTACGACGCCGGCCCCGGCACCGCTGATCCGTAGAGAACCGTCGAAGTACATTGTCCAGTACTCTAGCTTCGTTGTTGATGTAGGCATTTGAACTTCTGTCCACTTGGCCACGAAGTCAGCTAGAGCTTGTGATTTGATGGCTGTCCATGGCTGAAAGGTGATGTCGAACACCATCAACTCGAGCGCCCATTTAGCGATTCGGCCAGTGACCTCATGATTATGCAGGACGTCCTCGAGTGGATATGATGTGACCACCGTGACTTGATGTGCTTGGAAATAATGCACCAGCTTGCGGACAGTGATGAGTAGGCCTACAGCAGCTTCTGGACCTGCGGATATCTCATCTTCGAGTCGACAAGGACCTCGCTGACAAAGTAGATTGGCCGTTGAATCTTTTGTATGTGACCTTGTTCGGATCACTCAACCACCAGCATCGTGCTGACTACCTAAGTGGTTGCCGCCAGATACAGCATTAATGGTTCTTGGGGCATTGGTGACACCAACACGGGTGGTGATGTGAGAAATGTCTTGAAGTCTTTGAAGGCTTGCTGGGCATCAGGAGTCCATTGGACATTGTTTGCTTTCTTCAATAGCTTGAAAAAGGGCATGCCCCGTTCGCCTAGTTGGGAAAGAAACCGGCTAAGTGCTACCATGCAGCCTGTCAGCTTCTGGACGTCCTTCTGGCTAGTCGGGGGTGCCATGTTCATGATTGCATTGACTTTCTCCGGGTTGGCCTCGATGCCGTGATGCGAGACGATGTAGCCGAGTAGCTTCCCAGATGGCACACTAAAGGCGCACTTTTCCGGGTTCAACTTCATCTTGAATCTTTGAAGATTTTGGAAGGTTTCTTCTAGGTCAGTGATGAGGTCTTTTTTGGACTTGGTCTTGATCACCATGTCGTCGACGTAGGCCTCCACATTGCGCCCGATCTGAGTGTGTAGACACCGCTGAATGGCCCATTGATACATTGCTCCAGCGTTTTTCAAACCGAACGGCATAGGGATGTAGCAGTACGCTCCAAACAACGTGATAAAAGATGTCTTTAGGCAGTCCTCCTCCTTGAGGCTGATTTGGTGGTATCCCGAGTAGCAGTCGAGAAAGTTGAGAAGTTCGCACCCTGCGGTTGAATCCACCACCTGATCTATTTTGGGTAGACCAAATGGATCCTTGGGGCACGCCTTGTTGAGATCGGAGTAGTCAAAGCACATGCGCCATTTACCATTTTTCTTCTGGACCAGGAGTAGGTTTGCTAGCCAATCCAGATGATAGACCTCTTTGATGAACCCAGCTGCGAGAAGCTTGGTTATCTCCTCCCGGATAGCATCTTTATGGTCTTGGGCGAAGCGCCATAGCCGTTGCCTGACTGGCTTGGCGTCTGTCTTAACATTGAGGGCGTGCTCGATCACCTCCCTTGGTACGCCCAGCATGTCGGACGGTTTCCACGCGAAGATATCCTTGTTGGCTTGGAGGAAGGTGACAAGTGCGTCTTCCTATTTGGGGTCGAGTCTGGTCTCGACTAGAGCAGTCTTGGAGGGGTCGGAAGGGTCCAGGGGGATCTTCTTCATGTTAGAGTCCGCTGAAATTCCCGACTTCGCTGCTTTTTTGGCCGGAACTTGATCATCCTCGACTTCGGTTGTGGCGGCTTGCCGAATGCTGTTGCGTCCGATTGCTGCCTCTTGTGATTGAGCCAACTCGCAGCTCTCCTTGCTGTAGGTGAAGGCTTGCTTGACGTCGCTGTGGAGGGAGAGGACTCCTGTTGGCCCAGGCATTTTGAGCACCATGTAGGTATAGTACGGTATCACCATGAATTTGGCGAGTGCCGATCGTTCGAGTATCGCGTGGTACGTGGTTTCGAAGTCGGCGACCTCGAAGCAGATGTTTTCAATGCCAAAGTTATCCCACGTACCGAAAGTGACTAGCAAGGTTATCTGCCCAAGGGGTGTTGAAGACAAGCTGGGAATTATCCCATGGAAGGGCGCAGTACTCGGCCGTAGTTCTGAATGAGGGATTTTCATCTCATCGAGGGTCTTGGCGAAGAGGATATTGAGCGTGCTGCCTCTGTCTATGAGGGCCTTCTTCAGCTTGATATTCTTGACGACCGGGTCCAGGACGAGTGGGTAGTGCCCCGGGTGTGAGACCTGATCGGGGTGATCTGCGCGGTCCAATGTGATGGGTGTTTCTGACCAACGCAAATATTGGGGGCGTCTGTTGTAGAGACCGCGTTGACATCGCGTGCTGTTAGCTTCTGCTTGTGCCTAGACTCATACGCAGACGACCCTCCGAAGATGTGGTTGAGGTCGGCTTGGGGATCCTGAAAATCGTTGGCCGGGCTCGAGTCTGGCTTGTCTTTGTCCTTGTCGGCGCCAGAGGATGAAGCCTGCTCGGAAGCAAACTTCTTGAGCATGAAGCAGTCTTTGGCCGCATGCTTGCCCTTGGGGTGGAAGTGGCAAGGCCCGTTCATTACCTTCTGGTATTCATTGTTCCTTGGGGGCCATGACCAAGTGTGCTCCACGTTGGCCACCTCATTGTCCGACTTCTGCTTGCGGTTGCCGGACTTGTTCTGTGATGGCTCGTTGTCAGCTTTTGCCTTTTGGTCTTTGTGCCAAGGATCTTTCTTCTCGTGGAGGGCCTCTGCGACTGCCTTGGCCGAGTTAGCATATTTGTTTGCCATATCGAAGAGTGCCCTGACAGTGGCTGGAGGCTTCCGAGTGAATTTTGCGATGAACAGGGTGTCCTTTACTCCCTTGCCGAAGGCAGCGATGATGACCTCGTCCTTGATCATTGGGATTTGGTTGCGCTTCTCGGAGAACCTCTTGATAAATTCGCGCAGAGACTCGTTCTTCCTCTAGTGTAGTTGGTATAGATCGTGCTTGGAAGACGGCCTCTCGTAGGTCCCCTAGAAGTTAGCGATGAACCACTCCTTGAGTTCTCCCCAGGAACCGATCGACCACCTCGGGAGCCCTGTTAGCCATGTCCTCGCTGAGTCGGCTAGGGCGACCAGGAGGTAGTTAGCCATGGCTTTGTGGTCACCTTCCGTAGCTTGGATTGCCAGAGTATATACGGTGAGCCAGGATTCGAGGTTGGTTTTATCGTCGTATTTCTCGATCCCCATAGGCTTGAAGCCCGATGGCCAGTCGACGTCCTATAGCTCGTGGGTGAAAGCTGGAACGCCTTCATCTTCGTGAGGGCTCCGGCTCCGATCATGGCGGTTGAACCGCTCGTGGTGGAGACCGAAGAGCTCATGCTCGTCCTCTAGTCGGTGGCGCTCGTCCTCTTCGCGTTGACGGTGTTGGACATTGATGTGTTGTCGAAGGTCACGTTGTAGATGAACTCGGAGGTCTTGGTTGAACCGGCGATCGTTCTGATGACACCGCCGATTGTTGTTGTTGGTGTTGCCGAGTGATGTTTGCCGCGACTCCTCGTGTGGCTGACTTGAGCCGGCTGCCCGGCATCGTGCTGATGCGGACGAGATTGCCACCGGAGAACCCGATCGGTTGGTCAGTATAAGGGTTTCGCCCGACTGCTGGTGCTGCTGACAGGCAGCCGCTGTAATCATCGCCTTGATCTGAGCTATCGTCGGGGTGGCCTAGTGATCAGGCCCGAGCTGCAGTGTATCGAGCAGGGTTGCGGTGGCCACGACGTTCTATTGTGGCGTGACAAAGACGTCGTGGTCGCCGACTCTAGTTTGGAGGATCTGTTGCTGAGCGGTTTGCCCAGCCTTGCGTAGCTCATCGTTGCGAGCCTCGCGGTTGGCCTCCTCCTATTGCCGTAGTCAGCGTGCCTCCTCTTGTTGCTCCTCTTGTAGTCGGCGTACCTCTGGTGGAGGAGTTGAAGCCATGAAGATCTCGCGAGGCAGAAGGAAACTCGCCAAGCTAGTGTCCGAACTGGTGTTCGAACCACTGTCCGACTTGGAGTCAGAATCCGAGTAATTGATCGGAGTAAGGATGACTCCGACCTCCCTAGATCCGATCTGGAGCGGCTTTGAGCTACGTCCAAACTGAACCGTGGGGGATCAGGTCTACCGCGCAAGATGTAGATCCGTGGGGTTGCCAAGCCCGTGCGGGAGATTGACGATCTCTCCCCTTCCTAGCCCGACCCGGGCTAGGTCATGGCCTAGCGCGAGTTGGACGCCGAAGGAGAGAGTTGTCCTGAGGCCCGGCGAAGTGGAAGATTGCTGCAGTAGATCGATGATGGTGACTGCGGTGTCTTGTGGGCCGACTGGCATGGAGTCGGTTGGTTCCTCGGGCGGTTGGATTTGATCTTCATCGGCCAAGGCGAGGTTACCGAACATGTCGGCGATGAAGTCGAGGCTTCCGAATGAAATCATGTCTCCGGGGGAGAATTTGCTGCCATCGACTCTTGTTGTTGGATCCATCGAGCTTATTGATGTAGATCTCGTCGAAGCCCCTACCTAGCGCGCCAACTGTCGATGTTTTACACCAACAATATGAATATGGGGCTACTCAGTGGATGGAAACTCGGTGGATTGCAAAGGAACACGGGGAGATTTATACTGGTTCTGGCCCTCGATGTGAGGTAATACCTTACGTCCAGTTGTGGTGTTATTCCATTGAGGATTTGTGTTGATCTATGATCTTCTCTTGCCCTCTGGGGGCACCCTGCCTCCCCTTATATACCGGGGGACAGGGGTACAAGGTAGGAGTTCCAGCCAGATATAGCCAAGGGATCTCCTCCTAGAGATACAATTTACCCGACTAGGACTGTATATTCCTTATCGTACAAGGCAAAGTCTGCCGGGTGCTCTTATATCTCTAATTACAAGGCTAGGCCCATCCTCTATCCGAGTGGCCCATATGCTTGTGATGAGGTACCCGGGGCCCATGGCCTCCACAAGTAATATCCTGCAAGACCAAGGAAATTCCGTATTTCTGAAATTGTTTTGGGTTGTTTCCATTTGGTGATTGACTCCACATTGGCTGGGTCCATAGCAACACCTTCAATAGAAAGGACATGACCAAGGAACTTCACTTCCGACAACTAGAAGTCACATTTACTAAACTTAGCGTATAGCTGAGGCTCTCATAACTTCTCCAATGCTAACTGAAGATGTTGTTCATGTTCTTCCTTAGTCTTGGAGTAGACGAAGATGTCATCAATGAAGACCACTACAAACTTATTCAAGTACTCCGTAAACACCTTGTTCATCAAGTTCATGAAGAAAGCTGGGGCGTTAGTGATCCCGAAAGACATGACCGTACACTCATATAGCCCATAGCGGGTGGTAAAAGCTGCCTTGGGTATATCTTCCTCTCGGATCCTAAGTTGATGATATCCGGAATGGAGATCTATCTTGGAGAATACCGTGGCTCCTTCCAACTAGTCAAACAGATCATCAATCCTGGGCAACGGGTACTTATTCTTGATGGTGACGTCGTTCAACGCTCTATAATCCACACACATCCGTTGGGTATGATCCTTCTTCTCCACAAAGATAACTGGCACTCCTCATGGTGAGGTGCTCAGTCGGATGAATCCTTTCCGTTCCAAATCTTCCACTTGTTTCATCACTTCTGCTAACTCATTGGCCATCATTCGGTACAGTCTTTTGTGCATGGGGGCGGTTCCAGGTACCATATCTATTCGAAACTCTATGTCTCTCTTGGCTGGCATGCCTGGTAGATCATTAGGAAACACATCCAGGTAGTCTCTCACCACCAGGATTTCTTCTAGGGTAGCCTGATTGAGAATCACTTTTGGGGGTTCAACTAGCAGGGTACGGAATATCACTTTCTGCCCTAGGTTACTAGTTAAGGTGACTTCCAGTTTGCACAGTTTATCATTCCTTTATATCTGGTTAGCCAGTCCATCCCTAGGATGGCATCTAGATCTTTGGATTCTAGCAGAATCAGGTTGGCTTGGAATGGGACCCCTTGGATATCGATGATAACAAAAGGGCTAAAAAGGGTGGAGGGCGTTTGATTACTAGGGGTGCATATCATCAATGGGTTAGCCAACTTTTCTACCCTTATTACATTCTTTCCCACAAAATTTTCAGACAAAAATGAATGTGTAGCACCAGAATCGAAAAGTATTGTGGTTGGAATTGAGTTAAGAGGAAACGTACTGTCACGCCCAAAATTCCCATCCAAAATTCTGGAGTTTTATTGTGTGTAAATCCTCGTCCAAGAATCAACCGAGGCACACATGACATAGTTGATAATCAAAGTAATTATTTACATATCGAAAGTATTTATTACCGAGGCAAATGGTGCCTTTCAAAATAATAAAGTTCTAGCAGCGGAAATGAAGCTAAAATGACGCGATGAAACCCATTCCATGAAGTTGACTGGGCTCCCGCTTAATCCCACAAGTAGTCGTCCTTGCTGAAGTACTCCTCTGAATGATGATTGTTGATTGCAAGGTGAGTATATAAAATACTCTACAAGCCACATAGCAAATATGCAAGTGCACAGGATAACAAAGGATGGCATAATAGGGCTCAATTTGCATAAACAGCATTTAATAAATCATTTAAGACAGTAGTGAAACATCAATAATTAATCAACATTATCCAACACTATACCATTCACCAAATGGCATAGGCCCAACCACTTCAACCTGGAGCTAACCACGATTCATCCTTCAATAATCAAATTTAGTTAATGTGGGACTAATCACAGAAAACATTGCTAGGCTCGCCCTTAATTGTGGGCACGGCTATTCGAATAGTTTTACATTGGCTAGAGGTGTACCAATGTACCCACAAGACACAACTCCACAACACATCACTGTGCGCCTTGATACCACCACAGTACCATGGAAAGGAATTGTGATAGGATTATCTATGTAACTCGCACAATAGGAGAGCCTCCCGCCGAACCTCTGGTCTCCGGTAGGGGTGATCAAGTGCCTTCCCGTGAGATGGCCTGACGCCTGAAGCATGGTCTTATTATCACTACCATGTGTGGACTTATATCAGCCACAGACATGCCCTGGTGCCTCCTATTGAACTCAGCACACTTCCAACTCTTGCTATCCCATTCAAGCTTGTAGTTAGCACGAGTGTTGCTTTGCAACAAGTAGTCCGTGAACCGGTCCTTAACTGTCACGAGTATCGCTAGCAACATTCACAACTCTGGTGCTCACAACCCACCTTTTTATCAAGTTTTAGTGGACCATTAAATTATCCTTGCACGACCACAGTTGTAAATAGAATCATCATTTCATGTGACTAGATATTATAGTTGCCGTTAATGTTACAGCCCCAGAAGTTATTCTATAGTTTGCTAAGCATGGCTAAGCAGAGTCCTAGAGGTAATCTAGCTAACCAATAAATAAAGCTAGCTAGTCACATTTATCCCATAGGTACAATATCCAGTAAACAAGTCAAAGGGGCCATAAACAAAAATTAGGGTTTTCCTTTACCAATGACATTCCAAAATAAATGTAGAGTTGAAAGTAAGTATAGCTTTAAACATAGGAACAATATGCAAAGGGATTTAAGAATCTGTGTGACTTGCCTTGCTGCTCCTCACAGGCCTCGGAACTTTCCTCGGGAAACTGTGACTCTTCCTGGGCGTCGGTAGCTAAAGGCAATAAACAAAAATGAGAAAAACAATACATCAACACACATAAATAGTACAATATTATATTTTTAATGGGTAGATCTTGATTTTTAAAGAATTTTACAAGTTGAATCATCCCAAACAGAATTCGGATGAATTAGTTATGAATTTTAGAAGTTTAAACCCTTTTGAAAGCATTTAAAAAAAATAATCTGATTTATTGCATCATTATGGAATTAATTTAATTCGGGTAAAGGAATTATAACATCATCGGAGAGAGAGAGAGGGAATGAACCCGGCTAACCAGTGGGGCCCACTCACAGAGAGAGGGAGGGTTCTGGTCCATAGTGGACCGAGTCCACCGAGATTCATAGGACGATCCGACGATTAGGATTTTATGGGATTGGATCGGACGGCCGAGATTTATCCACAGTTTAAGATATATTGGAGGGCTAAGATTTAATCTAACTTAGATCCTATGGCTATGGTTTGATCCAACAATCTAAGGGCTGAGATCTAATCGGGGAGATCCAACGGCTAAGATCAGTTTGGGATACGGGACCCCGCTGCTGACCGGGCGGCTGAAGCGGCATCCACGTCGGTGCTCGACGGCTCAGGGGACGGCGGCGACAGTGGCGACACTGGACCCGATGGTCGCCGGTGATTGGCTACACGGTGGTGCGAGGCAAGGGTGGGAACGGGTAGAGGAGGTCGAAGCGATTCTCACCGTGGTTAAACGGGCGGCGAACGATGGCGGGAGGCGTCGGCGGTGAGCTCCAAATGGTGGTGTTCCTCAGGTTCCCGACAGCGGCGATGCTCCGGCGATCTCCGACGGTCCATGGATGGCAGCCTAGCTTCCTTGGGTTCCGACGAAGCTCACAGAGACGGCGGCAAACACTAACGGCGACTAAGGCAGCGGCGAAGCGCGTGCAGGGCTCGACGGTAGCGGCGGAGCGAGCTCAGGATGCGGGGAGGCGGCTAGGACTAGCTAGGGCTCAATTTGGTGCACAGAAACGCTCCTAGGGGTCTCGGGCTTGCTATTTAAGGCGGAGAGGGGTGGAGTCCAGCTCGGGTTCGGCGAGATTTGCGGCGGCGATGGATTAGAGATCTCCTCGAAGTCCCGAAGCTTCACGAGTCTGTTGCGGTGTTGATTCCTTAGATTTCATGCCGCGATTCTTGAGGGGAAAGAGAGAGGAGACCTTGGGGATCAAAACCCCTCAATCAATCGGATCAGAAACCCACCGAATCGAGTGAATTGGATCGGATTCCACGGCAGCGGTGTCGGAGTAGCACAGTGCTCTTCGACTGGAGCTCGGAGACGATTTCGATAGGTGGGACCCACCTATCGGCGAGCGCACAGAGAGATGGGTGGCCGCAGGCTTGGGCTGAGCGCACACGTGGAGAGGGGTTAAGTGCACAGTACTAGGCCGGATTCGGCCCGTGCATAGGGAGGGGGTTTTATTTTCTTTTCCTTTTGTTTTAATGCTGTGAACTCAATTTAATTCACTAAAAATACTTCCCTTAATCAAATAAATCCCAAAAAAATCTAGAAAATAGATAATTAAGCAAAGAATTTTATAAAATTATTTCCAAGCCCATTTTGCTATTGATTTCTCTCTGATATTATTATTTACACTCATTGAGGCTTTTAATTTAATTTCTAAAATTCCTTTTTCACAATTATTTTTATATGGGGATAAATTCAGGGTGTTACAAACCTACCCCCCTTAAACAGAATCTCATCTCGAGATTTGAGAGATTAGGCGAAGAGGTGCGGGTGAGCAAATTTCAATTCATCTTCGTGTTCCCATGTCGCTTCTTCTTCCGAGTGATTTCTCCATTGTACTTTGCAAAACCTTATCACTCGATTCCGAGTATTCCTTTCCCTAGTCTCTAGGATACGAATCGGCTTCTCGACGTAGGTCAGATCTTCATGAATCTCGATCTGTTCCGAATTAGCTTCTTCGGCTGGTACTCGTAAACACTTCTTTAACTGAGACACATGGAAGACATCATGTACTCCTGTCAAGGTGGGAGGCAACTCTAGTTGATAAGCAACTTCTCCTTTCCGTCCCAATATCTTGTAGGGTCCCACATAACAAGGTGCCAACTTCCCTTTGGTCTAGAACCGGTGTACTCCCCGAAGTGGCGTGACTTGTAAATACACATAGTCACCTTCCTCAAAACTGAGATCTCTCCTGCGGTTATCCGCATAGCTCTTCTGACAAGACTGGGCTACTTGAAGTCGTTCTTGTATGATCTTCACTTTCTCTTCCACTTCTTGCAAGATATCCGTCCCGTATACCTGACGTTCTCCCGTCTGATCCCAAAGCAGGGGCGTGCAGCACTTTCGTCCTTACAGAGCCTCGAACGGGGCCATCTTCAAACTTGCCTGGTAACTGTTGTTGTAGGAGAACTCAGCGTATGGCAGGCTCTTGTCCCAACTCCCACATCAGCCTATGGCACAAGCCCTCAACATGTCTTCTAAGATCTGGTTAACCCACTCGGTCTGACCATCCATCTACGGGTGGTAAGAGGTACTGAAGTTTAACCGTGTACCCATCTCCTCTTAGAGTCTCTGCCAAAATTTAGAGGTAAATTGACTTCCTCTGTCCGACACGATCTTGCGTGGCACACCGTGCAAACACACAATTCGAGCCATGTATAATTCTGCCAATTTGCTACCAGAGTAAGTTGTCTTGACTGGTATGAAGTGGGCAAACACACAATTCGAGCCATGTATGATTCCACCAATTTACTACCGGAGTAAGTTGTCTTGACTGGTATGAAGTAGGCTACCTTTGTAAGTCTGTCCACCACGACCCATATAAAATCGAATCCTGACGCAGTCCTTGGTAAACCAGTGATGAAGTCCATCCCTACTTCTTCCCACTTCCATTCAGGAATCTTAAGGGGTTGTAACAATCCTACTAGCCTCTGATGTTCAGCCTTTACACACTGACATACATCACAAATAGCCACATACTCGGCTATTTCCCTTCGCATGCTAGACTACCAAAACTTCTCCTTAAGATCTTGATACATCTTGGTGCTACCAGGATGGATGGAGTATTGCGTCCCATGGGCTTCATCCAAGATCAGCTTTTTCAGTCCCTCATTGTATGGTACACGGATTCGCTCTCCGAACCACACGGTATCTTGTTCATCTTCAAAGAATCCAGTAGCTTTCCCCTTCTTCATATTCTTCTTTATCTCCAAAATATCCAAGTCATCTTTCTGCACTTCGCGGACCTGATCCACCAATGTAGGTTGTGCTTCTAAGGCTGCCACAAATACTTGATTGACTATACCCAGATTTAACTGATCAAAATCTTCACACAACTCCAACGGTAACCCCTGGCCTTCCATGGCGTTGCAGTAATTTTTCCGACTAAGGCCATCGGCCACCACATTGGCTTTTCCTGGATGATAATGGATTCCGATGTCGTAGTCCTTGATCAGCTCTAACCATCTTTGTTACCTAAGGTTCAGATCTAGCTGGGTAAAGATATACTTCAAACTTTTGTGGTCTGTATAAACTTTGTTGCGGTTGCTGATAAGATAGTGTCTCCAAATCTTTAGGGCATGCACTACAGCTGCCAATTCCAAGTCATGAGTAGGATAATTATTCTCATGAGGCCGTAGCTGCCGTGAGGCATATGCCACAACCTTCCCTTCTTGCATCAGCACACATCCCAAACCTTGCCAAGACGCATCACAGTAAACTTGGAATCCTTTCTTGGGATCTAGCATGATTAACACAGGTGCGGTTACAAGCTTCTTCTTCAACTCTTGAAAACTCCCCTCTCACTCTAGTGTCTATAAAAATTTCACATCCTTCTGGAGTAGATGGGTCATAGGCTTCGCAATTCTAGAAAAATTCTCTATGAATCGACGGTAATATCCCGCCAATCCTAAGAAACTCCGAATCTCCGAAACCGATTGCGGCTACTTTCACTTGGTCACCGACTCCACATTGGTTGGGTCTACCGCAACCCCTCCAGCGGAGACGACATGTCCGAGAAACTTCACTTCCGAAAGCCAAAACTCATACTTGCTAAACTTGGCATACAACTGATGTTGTCGAAGGGTCTCCAAAACGATACGAAGGTGTTGCTCATGTTCTTCCTTAGTCTTGGAATAGATGAGGATATCGTCGATGAAAACCACCACAAATTTATCCAAGTATTCCATGAACACTTTATTCATCAAGTTTATGAAGAATGCAGGGGCGTTAGTCAGCCTGAAAGACATAACTGTGTATTCATATAACCCATACCGAGTGGTAAAAGCAATTTTGGGAATATCTTCCTCCCGAATTCTTAACTGATGATAACCCGAGTGAAGATCTATCTTGGAGAATACTATGGCTCCTTCTAGCTGATCAAACAGATTATCAATCCGAGGTAGCGGGTACTTATTCTTGATAGTGACTTCATTGAGTGTGCGATAATCAACACACATCCGTTGAGTTCCATCTTTCTTTTCCACAAAAATGACTAGCACTCCCCAAGGCGACGTGCTAGGTCTGATGTAGCCCTTAGCAAGCAACTCTTCAACTTGCTTCTTCACTTTTGCGAACTCATTAGCTCCCATCCTATACTGTCTCTTGTGGATAGGGGTGGTGCCTGGGGCTAGGTCTATTCTGAACTCAATATCTCTCGTAGGTGGCATTCGAGGTAGACCATCAGGAAAGACATCAGGATAATCTCATACCACAGGGATCTCTGCGATGGTTGCCTGGTTTAGCGATATCGGAGAAGATGAGGTGGAGAGAGCACGAAAAATCACTTTTTTCAAAAAGGCAGGGGTTAGGGTCACTGTCCTAGTGGCACAATCAATAATTCCCTTGTGCCGTGTTAACCAGTTCATCCCTAGGATGACACCTATCTGGGTGGTATGCATTTGATTTCCCGGTGTGTTAACCATGATAGACTTATCCAATTTCCCCATCTGGAACGCATGTTTTCTTGCAAAATCCCTTGATATAAAAGAATGTGTAGCACCTGAATCAAACAAAATTGTTGCAGTAACTGAATTAACAGGGAACGTACCTAGGACAACGTTCGGTGCAGTTTGAGCCTCGTCTGCAGTGACGTGGTTCACTCTGGCCTTGATCACATTGCCAGAAGGTTGCCCCGATGTGGTTGACTTGAGACGCTTAGGCTTTGGACACTAAGAAGAGTAATGTCTTGGATCACCACAGTTGTAGCAGGTCAGTGGCTTCTCTCCAACTTCCTTCTTGATGGGTTGGTTGGTTGCTGGGGCCATGACTGGCCAAGGGGGAGGATGGTTTGCTCTAGCGTGGCCACTAGTAGTATTGGTATAGAACTGGTGCTGTGGGCGAGGTGCCGATGAGGATCCACCTTGCTAGGTCTAGGGCGGTCCCACAACACGTGGCCTCTGACTAGGGAATTGATGTGCCTGGAAACTTGCCATCCTGCGCTTCCTTTGCTCCATTCGGTTGTGTTTGTCTTCCTGGCGAATAGCCTTGTCCACTAGTTTCTGGAACTCTGAGTAGTCACCGGACAATAGTTAAACTGAGACTTCATCATTCAATCCCTCCAGAAACTTCTCTTGTCGGTCGGCATCAGTGCTAACATCCTCCGGAGCATAGCGAGCAAGACGGTTGAACTCATAAAGAAACTCGGTCACCGACCGGTTCCCTTACTTTAGTGCCCAAAACTCACGCTTCTTTAATGCCACTACTCTAGCAGGGATATGCGTCTTCTTAAAAGCGGCGGTGAACTCAGCCCAAGTGATAGGCTATCCCTCAACTCGGTTAGTTTTGAAATGATCCCACCATTCAGACATAGGACCATGTAGCTGGTATGACGCAAAAGAGACCTTCTCCTGGTCTGTGCATTGTAGAAGGTCCAGTTTCTTCTCAATAGCATGCAACCAATCCCTAGCTTCCACGGGATTAGTTGTGCTAGAGAAAGTAGGAGGCCTCACTCACAAAAACTTTGCGAGCTTGTTCTGCGGTGGAGGAGGAGGCGCCTGCTGTTGTGCCTAATTCTGCTGATTTTGCATTTGTTGAAACATCATGTTCATCAGCTGCGTTTGGTTTGCCAAGACCTGGGCAATGGTAAGATTGTCGTCCTGATGCGGCGGTCCATTGGGTGCACCCTCGTGATTGTTGTTTCCAGAGTTACCATCTTGGTTGCTTCCGTTACGTGTGTTCACCATCTGCAGAGCAAAGATGAGAAGAAAAGAAAGAGCCCTTGAGATGGATTTCATACTACTTAAGCTTTCACTTTTATTGCTCTGAACTGAGTGATTAACATTTATGTAGCTTACTATAACACCATCAAGCAACTCCTAACTTACACAGTTACATCACCACCCTATGGCATAAACTGTTGACTAAATCCCACAAACACAAGCATTTCCTAAGCACACAACTGCTAACACAACGATCTAAGGTAACTCATGCTAAGATGCTACTAAGGGCTTCTCAACGGGGTGAAGGACTTCTTCTCGCATCCGAGTTGTGTTCAGATTCCCCTTCATCTTCTTGAGTATCACCCCACTCTACTTCAGAGTGAGTGCGAGCTCTATTGTCTTCCGACCCTTCTGAAGGTGTGCTGGCTTCTGACTCCTCTGAGTCCTCTTCTGCATCATCAGCATAAGCCACCGGTGGAACTACCTGATGTAGGACCTAGTCGTTCAGTAAACGGGTCCTTGGTGCTAGCTGAATCCGAGGTGGAAGACGAACCCTCTTCCTTGGGGTGGTGCGGATCTTGGCTCCTTCAGGGGGTGCTTCTCCTTTGGCTAGGGCCAACTCTTGCTTTAACCGGTCCACTTGGTTCTGCAGCCTATAGATCTTGATGCGGTTCTTATTCTCCCATTCATGAGCTGCGATCACCACATCAGCCCGAGCGTTGTCCATGGCACTCAACATCCATACAAGTCATTGAGTAATTGCACTGTTCTCTGCTCCTGGGTTCTAGTAACTGTTGTACTCGTCATTGTGGGTCCTGGATGGGTGGTAGTGGTAAGCAGTGTTCCTTAGACGAGTGGCGTAGCGGTGACAAAGTTCTCCAATAGCTTTTGTCACGCCCTGAGTTTCCCCTTAAACAGAGCCACACAAAATATATTAAAGAAAAAGCCTCAAAAAAATTATTTTAAAAGGGCAGGGAAATTAATTAAATAAGTAAAATGTGAAATAATAAATCATCATGGTTGAGAATATTTTTCCTATATTCTCCTTGCGAAAATACACTAACAGGATCTTTATGGGAATTTTTAGAGCACTGGAAGCAAGGTTAATAAATCAAAACGCATTATCAGAATTAAAATCCTTCTGGGAATTCTGTTTTTCCTTCTTCTTTCCTTCCTTTTCTCTTTTCCTTTTCTTTCTTCCCGCTGGGCCGCGGCCTAGTTCTGTGTCTCGGCCTACCACAGCCCGCGCGCGCACGCCTCTCCCCACTCCTCCTCACTGACTGGCCTGGCCCGGTTGCTAGCCGCATTGGCTCTCCTCGCCTGCTGACATGTGGGGCCAAGACCCACATGTCAGACCCATTTTCAAACCTCTGGCCAACTCGGCCGGAGGGGATCGGCCTTCCCTGAGAGTCGGATTTTTGCCCATCCCCGCTCCCCCATGCCTCGATCCTTGATTCAAAGGCCGCGGATCGAGTCCCCGCCCGTTTCCCCCACCTTCTCCACCCCTCTCGCCCACGACCGCAGTTGAATCGCGCCCACTAGCCACCACGGTCGCCGCCCTCAACCCCGTGAAATTCGGCCCACTCGGCCACAAACTCCTGTAGCCGAGTATATATATATACCCTCCCCATGCCCTGTCCTCATTTTCCCCTCAGTTGCCCATGCCTGCCGAGTACCCAAACCCCCTCCGCATCAAGCTCCCGAATCACCGCCACACTCCGCCGACTCCAGTCGCACACCACCATTGCTACAGCCGTTGCCGACTACCACGCTCACGCTCGCTAGCTTTGCCTCACCTGCTGCGTCCTGTTCTTCAGTCAGCCGTCTTGGATTCCCGCCGGAACTCCATCCTCTCCGTCATCCTCCAGCAGGTCCTCCTAAACCTCGTCCGCACCTCCGTCATTGCTGTGCACTGCTGAGCACCAATGCCGTCGGCTACCCGAACCTCGTTGCCACCAATCCTCACTACTTGCCACCGTTCGCCGCTCTCCGTCGATCGCCGCACCTCGGTGAGCACTCAGCCGCATTCCTCACCTCCTCTACCGCTCGCCGCTGCCCTCTACCACGCCGGATGGTCACCGGCGGTGACCATTGGGCCGCGCTCGCTCATTCCCGACTTGGTGCATTAAATCCTTGTTAATGCGCAACAAATCGTTTAGAAATTGTTTTTGCATAGGAAAATCACTGTAAAACTTCTAAAATTCATAACTAATTCATTCGAGCTCCGATTAATTCCATTCAAATTTCATTAAATTCAGAAAAATGCCAATAATCTATTAAAAATACTTTCAGCCTCTATTTCTGTGTCCACATGTATTGTTTTTAATTGTTTGTGTGTTGTTTTCTATAGAAACCGACGCTGTCGATCCTCCAGTTTTTTATGAAGTCATTGCCGAATTCACCGAGCCGGAGCAAGGCAAGTCACATTGTTTTCTCGATCATTTTGAACCCATTTATTGCAAATGATTTGTTTTAAATTAATAAACATGCATTATTTCACCATTTCATGTGGGAAGGGTGACCTATACAAATGCAATTTTAATTGCTCTGACCTTATTCCACCTGTATATCTTTGTAGATGGGTAATAATATGACTAGAGGCTATTGTTAGGATGCTTAGCCCTGCTTAGAAACCTTGGATTTAAATACTTCAATTTACATTTATGGTTCAACTCAATGTCGGAAAATGGAACTTTGGATATGTTAATGTTGAATTACTAAAATTTACCTTGAATAGTGGGTTGTGGGTGCATGGTTTTGCTGGTCGCACCCATGGTAATTCAAGACCGGTTCACGGGAACCCATTGGGCAAGTACTCGTACTTTCCACAAGCCAGCGTGGGGAACGGCTGGGCTTGTAGCGTTTCTTCTCTCTCTCCTAGGCACCGTTGGTGAGGATGGGCGTGATGGAGTTGGGTTGGCCCAGGGTAGGGTTGATCGGCTTCCGGATCCATTGTGGTGCAAGGGGGGTAGCCTGGCTGATGTGGGGTGTCCTAGCAGTAGGTGCAACCTCAGCGTGGTGTGGATGGTTGGGGAGAGGTTGCATGAACGGTCCTGTCACAGCCTCTCACGGGGTGTCGTGGTGATACGCCAGCACATGGAAACATGTGTGGGGCTTGTCTTGTGGGTATAGTTGTACACCTCTGATCATAGTAAATCTATTCAAATAGCCACGCCCGCGGATATGGGCGATTGGTCAAAACTCACCGTGATTTGTCTCACCATTACTTAATTAACTTGACTTAATGGAACTGGTATAGTTCAGATGGATGGTTGGGCCTGGTTAACATGGTGTAACGTTAATTAGTGGAGGATTAATATTGTTCAATTAATCAACCTTTTACTGTTTGTGAACTACTACTGTTTGTAACTGCTTTTACGCAAATAAACATCTAGCCTATCTTTGTCTCCCGTGCATTGTGCATATTTGTGGGTGTGATTTGTTGAGTACTATGGGTGGGTGGAACTCAGTCTTTCTTCTTTACCCCCACTCAGTGGTGGAGTACATGTCCGACGAGGATCGGCAAGAGGACTAGGCTGGTTCCGCCGTCAAGATGCCTGTGGAATGGAAGCCTTTGCTTGGCTAGTTGTATATAGACTTTATTTGTTTTTACCATTGCATTTATGTAAGATAATTTTATTCTGTTTATGAGACGCACTCTATATGACAACTTGGTATTGTGTACCTTCATTTTTCTGGATAGGGATTTAATACACAGGAATGTTCAGAATTCTAGTTACAAATTTTTGGGCGTTACAAAGTTGGTATCAGAGTCGAACTTGACCATAGGACCGGCCAAACGGAAACCCTAAGAGCCCTCTGAAATTTTCATTTGCATATGCTTTTTACAGTTGGAGTTATTTTGGGGAAAATTGGGAATTTGTTCTTCGATCGGGATATGATAGCATTATTGGTCCTGATCTTTCGGTAGAGACATGTAACTCGATTGGGGATGGAGACGATGTTCACGACCCGACTACAACCGTCCGAAGAGGCTGCGCCTTGGCGACCGATACACCGACTCCAAGGGTTGCTCGCGATCTTGTGGGGCACGAATAACCTGGCCATGAGGGCACTCGTTCTGCAAGCAATCGAAGAACAAGCACTGAATTGCTAGATTAATATGAAGGTTTCGATCATAAACACGACATGGCGAGGTTGTAAAGTCAAGTGAACGGGTGACCTAATCGACATGCGCGTTGCAAATCGAAGTAGCGATGGCTTACTTGGAATCAACAAAACCTGATTGTTCCTGGTGGCTCTAAGCCCTATTAGTAGATGGGAGACGACCACAGGGGTGTTAGGGTCATACCATAACCCCAAGACGCGTCCTTAGTGGACTCAACTTGATACACGGCCCATTGGGCCAAAATAGGGTGACGCAGCACCATGGACAGAATAGGTCTCCGTATGAAAACAATGATTATGGCCAACTCTGATTAGATATAGATGTGAGGTTGGATCCATTTGAAAGTAGTCTTGATAAGGTTTCCATGATGTATTTACACGCCCAAATCAGAGTCCGAATAAAGTCGTGGTGACCGTCACAAGTTGTTGCTATTCTGCAGTCCGAATCCAGCCCATGCGACTCCTCTTCCCTGTTGATCCTCTCCATCGTTCCTAAGCAAAACAAGAGTGCACGCATTTCCATGGTCTAAATAAGTTGGACACAAACCTAAGAATGAACTCACCTGATAGTTGAGTTGACGTGCATGAGCACGAGTAATTGGACTAGTAATCTATACTTGTGGGGGTGTGGATGTATTGATGGTGTTGATGTCCTCATCATCCCCTCCTTGCATTTGAGTCGTCCTCGGCTCAAGCTCATCTTCTTCGCCCAAATATGGCTTCAAATCTGCAATGCTAAAAGTGGGACTAACCCCAAAATCTGCAAGCAGATCTAGCTTGTATGCATTCTCATTAATTTTCTCTAACACCTGGAAAGGTCTATCTGCTCTAGGCATTAACTTAGACTTTCTCAAGTCAGGAAATCTATCCTTTCTCAAATGCAACCAAACCAAGTCTCTAGGTTCAAAATTCAATTGCCTTCTACCTTTATCACTAGCAATCTTATATTTAGCATTCATTCGCTGTATGTTTTCTTTTCTGGTTTCATGTAGTTTTAACATAAACTCAGCACGTTGCTTAGCATCAAAATACAATCTTTTAGAAGATGGCAAAGGCAATAAATCAATAGGAGCACGAGGCACTAAACCGTAAACAATCTCAAATATGCACATCTTTGTAGTAGAATGCAGCGAGCGATTATGAGCAAATTCAATATGAGGAAGGCATTCTTCCAACATTTTAATGTTCTTCAAAACAACCCTTAACATAGTGGACAAAGTTCTATTCACAACTTCATTTTATCCATCAGTTTGGGGATGACAAGTAGTAGAGAATAAAAGCTTAGTTCGCAATTTAGCCCATAAAGTTCTCCAAAAGTGGCTAAGAAATTTAGTGTCACGATTAGAAACAATTATATTTGGCACACCATGTAATCGAACAATCTCGCGAAAGAACAAATCAACAATATGAGTAGCATCATTAGTTTTATGACATGGTATGAAATGTGCCATTTTAGAAAATCTATCCACGACAACAAAAATGCTATCACGTCCCCTCTTAGTCCTAGGCAAACCCAACATAAAATTCATAGAAATATCTTCCCAAGGAATGCTAGGAACAGGTTGAGGCAGATACAAACCATGTGGATTGAGTCGTGACTTAGCCTTTTGACACATAGTGCAGCGAGAAACAAATCTCTCCACATCTCTTCTCATCTTTGGCCAAAAGAAATGACCAATAAGTATGTCCTCCATCTTCTTTGCTCCAAAATGCCCCATCAACCCACCTCCATGCGCTTCCTGTAACAACAACAGGTGAACGGAGCTAGCTGGAATGCATAGCTTGTTAGCTCTAAACACAAACCCATCATTCAAGACGAATTTGTTCCATGTCTTTCCATCTTTGTAATGCAACAACACATCTTTAAAATTTTCATCCTGCACATATTGGTTTTTAATCGTTTCTAATCCAAATATTTTATAGTCAAGTTGTGTGAGCAAAGTATATCTCTGAGACAAAGCATCAGCAATGATATTCTCCTTTTCTTTCTTGTGTTTGATAACATAAGGAAATGATTCAATGAATTCAACCCATTTTTCATGTCTACGGTTCAATTTTCCTTGACTACAGATATGTTTTAAAGATTCATGATCAGAATGTATGACAAATTCTTTGGGCCACAAATAGTGCTGCCATGTTTCTAAAGTTCTTACTAGAGCATATAATTCCTTATCATAAGTAAAATAATTCAGAAGAGGCCCACTCAATTTCTCACTAAAATATGCTATGGGCTTTCCTTCTTGCAACAAAACGCCACCCAAGCTAATTCCACTAGCATCACACTCAAGCTCAAAAGTCTTATTAAAATCAGGAAGTTGTAGAAGAGGTGCATGTGTCAACTTATCTTTCAGCATGTGGAAGGCATTCTCTTGTACCGTGCTCCAAGAAAAAGGCACTCTCTTCTTTGTGAGCTCATTCAATGGTGCAGCAATGGTGCTGAAATCCTTCACGAAGCGGCGATAGAATCCAGCAAGTCCTAAAAAACTTCGCACCTATGTGATAGTGTTTGGAACAGGCCATCCTTGTATAGCTTCAACCTTAGCCTAATCAACCTCAATTCCCTGTGGAGTGACAACATAGGCAAGAAAAGAAACGTGATTGGTGCAAAAGGTGCACTTGTCATGGTTACCAAACAAACGTGCATCGTGTAATGCATTAAAAACAGCACGTAAGTGATCAAGATGCTCATCCATAGACTTGCTGTAAATCAAGATATCATCAAAATACACTACCACAAATTCACCAATAAAAGCACGCAAAACCTCATTCATTAATCTCATGAAAGTACCAGGTGCATTAGTTAACCCAAAAGGCATGACTAACCACTCATATAAACCGAACTTAGTTTTGAAAGTAGTTTTCCATTCATCTCCCAATTTCATACGGATCTGGTGGTATCCACTATGCAAATCAATTTTTGGAAACACAATAGCACCACTCAATTCATCAAGCATATCATCTAATCGTGGAATGGGATGACGATATTGAATGGTGACATTGTTAATTGCTCTACAATCCACACACATACGCCATGTTCTGTCTTTCTTAGGCACTAAAATAACCGAAACAGTACAAGGACTAAGAGACTCATGTACATAACCTTTGTCGAGTAGTTCTTGTACTTGGCGCTGAATCTCCATAGTTTCCTCCGGGTTTGTCCTGTATGACACACGGTTGGGTAATGAAGCACCAGGAATGAGATCAATCTTGTGCCCAATCCCTCGAATGGGTGGCAGCCCCGGTGGTATCTCACTTGGAAATACATCAGAAAACTCCTGCAAAATGTTAGACACAGCAGGGGGCAAGGAACGCTGCATATCGTGAAGTGAAATCAAAGCATCTTTGCATACCAAAGCATAGAAAACAAAAGTGGAAGCAATCAATTCATTAACATCAGAACGAGTAGCAAGCAAGCATGTTCCTTTCAAGGTTATCTCATTTTTCTTGGGGCAAATAAATTTGTTTTGTTTCTTATCATTCCTGACAAGATCCTTTGCAACAATGTGGTTCTCACTTTTAGCATGGTCCTGTAATTTAAGTTTTTGGGCCCTAGCAACATCATCTTGCACATAGCATCTGGAGACATAAGATGTAGCAAAATTTTCTTATCATGGTGCAGAAAAGAATATTGATTTGATCTACCATGATGCATTGAATCTCCATCAAATTGCCACGGTCTACCAAGCAGAATAGCACATGCTTGCATAGGCACAACATCACATTCAACAACATCACATTGTACAACATCACGATATGATCCAATAGAGAAATTATTTCGCACCAGTCTAGTTACCTTTGCCTTACCGCTGTTATTAAGCCATTGGATGTGATATGGATGTGGATGCGGTTTGGTACTAAGTGCAAGTTTCTCGACCATGTCACTGCTGGCCAAGTTGTTGCAGCTACCTCCATCAATAATCATGCGGCAAGAATGCTCTTTGATGACACACTTTGTTTGAAACAATGTGTGCCACTGATTTTGCTCCGCCTTCTCCATTTGCGCACTAAGCACACGCTACACAATGAGACTCTCATAATGCTCGGCATCATCAGCACCAATATGCTCTTCCGATGCTCCATCATTACCTGCATGGTCAGTTGCAAGCATAGCATGTATATCTTCATCGAAATCACTAGCAGATGAATACTCACCGTTGTCTTTAACAACCAAAACGCGCTTGCTAGGACAGTCACGCTGCACATGTCCAAAGCCCTTACATCGGTGACATTGAACATCTCTAGTTCTTCCTGTAGATGCCATAGAAGAAGCACTCTCGGCGGGCGCTTGGGCAGCCTTTGATGCTGTAGGCGCCCGACTTGCTGAATTAGTAGGAGGAACACGTGACTTACTGTAGTTGTTAGATGAAGAAGGTCCTGCCTGACTCGGGGAGGAAGACAGTGGTGGAGCACGTCTAGCCAGAAAGGTAGTCGTGCGTGCTTGCCATGAGTTAATTTTTCCTGCAGAAACATTAGTCCTGGAACTTGCACGACATCCCTACACTTCTCTTTCAGCTTTACAAGCAAGGTGAAACAGACGAGTAACATTATTGTATTCTTTGTAAGCTAGGATGTACTGAATTTCACGATTTAAACCACCCAAAAATCTGGCCATAGCAAGTTCCTTAGTCTCCTCTAAGTTACAACGCAACATGCCCATTTGTAGTTCCTGATAATATTCTTCTACGCTTTTATTTTCCTGCCTCAATTGTTGCACTTTATGTAACAGATCATATGCATAGTAAGAAGGAACAAATCTAGCCCGCATGACCCATTTCAAAGCATCCCAAGTTTGTGATATGTTATTCGGAATTTTCTTGCCATATTCTTTCCACCAAACAGAAGCAAAATCAGTGAACTCACTAGTTGCAGCCCTAACCCTTCTATTCTCAAGAAATTCATGTCATGAAAATTTTTGATCGACAGCAATCTCCCAAGTAATATATGCATCAGGATTGTATTTACCTCTCTCTCTCTCTCTCTCTCTGCAGTAGGTAATTTGCAAAGAAAGGGGAAGCGTTGGGTTCAATGGTGGTGGTTCTGGTAGTGGTTGCAGTGGTGATGTTGGCAGTGGATTTCGTGGTGGTTGCGAATTTCGTGGTGGTGGCATCGGTGACGGTAACGTGAGTAGAACTCAAACTCTAGTGGCTAACCCTAAGACCAGCAACTTGACTCAACTGATGCAAATCGAAGACTCAACAAGCCCTAACTAAGCAGTACTAATAAAAGGCTCAAAAGGTCTTCGAAAAACGGAAACAGATTAATCTACTATGTTTTTTTGGCTTTTTGTGGACTATAGGAAATTCAGTACGAATAACAATAGATCTCTCCCCGATCAACCTCCGCTCTGATACCACTTGATAGCATTATTGGTCCCGATCTTTCGGTGGAGACAGTAACTCGATTGGGGATGGAGGTGACGTTCATGACCTGACTACAACCGTCCGAAGAGGCTGCACCTTGGTGACCGATACACCGACTCCAAGGGTTGCTCGCGATTTTGTGGGGCGTGAATAACCCGGCCACGAGGGCACTCGTTCTGCAAGCAATTGAAGAACAAGCAAGAACAAGTAGAACAAGCACTAAATTGCTAGATTGATATGAAGGTTTTGATCATAAATATGACATGGTGAGGTTCTAAAATCAAGCGAATGGGCGATCTAATCGACACGCGCGTTGCAACTCGAAGTAGCAACAGCTTACTTGGAATCAACAAAACCTAATTGTTCTTGGCGGCTCTAAGCCCTATTAATAGATGGGAGCATGACCATAGGGGTGTTGGGGTCGTACCATAACCCTAAGATGCATCCTTAGTGGACTCAACTTGATACACGGCCCATTGGGCCAAAATAGGGTGACGCAGACGAGTAACATTATTGTAATCTTTGTAAGCTAGGATGTCCTGACTTTCACGATTTAAACCACCCAAAAATATAGCCATAGGAAGTTCCTCAGTCTCCTCTAAGTCACAGCACAACATGCCCATTTGTAGTTCCTGATAATATTCTTCTACGCTTTCCTTTTCTTGCATCAATTGTTGCATTTTATGTAACAGATCACATTCATAGTAAAAAGGAACAAATCTAGCCCGCATGACCCGTTTCAAAGCATCCCAAGTTTGTGGTATGTTATTTGGATTTTTCTTGCCATGTTCTTTCCACCAATCAGAAGCAAAATCAGTGAACTCAGTAGTTGCAGCCCTAACCGTTCTATTCTCAGGAAATTTATGACATGCAAATTTTTTATTGATAGCAATCTCCCAAGTAATATATGCATCAGGATCGTATTTACCAGCAAAAGGCAGTATCTTAAATTTAATCCTACCAAAAGCGTCATCGTTGTTGTGTACCTCACGTCGGTGACCCATCCTTGCACGATTGTGATGTAGCCGTCGGTGAAGACGAGCTTCTCGGTCATCATGTTCAGTATCAGCAGAGTACTCATCTTCCACATCATTCTCATCATGTACACCATCATCAACATTGTCATCCTCATGTCGCGGGTTCCCCGCATCAGCATGGATGTTATCAAGACGTCTCAACATAGCAGCTAAGTTGGTGTTGATTCTAGCAACTGAAGTCTCTAGAGCAGCAAGCTTGGTATTGGTTTCAATCTGGGTGGTCTCCAATTGACCAAGCTTGTCATTCGTCACCTGCAAGTCTACATCAAGCCCCTCCGTGTGCCTCTTTACCTGCTGCTTGAAATGCTGTATAATTCCCCTCGTGCGAGGAGAATGTGCCATGCCATGGCCATCCTCCGAAGTTGACATCACTTAAAAGAACAAAGACAAGAAAACAGTGAAACGAAAACAAAATCCCTAATGCTACTAGGATGTGGCTACAGCAAGGTGCTCACTCTCAACCCGTTCACACAAGCTCTTACCAATTCTTACCTAGCTCAACAGGAGGGAACGGCCACCAACAAGTCGGCAATCCTTGAAAAGAGAGTGTATTGGTGCCGTAGCAACAACACCTGTCAAGTTGTAGTCGGATATGTGGAGCAGTAGGTGGGCTGAAAGTAGTGCACATGGAAGTACTAGTACCACGTTAGTTACAAAAGCAAGCTGAGAAATCGTTCATCGGCGGTACCATGCTGGTCCTAGGCTAGACCGTGCTAGAGACGTGAGCCTAAACACAAGCGTTGTCACACGAATAACCAGCAGCTGTGTAAAAGAGAGAGCTAGAACAAGCAGCAACTAAAACAAACCCATCTATTATCTTTTCTTTTCTTTTCCTTTTTTCTTTTTTAAATTTTTTTTTGCAGAAGGTGCCTCAAATCTGTAAACTCAATGCAAAGTTCTCAGAAACTCATTACACCCATGCACTTTTTTTTGACCAGGGGTATATAGGTAAATAAAAGATACTCTCTCTCTCTCTCTGAAGTAGGTAAGCTGCGAAGAAAGGGGAAGCGTTGGGTTCGATGGTGGTGGTTCTGGTATGAAGGAG
Organism: Oryza meyeriana var. granulata; assembly: GCA_003991445.1. Classification (NCBI taxonomy): domain Eukaryota; kingdom Viridiplantae; phylum Streptophyta; class Magnoliopsida; order Poales; family Poaceae; genus Oryza; species Oryza meyeriana. The sequence continues at coordinate 60,792 of RYFJ01001879.1, read as the reverse complement.
TACGCGTAGGCTACGATAGCAGAAAACAAAACTTTTCTACCGCGCAAACCAGGACATCATGCGAGAGAGGGATCATGAATCGTTACCACTAGACGTGCAGTGCAGCGGAAGAAGGGTTGGAGAAGCCGGTCCAACCACGCGCGCGTCGAGGTAGTAGTGGAAGTAGTCGATCTCCACGAACAGACCGCGATCATCCACACCACGAGCAGATCTAATTAGCATCGATGCTGATCAACACCACAACGAGCAGCGCCTCCACTAATATCCACACGTCCGGGGCTGAACACCGATTGCGAGTGTACTAGCACTCGTGAGCGGCTAGGGTTTGGCTCGGGAGGTGGCGGCTAGGGTTTGGCTCGAAGTCAACCGAAAACGTGAATCTCCTTGGCTCCTCGCCTCCCTATATATAGACCTCCTCACTTGGGCCTCGTGGACCGAGACCCAATAAGAGTCTACTCGGATCTCTATCCGAATCGAGCCCATATTCGAATAACATTCGAATAAGTGTTCCAACCCATTAAGCGTGCGACCCTATAGGTTCACGTATATTTTGTCGCGAGCCGGAAACGCCTTTCTGGCCACCCTGTTAATAGCGGCCTCTAGCAAGGCATATTAGCCCCAAAATATACGTAAATATCATATCGGCTGAACCTGTAATGTCCTCATGTACAAATCCCTTTGCCTCACGATATCGATTGAGCTCAAGGCAAGACTTGTGTCATCCTCTTAATAGCTCAATCACTGTCTCGATCCTGTGATGGATTACAAACTTGTGATTGACACCTCAATCACCCTAGCATGGCCATGCACTTCCATAATCCATTACATCGAGGGGCCTAAAGATATCTCACCTGTAAGGAGGGGCAAATTCTATCTTGATCATTCACATCCCACTACATGTTTCATAGCAAACCCGAAGACTACTTTTATGACTACCCAGTTACAGAGTAGTGTTTAGTAGTCCCAAAATAAGCTACTACGTATGTTGGGAACCATGATGATCTCAAGTCTAAGGACTCTACATAAACACTACTTGAGACTAACTGATGACACATGAAATCTCTGCAGTATCTCATGGAGGGTCTATCCAACATATGTTCACTAACATATGTCCATATTATCGATTTGGTATCTCCATACCATGATCCATGAGACATGATCATCAATCAATACATATGGTGATGTTAGAATCATATTTGTTCCTTATATGATATATGATCAAGGATCATTTAGAAATAGCAATATTTGACATGAAGAGTCTCATGAATAAGTCACGTACTGATTGATCAATAAAGATAATGTCTATTTCAAGGAACAAATCAATATATTATAAACATAGCATGTGATATATATAACATCTCCATGTTGCCTCTAGGGCATATCACTAACAGTCTCCCACTTGCACTGGAGTCAACCATGTAGGTATCTAACACCCATTGCTCTAGTGTGAGCCTCATGCTTTGGCTGGGGAAGCGGCTTTATCAACGGATCTGCAATGTTCAAATCCGTTTGTACTTTGCATATCTTTACATTGCCTCTCTCCACTATCTCGCGGATGAGATGAAAACGCCGTAAAATGTGCTTGGACTTCTGGTGAGATCTAGGCGCCTTAGCTTGTGCAATGGCCCTAAAGGAGTACGCGCAGGCTATGATTGCAGAAAACAAATTTTTTCTACCACACACACCAGGACATCATGCGAGAGAGGGATCATGAATCGTTACCACTAGATGCATAGTGCAGCGGAAGAAGGGTTGGAGAAGCCGGTCCAACCACACGCGCGTTGAGGTAGTAGTGGAAGTAGTCGATCTCCGCAGATCTAATCAACGTCGATGCCGATCAACGCCGCAACGAGCAGTGCCTCCACCAGTATCCACACGTCCGGGGCTGGAACGCCGATTGCGAGTGTACTAGCACTCGTGAGCGGCTAGGGTTTGGCTCGGGAGGTGGCGGCTAGGGTTTTGCTCGAGATCAACAAAAAAACATGAATCTCCTCGGTCCCTCGCCTCCCTATATATAGACCTCACTCGGGCCTTGTGGATCGAGGCCCAGTAAGAGTCTACTCGGATCTCTATCCAAATCGAGCCCATATCCAACCCGTTAAGCGTGCGACCCTGTTGGTTCACGTATATTTTGTTGTGACCCGGAAATGCCTTTCCAGTCACTCTGTTAATAGCGGCCTCTAGCAAGGCATATTAACCCCAAAATATACGTAAAGATCATATCAGCTGAACCTGTAATTTCCTCATGTACAAATCCCTTTGCCTCATGATATCGATTGAGCTCAAGGCGAGACTTGTGTCATCCTCTTAATAGCTCAATCACTCTCTCGATCCTGTGATGGATTACAAACTTGTGATTGACACCTCAATCACCCTAGCATGGCCATGCACTTCCATAATCCATTACATCGAGGGGCCCAGAGATATCTCTTCCTTAAGGAGGGGCAAATTCTATCTTGATCATTCACATCCCACTACATGTTTCATAGCAAACCTGAAGACTACTTTTATGACTACCCAGTTACGAAGTAGTGTTTAGTAGTCCCAAAATAAGCTACTACGTATGTTGGGAACCATGATGATCTCAAGACTAAGGACTCTACATAAACACTACTTGAGACTAACTGATGACACATGAAATCTCTGTAGTATCTCATGGCGGGTCTATCCAACACATGTTCACTAACATATGTCCATAGTATCGATTTGGTATCTCCATACCATGATCCATGAGACATGATCATCAATCAATACATATGCTGATATTAGAATCATATCTGTTCCTCATATGATATATGATCAGGGATCATTTGGAAATAGCAACATTTGACATTAAGAGTCTCATGAATAAGTCCCGTACTCATTGATCAATAATGATAATGTCTCTTTCAAGGAACAATCAACACATTATAAACATAGCATGTGATATATATATAACATCTCCATGTTGCCTCTAGGGCATATCACTAACAGTCTCCCACTTGCACTAGAGTCAACCATGTAGGTATCTAATACCCATTGCCCTAGTGTGAGCCTCATGCTTTGGCTGGGGAAGCAGCTTTGTCAACGGATCTGCAATGTTCAAGTCCGTTTGTACTTTGGATATCTTTACATCGCCTCTCTCCACTATCTCGTGGATGAGATGAAAACGCCGTAAAATGTGCTTGGACTTCTGGTGAGATCTAGGCTCTTTGGCTTGCGCAATGGCCCCACTATTATCACAATAGAGGTCCATTGGACTGAAGGCACTAGTCATCATACCAAGCTCAGAAACAAATTTCTTGATCCAAACAGCTTCTTTAGCAGCTTCAGAAGCTGCAATGTACTCGGCTTTCATTGTAGAATCAGCAACCGTCTCCTGCTTGGAACTCTTCCAGCTCACCGCATTACCATTTAGGCAGAACACAAATCCAGATTGCGATCTGAAATCATATTTGTCAGTTTGGAAGCTAGCATCAGTGTAACCATTTACAACGAGCTCTTCTTCACCTCCATAGACAAGGAACACATCTTTAGTTCTTCTCAAGTACTTAAAGATGTTCTTTACAGCAATCCAGTGACCTTCACCTGGATCTGATTGGTATCTACTCGTAGCACTTAAGGCATACGAGACATCTAGACGTGTACAAAGCATGGCATACATAATGGGCCTAATGGCCGAAGCATATGGGATCGCATTCATCTCATCCCGCTCATCAGGTGTACTAGGACACTGACTCTTGCTAAGATTTATTCCATGTGACATAGGTAGGAAGCCTTTCTTAGAGTCCTGCATGTTGAACCTTTTCAACACCTTGTCAATGTACGTATCTTGGCATAATCCAATTAGCCTTCTTGATCTATCTCGATAGATCTTGATGCCCAGAATGTATGCCGCCTCTCCTAAGTCTTTCATAGAGAAACTATTTTTCAATGAAGACTTAACAGATTCAACCATAGGAATGTCATTTCCGTTCAGTAATATGTCGTCCACATATAAGATCAGAAATACAATTGCACTCCCACTAGCCTTTTTATAAACACAAGGCTCTTCTTCGTTCTTGATGAAACCAAACCCTTTGATCACTTCATCAAAATGAATATTCCAACTCTGAGACACCTGCTTTAATCCATAAATGGATCTTTGCAGCTTGCATATCTTTCTAGCTGATTGTGGATCGACAAAACCCGTGGGCTATGTCATGTACACATCTTCACTCAGATTTCCATTAAGGAAAACTGTTTTGACATCCATTTGCCATATTTCATAGTCGAAATATGCAGCAATCGCTAGAATGATCCGAATAGACTTTAGCATTGTGACGGGCGAAAAAGTTTCATCATAATCAACATCTTGAATCTGTTTGGAACCTTTGGCCACCAATCGTGCCTTATAGATGTGAACATTTCCATCCATGTCTATCTTTTTCTTGAAAACCCATTTGCACTCAATGGTTTTAACACCATCAAGTGGATCAACCAAGTTCCAAACTTGATTACTATGAATGGATTCAATTTCGGATCTCATGGCTTCAAGCCATTTCTCAGAGTCTGGTCCCACCATCTTTTCTTCATAAGTCTTAGGCTCATCATTATCTAACAACAATATGTCCCTTTGTTGAGTAGTCAAGAACATGCACCTCTCAAGTGCACGACGTGACCTCTCTGACCTACGTGGTGCCGGTGTGTGTACAACAGGTCCTTCAACACTTTGTTCATCCTGCTGTGGTTCTGTAGGAGCTGAAACATTTTCAGGTGTTTCTTGAATTTCTTCGAGTTGCACAGTTCTCCCACTATCCCTTCTTGAGAGAAACTCTTTCTCTAAGAAGACACCATGTCGGGCGACAAACACTTTGCCTTCATGTTGATTATAGAAGTAATATCCTTTTGTTTCCTTAGGATACCCGAGAAAGAAGCATTTGTTAGACTTAGGAGTGAGCTTATCAGATTGCAAATGTTTTACATAAGCCTCACATCCCCAAATCATAAAGAAAGACAAGCTAGGACGTTGTCCTGTCCACATCTCATATGGTGTCTTTTCTACTGACTTTGATGGAACTCTGTTTAGTGTGAACGAGGCTGTTTCAAGAGTGTATCCCCAAAAGGACAATGGAAGATCACTTTGGCTCATCATGGATCGCACCATATCTAATAAGGTGCGATTTCTCCGTTCAGATACCCCATTCCACTGAGGTGTTCCTGGTGGAGTCAACTGTGGAACAATTCCACAATCTTTTAGATGATTGCCAATCTCGTGGTTCAAATACTCCCCCCACGATCAGATCGTAGAAACTTGATTGTTTTACCTAAATGATTTTGTACTTCATTTTGGAATTCCTTGAACTTTTCAAAGGATTCAGACTTATGCTTTTCATTAGGTACAAATACCCATTATCTACTGAAGTCATCAGTAAAAGTTATGAAGTACTAAAAAGCCACCTCTGGTTGTTTGAGCTCATTGGTCCACATACATCAGTAATATTATAGTGCCAATAAGTCACTTGCCTTCGCCTTGACCGGTGAAAGGTGCCTTATCATCTTGCCAAGTAAACAAGATTCACATGTCTCAAATGATTCAAAATCAAATGAGTGTAGAAGACCATCTCCATGGAGCCTCTTCATACGTTTTCTCATTTATGTGACCCAAGCGACAAATGGCAAATAAACGTGGGATTCAAATCATTGGGAACGTTGCCTTTTTGTATTAATGTTATAGACCGGTGCCCCTTCAAGATTTAGAACGTATAACCATTCACAATAGGAGTATGACAATAGAACATATCTTTGAAATAAAGAGAACAACCATTGTCCACAAATCTAAAGTCATAACCTTCTGCTTGCAAATTGAAGGCAGAAAATAATGTTCTTAGAAAGAGATGGAACACAATAACAAGTATTCAATTCCAAAACTAATCCTGAAGGTAAAGACAATGGCATGGTGCCAACAGCCACCGCAGCAACTCTTGCTCCATTGCCAACGCGAAGATCCACTGCGCTCCTTCTCAAACTTCTACTTCTTGTTAGCCCCTGCAACGATTTGCATATGTGAGCAACCGATTCGGTATCAAATACCCAGAAATCAATAGATGAAGTAGCAAGATTGATCTCTATAACATTTATACCTGAAGTGGAAGTCGCACTTCCCTTCTTCTTGAGATCCTCCAAGTAGTTTGGGCAGTTCCTCTTCCAATGTCCTGATTCCTTGCAGTAAAAGCAAATTGCGTCAGGAGCAGCGCCCTTCTTGTCTTGCTTGGCCTTGGGTCTGCTCACGATCTCATCGGGAGTTAACTTTCTCTTGACCGCGTATTTCTTGAACATTGGGCTTGCCCTGCTTTTTGCATCATCATCACATGACTGGTGCTTTTCTTAATGGTTTCCTCGGCAGTTTTAAGCATCCCATGCAACTCAGCCAAGGTCTTGTCTATGTTGTTCATGTGATAGTTCAATATGAATGGCTCAAAACTCGGAGGGAGCAACTGGAGAATCACATCAGTAGCCAACTCTTGGCTAAGGGGAAAACTAAGCTTTTCTAGACTCTCAAGGTAGCCAATCATCTTAATACACATGAGGGCTGACGGGATTCCCTTCCGCAAGCTTGCACGCAAACAAGGACTTTGAAATGTTGAACCTCTCAGCCCTTGCTTGGTTCTCAAACATACCACACAACCCCACAATGATATTGTAAGCATTTGTGTTCTCATATTGCTTCTGAAGCTCAGAGGACATTGTGGCAAGCATGAGACAGGTCACATCAAGGGAATCATTCATGTGCTTCTCATAAGCTCTCCATGCAGCCATAGAAGCATTAGTAGGCAAGTTCTCGGGAAAAGGAGTCTCAAGGACATACTCCTTGCGCTCTTGCTTGAGAACAATTCTCAAGTTGCGATACCAATCCATAATGTTCATTCCATTGAGTTTTTCTTTCTCAAGAACAGATCGCAAATTAAAAGAACGGATGCTGTGTTAGCTGACAAGATCTACAACATAAGAATATGCAAAGTTTAGCACTATATTTATGTTCATCTTTTATTAAACTATTTCACAAAAGACTCCCACTATGTGTTTTGCAACAAAACTCCCTCTAAGTTACATAGTGGGTCAAGATCCTCATTTCACTAATTCCTAGTGAGCTTTGGCATCACGGCTAGAAAACTGGTGACATGGGTAAGCAACACCTTGCTAATCACATCCCTATGTGACTCTTGCTTGTTGGGTGGCATCACTATGCCCCGGCCCCAACTTGTGCCCCAAGATCCAAAACTATTCTGATGACCTTGTTAAGTAAACCAAATGCTTCTGCATGTAGATGTCCGACATCTACCCCAAATAATGATGATAACCGACTGCATACTACTTTGGTAGGCCTACAATATGGTGATCAATATATGTTTTGGTGGCAACATATGGAAGGGCATAAACACCTAATTTTTATTATGAGGGACTCTATCTCCTACATAGCAACCATATTACATATATAATGTGCATAAGAGTAAGATAGAAAACATCACAGATAAACACATACATCTGTGAATTAGTATGGCCCAAAAGGATGGTGATCCCCATCTCCATGTACGTGTAGATGATCTTCATCCTTCACATCTCTTCTTTGGGTCACCATGCTTGAAAACTTGTAACCTCAAGTCTAGGCTACTACCTATAATAGATATCAATTGAAGATTACAAGGATGGATTCAAGCACTAAAGTCGACATGTAGGTCGTTAAATACAATTAAGACAGCTTAACAAAAGCTAAAAAATCATGACACGTAGGTCATGAACGAATGTTACATGCATCATATACATCTCATACATTCCAAATAAGCTATAGGGCCATACTAATTCACATCATTCCCTACAAAAACAAGTTAGACGTAGAATCGCATTCTACCTAATGATGTGAACCCATGACGCTATACAAGGGGGGTTTGCCGGTTAGCGGGCAGGGGGTCAAGGGGGGAGCCGCCCCCCACGGGTTTCAAGGCAGCGCCCTGAACACCCTATGAAATTCACAGATCCAATTTATGAAATCGCTGTAAAAAACTATTCGGCATAACCATCTTATGCCGATCCGAGACAATCTCCAGGACTCTAGTTTTTCCACTGGCCCAGGGCTATCAGATCCATAACCTACTAGCATTCGGCATAACCTACCATATGCCGATCCGAGACAATCTTCAGGGCGCTAATAGTGTTATGATCCGCGCCTCATCTAACCCCTATTCACGGATTGATCTTATCAACCCGTGCCTTCATCGATCCATCACATGAACCGACTAATCTAGACTGCAATAGATCTAATCTACTACTCCCGCATATCAACATATGAGATGATCCAGATCACCAACTATGCAAGATGGCTCTGATACCACTAAAGGAGTACGTGTAGGCTACGATAGGGGCAGAAAAATAAAAACTTTTGTACCGCACACTAGGACATCATGCGAGAAGAGGGATCATGAATCATTACCAACTAGACCACGTAGTGCAGCGGAAGAAGGGTTGGAGAAGCCAGTCCAACCACGCACGCGTCGAGGTTCTAGTGGAAGTAGTCGATCTCCGCAAATAGACCGCGATCAACCACACCACGAGTAGATCTAATCAGCGTCGATGCCGATCAATGCTGCAACGAGCAGCGGCTCCAGTAGTTCCACACGTCCGGGGGTGGAACGCCGTTCATGAGTGTACTAGCACTCGTGAGCGGCTAGGGTTTGGCTCGGGAGTTGGTGGCTAGGGTTTGGCTCAAGGTCAACCGAAAACGTGAATCTCCTCGGCCCCTCGCCTCCCTATATATAGACCTCCTCACTTGGGCCTCGTGGACCAAGACCCAATAAGAGTCTACTCGGATCTCTATCCGAATCAAGCCTATATTCGAATCACATTTGAATAAGTGTTCCAACCATTAAGCGTGCGACCTGTAGGTTCACGTATATTTTGTCATGACCTGGAAACGCCTTTCTGGTCACCCTGTTAATAGCGGCCTCTAGCAAGGCATATTAGACCCAAAATATACGTAAAGATCATATCGGCTGAACCTGTAATGTCCTCATGTACAAATCCCTTTGCCTCACGATATCGATTGAACTCAAGGCAAGACTTGTGTCATCCTCTTAATAGCTCAATCACTCTCTCGATCCTGTGATGGATTACAAACTTGTGATTGATACCTCAATCACCCTAGCATGGCCATGCACTTCCGTAATCCATTACATCAAGGGGCCCAGAGATATCTCTCTCGTAAGGAGGGGCAAATTTTATCTTGATCATTCACATTCCACTACATGTTTCATAGCAAATCCAAAGACTACTTTTATGACTACCCAGTTACGGAGTAGTGTTTAGTAGTCCCAAAATAAACTAGTACGTATGTTGGGAACCATGATGATCTCAAGTCTAAGGACTCTACATAAACACTACTTGAGACTAACTGATGATACATGAAATCTCTACAGTATCTCATGGCGGGTCTATCCAACATATCTTCACTAACATATGTCCATATTATCGATTTGGTATCTCCATACCATGATCCATGAGACATGATCATCAATCAATACATATGCTGATGTTAGAATCATATTTGTTCCTCATATGATATATGATCAGGGATCATTTATAAATAGCAACATTTGACATTAAGAGTCTGATGAATAAGTCATGTACTCATTGATCAATAATGATAATGTCTATTTCAAGGAACAAATCAACACATTATAAACATAGCATGTGATATATATAACATCTCCATGTTGCCTCTAGGGCATATCACTAACATGGTTGTGGTTGTAGATCTGGTGGTGGCATCAGTGACGATAACGTGAGCAGAACTCAAAACTCTAGTGGCTAGCCCTAAGACCAGCATCTTGACTCAACAGATGCAAACCGAAGACTCAACAAGCCCTAACTAAGCAGCACTAATAAAAGGCTCAAAAGGTCTGGGACAAAATAGAAACAGATTATTGTACTACGTTTTTTTGGCTTTTTGTGAACTATAGGAAATTCATTAAGAATAGCAATAGATCTCTTGCCGATCAACCTCAGCTCTGATACCACTTGATAGCATTATTGGTCCTGATCTTTCGGTGGAGAGATGTAACTCGATTGGGATGGAGACGATGTTCACGACCCGACTACAACCATCCGAAGAGGCTGCACCTTATGTGACCGATACACCGGACTCCAAGGTTGCTTGTGATCTTGTGGGTATGAATATCCCGGCCCACGAGAGGCACTCGTCCTCAAGCAATCGAAGAACAGCAAGAACACAAAAGTAGTAGCAAGCACTGAATTGCTAGATTGATATAAGGTTTTGATCATAAAACAAGACATGAGGTTCTAAAATCAAGCGAACAGGCAATCTAATCGACACGCGCGTTGCAACTCGAAGTAGTGACAGCTTACTTGGAATCAAGAAAACTTAATTGTTCCTGGCGGCTCTAAGCCCTATTAATAGATGGAGATTGAACCACAGGGGTGTTGGGGTCATAACCATAACCCTAAGACGCGTCCTTAGTGGACTCAACTTGATACATGGCCTATTGGGCCAAAATAGGATGACATGGCACAGTGGACAGAATAGGTCTCCATATTAAAATGATGATTGCGGCCAACTCTGATTAGATATGGATGTGAGGCTAGATCCGTTTAAAAGTAGTCTTGATAAGCTTTCCACGAAGTATTTGCACACCCAAATCGGAGTCCGAATGGAGTCATGGTAACCGTCACAAGTTCGCACTGTCCTGCACTCCGAATCCAGCCCGCGTGACTCCTCTTCCCTGTTGATCCTCATCATCGTTCCTAAGTAAAACAAGAGTGCACGCGTTTCCATGGTCTAAATAAGTTGGACACAAACCAAAGAATGAACTCACCTGATAATTGAGTTGACGTGGCACGAGCACGCGAGTTAATTGGACCAGTAATTCTGTTGATAGGACATCACTAGCTCGGATATGACCATAGCTACGTTATGTATTCAATCAACCAAAGGTGCATGCTTTCTACATAAGATTTACATTTATATAATTTGAACAGCTATTACTTGCACCACGAGTTTTGTGTGTTCTCATTTGTAGAGATACTTGCTTGGGTGAGGGGAAAGAGACCGAGCGCAAGCAACGCATGGATGATCAAAGAAGTTGATTGGGGACCAAACCAAGACCTTACCCAAGTTTAACTCCTACATCACCATGTCACTTTTGGTCGGTGAAGGGAAAGAGACCGAGCGCAAGGAACGCATGGATGATCAAAGAAGTTGATTGGAGACCAAACCAAGACCTTACCCAAGTCTATTCCTACATCACCACATCACTTTTGGTCCATAGAAGGCAAAAGATGAAGTTTTACATGTTTTGGATTCGGATTCGGGCCTCCTGATAGCATCAACTTCAAACGGACCTAGCCACTGATCCAGAAGGACTCTCAGGACCCATGAGTACTTGTTGGAAAGCTTATGGAGTCTACTTTCAGATGGTTTTGGTCCCACGTCAACATTCCTCTTGAGTTGTCCGAAATCATTGAAACGAGATACATACCTCTTCTAGTTTGATTCTTTTTGGGCCTTGGGCCTTGTAATTGTGTCATGGGCTAAGCCCAAGGGGTGTGTGCTCTAGGGTTAACCCTAGAACGTCCCAACTCATATATATACAGTAGCCGTTATTGTTTAGGGTCAGGTTCTGCTTAGATTATTCTACCATTGCAGTTTCGTCGTCTAGATCGGTTTGTAGAACCCCAACTTCGTGTGCTAAACATTCATCTGTAATTCAGATTGTGTTTTCTTTGTAATACAAATTTCTTCGATTGTTTGCAGAGCAAAACCTGTCGTGGTTAGTCGTAACTGCGTGAGAGCGTGGCCAATAATGACAAGACGCGCGTGTAGCGAGTGCGAGGTGATGATCTACTGATCAGAAGCCTCAAAACAATGAACATCTTCACATCGCCAAATCAAACCTATCGGAAGATCGGGCACCTAGCCTTGCATCAAGTGGTATTAGAGCATAGGTTGCCCGATAGGTATTATCTGTTCCCATCTATCCATCTTTGTTTCTTTTACATAGAGTCCGGAAAACCCAAAAATTTATTATGACCGTGTTCTTCGTAGTGTTAGGTTTATCTCCTGTCCAAACCCCTTTGTGCCTTTGCAAAATTTATTTCAGTTTCACTTTGTTGAGTCGGTGTCCTAGGTCAAGTTAGTGGTCGTTGGTTTAGAGTTGTGTTCGTGGTTCTAGTTCTAGCTATTGCGTTGCGCGAGAGCTTGCCTTGAGAGATCGAGTTCTACTCGGTTTCAGACTACAAGCTGCCTTGAGCTTTTAACCGCTTTCGCAAGCCTTTTTAGATAGGTCGCAAGCTGCCTTGTGTCAATCGCCCTACATCACTAGCCTCCTTGTTAGCCCCGCTTGACCTAATTGGCACTTATACTCTAGCCGGAGCAACAGGGTTGTGCCGCGAAACCCTAGTTTGCGCTACCTGTCTTAAAACAGCCATAACTTTTGCATACGGACTCGAAATTGGGCAAACTTTATATTTGCGGACATCTACAGAAAGTTTTACATCTGCTCCTCCCCACATGTCGGGTTTGGCCGATCTAAAATCATGAAATTTGGCCTGCAAGACTGAGTTTTCAAGCTCCGAAGTTCCTGCACACTTTTCAGAGCGCCTCTGCGTGTTTTTCCAGGGTCACTCCGTGCATTATATCAAGCTGCCAATTTTTTTGGTTGCTTCTTTTGTACTAGGTGTACTCCTAGAAGGAAAAAAGAAAAAAAATAAAAAAGAGAAGAGAAAAAAAGAAAAAGAAAAGGATAGAGAGCTGTTTTCAGTGAGCAGTCTTGCTGAGCTGATCTTTCAAGATTTTCGAGAGACTTGGTGAGCGAGAGTTGTCCTAAGTCCTTTGTTTCTTACTCTCGCTTGTTAGGCTGGTTCTAGGAACATATCTCGACAAGTGACTGCTACAAGTATTTGGCACACTTATTCAGCTTTGCTATTCTGTTATTGAATTTTGCTAACCCTTGCTACAATACCCTGCCGTCATCAAACATCCCACCTCTCTAAGTCGTACCGCCTGCTTCAATTGGTAAGATTTTTGTAAGAGCATGGTAAGACACTTGTGTCAATGTTTTACACCGGCAATAAATATATGGGGCTACTCGGCGGATGCAAACTTGATGGATTGCAAGGGACCACAAGGAGATTTTATACTGGTTTAGGCCCTCGATGTGAGGTAATACCCTACGTCTAGTTGTGGTGGTATTCCTTTGAGGATGTATGGTGGTGATTCTGGTGAACCAACTCAACCTGCCCTCAGGGGGCGCCCTGCCTCCCCTTATATACTGGGGGACAGGGTTACAAGGTAGGAGTCCCAACCGGATTACGGCCAAGGGATCTCCTTTTAGAGATATAACGCACCCAACTAGGACTGTGTTTTCCTTATCGTACAAGACAAAGTCTGCTAGGGATTACTATATCTCTAATTACAAGGCCAGGCCCATCCTCTATCTAAATGGCCCATATGCTTGTCATGAGGTACCCGGGGACCATGGCACCCACAGTAGCCCCTGAGACCTTCATAGTTGATTCATAGCTGACGCCGAGTGCTCATCCTCCACGGTGAAGTCTTCCCGAGTGCATTGCTCCCGAGTACTCTTTGTCCGAGTGCTTCTTCTTCCGAGTCCTGCTTCATGTCAGCTGGCAGCAAGGCTTTGAAGGGCTCCATGTAGAAGTATGAATAGTGTGCACCGAATAGGCGCACCTAATAGGTGTAGCCCCCGACTTTGTGCTTAATTGTGAAAACAATTAAACATAAAGTCAAAGATCATTAACCTTGTAGTCTTTCCCGAGTAGTATACTACTGGTATATGAGATTCTTCGTTATCATGTCAACCGGAATATGATTTATAGTCTTACCGAGTAGCATGCCACTTGTATATGGGACTCTTCACCTTCATGTCAGCTGGAAAGGGGGGTTTATAATCTTTCCCAAGTGGCGTCCCACTCGGAAGTTAGACTCCTCAGCGTCATGTCGGCTAGAAAGAAGGTTTATACTCTCTCCCGAGTAGTGCACTACTCGAAAGTTAGACTCTTCAGTGTCATGTCAGCTGGTATAATGTTGCTCATAGCAACTGTTGGCCAAGCATGTAGGCCGAGTACCACTTTATGAAATTAAATCCATTGTGTGGTCAGGTGTACTCGAGAAAGATACCTGCATCCCCAATTTTAATGAAGACCAGCTTGTGATCCTTATAAGGATATATCCTCGATACCTGGTGGATAAGACAGATACCGAAACACTTGTGTTTAGCAATCAGGCCTTCATTAAGCATATCTGTTTACCTCATTGGTTCTTGTTGGTAGCATCAGCACTGCGATTTTAACCCAGCCTGCGAGCGGCCCATATTGAGCGTGCTACTGTAGAAACTCATATCTTGGTGGCTGCTACCAAATAAGCCAGCCTGAACCGACCTACCCAGCATAGCTCTATAGAAGTAGCATCCATCGCATGTCAGGATGAGTACTCCAGCGTCGGTAACCGCAATCAGCCAGAGGAATCCCTGTCTACAAGCCTTTCTGACTTATGCTCTGGATACAGCCTGGTTGCCACAGATACCTGAGTAGGTATATTGCAGAATTTGCTTGCCTTCCTCAGGTGTGACGCAGTGCATGAGAACTTCGGATGCGCTTTGATGATACAAGTCTTCTCTGACTTCGGTAAAGCCGGATAAGGTACCCGAACCTTGCATTAGCATAGGATTCGGCTGGTGACCCTCATGCGGCATACCCTATCCAACAAAGTTATAGCCAAATGAGGTACTCGAATCTCGTAGGATTTGGCTGGTGACCCTCATGAGGCGTACCCAACTCAGCGAAGTTGTACCCAAGCCCCGACTGGCGCTGGAGGTCGATTGTTAGCCGAATAAGGTACCCGAACCTTGCATTAGCATAGGATTCGGCTGGCGACCCTCATGGGGCATACCTTACCCAACTGAGTTGTGACTGAATAAGGTACCCGAACCTAACATTAGTGTAGGATTCGGCTGGCGACCCTCATGGGGTGTACCTCACCCAGCCGAGTGGTATATGACCCCCAACTAGCGCCGGAGGTCAGTTGTCAGCTCACATGGAGCGTAGCCGGGGAAGATGACGTCCCGACTAGCGCGAGTACTCAGTTAGTAGCCCTCATGGAGCATTTCGAGTGATTCCTGGCAGACTTGTCCAGCCCCTGAGCGTAGGAGATAGGCTCGCAGCCCTGAGTTCCTGTCACGCATATTTGGAGCTGTCCCTGCGTTATAAACATATCGGATGAGTAGCATCTGATAATGAAAACAATCACCCGAATAAAATGTATTTTACAATATATGTAAATATGAGTTCTTCCTCTTTCTGATATTAATTTCCCCGAGTAGTTGACCCCTTACGTTTAAGCACTCTGCCCGACTAGTCATAGCCCCCTAGCGTCGGGAGTTGGCTCATGGCTCTTTCCCAGACACGCATTTTGGGTGACTTGAGTTCGTCTTTCATGGAGCAAAGTTTCACGGATCAGGATTTATGCTACTCGAGTACTTTTGCAATCATTTAAGAGCAAAAACAGAAAAAAGTGCAGCTTGTACATCTATTAGGTGTAAGCGGCTGCGGCATTGGCGAGGCCAAGTGAAGAAATATTTATTAGGAAGCTACTTAGCTGTTTGGTATTTTGGAGTGGGGATGCCATCCTTGCGTTTGGGCTTTTGAGCCCCCGAGCATGTCACTTGTTGTTCTAATAATCTTCAGTTGTTGAAGGTCGAAGACGGTTGTGACCGACTACCACAATGAAGCTGTCTGACTTGCGTTTGCGACTCCCAGCTTTAGTCGGGACCGCGTCGTCGGTGCCCTCCCGCTTCTTCTGTTAGGGTGCCTTCTTGTCATCGAGGGCCTCAGCAACAACGTCGGTCGAGTCGGCGTACTTGTTCGCCATGTCGAATAAAGCCTTGACAGAGTTGGTAGGCTTTCGAGTGAATTTGGTGATGAACGAGGTGTCTTTGACTCCTTTTCGAAAGGCGGCAATGACGACCTCATCCTTGATCATTGGGATTGACTTCTTCTTCTCAGAGAACCTCTTGATGAAGTCACGAAGAGACTCATTCTTCCTTTGATGCAACTGATACAGGTTGTGTTCGGAAGATGGCCTTCCATATGTTCCCTAGAAGTTGGTGATGAAGCTTTCTTGGAGTTCTCCCCAGAAGCCGATTGACCTCTTTGGAAGTCCTGTTAGCCATGTCCTCACTGAGTCGGCTAGAGCAACTGGGAGGTAGTTAGCCATGACCTTGTGATCTCCTCCAGCTGCTCGGATTGCCAGAGTGTAGACTATAAGCTAGGACTCGGGGTTGTTCTTTCCGTTGTATTTTTTGACCCCAGTGGTTTTGAAGCCTGTTGGCCAGTCAACCTGTTGAAGCTCGTGGGTGAAGACCGGTACTCCTTCATCTTCATGAGGACTCCGACTCCACCTACGATGGCGAAACCGCTCATGGTGGAGGCCGAAGCGCTCGTTCTCGTCTTCCAGTTGGCATTGCTCATCTTCCTCTCGTTCGAAGCGCCAAGCGTTGATGTCCTGCTGAAGGTCACGCCGTAGTGGGCCTCAGAGATCCTGATTGTCCCAACAGTCACTTCAACGCCACCGGTTCTTGTTGGGGTTGCCGAGTGACGTTTGGCGTGACTCCGTGTGCTGCCAACTAGAGCCAGCCACTCGGCGTCGCTTTGAGGTGGATGAGGCTGCCGCTGGGGAAGCCGACCGGTTGGTCGGTATGAGGGTATCATCCGACTGTTGGTGCTGCTGACATGCAGCAGTGGTAAGCATGGCTTTTATCCTTGCGATCGTCGGGGTGGCCTGGTGACTAGGCCTGAACTAGAGTGTATCCAGTAGAGTTGCAGCGGCCACGATGTTCTGTTGAGGAGTAACGAAGACGTCGTGGTCGCCGAGTCTAGTTTGGAGGATTTGTTGCTGCCCAGCCCTGCGTAGCTTGTCATTGCGGTCCTCGGGCTCGGCCTCCTCTTGTTGTCGCAGCCGGCGGGCCTCCTCCTCTTGTTGCTCGTGTAGTTTGTGTGATTCCTGAGTAGGAGTAGAGCCTTTGGATGCCATGAACATTTCTCGTGGCGGGGAGAAGCTTCCCGAACTGCAGTCCGACTTAGAGTTGGAATCCGACTGAGAGTCGTAGTCCGACTGAGAGTCGCAGTTGGAATAGTTGATGGGGGTGATGATAACTCCAACCTCCCTAGATCCGATCTCGAGTGGCTCTAGGCCATATCCGAGTCGAACTCCAGAGGATCGGGTTTGCCACGTCGGATGTTGTTTGAAGATATCCGCGGCATTGCTAAGTCTGCACGGGAGATTGACGACCTGCCCCCTTCCTAGCCCGACCCTGGCCGGCTCAAGGCCGAGTCCGAGTCGAACACCGAAGGGGAGGGTTGTCCCAAGACCCGGACCAAATGAAGATTGCCATAGCATGTCAGTGACAGTTGCTGTGGCGTCGTGTGGGCCGACTGGCGCAGAGTCAGCTGGTTCACTGGCAAATCGGATCGAGTCCGAGTCAGCCAAGGTGAGGCCGCCGAATTTGTTGGGGATGAAGTCGAGGCTGCCGAACATGATTTTGTCCCCGGGGGAGAACTTGCCGCCATCGACTCCTGTTGTTGGATCCATCGAGCTTGTTGATGTTGATCTTGCGGAAGCCCCTACCTGGCGCGCCAACTATCAATATTTTACACCGGCAATAAATATATGGGTTTACTCGGCGGATGGAAACTTGATGGATTACAAAGGAACACAAGGAGATTTTATACTGGTTTAGGCCCTCGATGTGAGGTAATACCCTACATCCAGTTGTGGTTGTATTCCTTTGAGGATGTATGGTGGTGATTCTGGTGAACCAACTCAACCTGCTCTCAGGGGGCGCCCTACCTCCCCTTATATACTAGGGGACAGAGTTATAAGGTAGGAGTCCAAACTGGATTACGGCCAAGGGATCTCCTCTTAGAAATATAACGCACCCAACTAGGACTGTGTTTTCCTTATCGTACAAGGCAAAGTCTGCTAGGGATTACTATATCTCTAATTACAAGGCCAGGCCCATCCTCTATCCGAGTAGCCCATATGCTTGTCATGAGGTACCCGGGGCCCATGGCACCCACAACTTGAGAGTGTGTTCTAGAGCCTAGTAGTTGATTGGGATCACACTTTTGTATTGTTTGTTTCCTATTTTCTACTAACCATGGTAGGTGTGAATGATTTTGTTGATTGTGCATCTAAAGAGGAGATCACTAAGTTGGATCAGAAGATTGAGAAAAATGTAGCTGCCATGAATGCTATGAAGGAAGACCTCCAGGCCATAGTGGGGAGCATTACCACCCTCACTAACAGCATCGAGCAATTGGTAGCAAACCATCCCCCAACACCACCTCTTGTTGATGATCTTTTTGCAACGGTCAAATTTACTTTGCCATCCTTTTCTGGTACTTATGATGCTAAGGCATACCTTGATTGGGAGATGATAGTACAACAAAAGTTTAACTCACACCTAGTTCCTAAGGTACATAGGGTTAGGCAAGCTACAAGTGAGTTCAAGGATTTTGCTAAAATCTGATGGCAAGAATTAGGTAATCTCAACTTACAACCTGATACATGGGATAGGTTAAAACAAGCCATGTGAAATAGATTTGTTTCTCTTTCCTATCAACGTGACTTGCGTAAGAAACTGCAATGTTTAGAACAAGGTACTATGTCTGTTCCGGAGTATTACGCTGAGCTTCAGAAGAGCATGATTCGTTGTGGGGTAGTGGAGGATACAGAGGATAAAATCTGTCGTTTTTATGATGGTTTGAGGCATGAAATTCAGGATATTGTTGATTATAAGGAATATAGTATTGTCAATCGTTTGTTCCAGCTTGCTATGCTTGTAGAGAAAGAATTGCAGGGACATCAACAGAGGAACCAGAGCAACTTTGGCGTTTCCTTCACGCCACAAACAACGACAACCGCAAGATTGACTAAGCCGTTCCCTTCTTCGTGTAATCGTACAGCGCCACCACCAGCGAGCAGGTGTTCTTCACCTGCCGCTGCTGCTGCAACAGCACCGTCACCACCGCCGGCCTCAGGTAAAACTTCTATGCAGGTACCCGTCAAGAGTTCTTCATCTGTCGTATCCACGGGCCGCACTTTTGGACTTCAGTGCCATCGCTGCCATGGGATTGGACAGTTATAGAGGAATTGTCCCAGCCAATGAGCATCCATTGCCACAGAAGATGGAGGTTGCATTAGCACTTCAGATGTGGAAGAAGACAATGATGATGTTACTGCCTTGGACAACACCCATGACGACGACAATGAGGGTAAGGCTTTAGGTGGTGATGACACGGTGAACTATAGGAGCATTATTGTTCAGCGGGTTCTGAGCGCGCAAATGGAGCAAGCAGAGAAGCAACAACGCCATAACTTGTTTTAGATTGTCTTCGTCATCAATAAACGACGTGCACGTGTCCTCGTTGATGGAGGAAGCTGCAACAATTTGGTGAGTTCTGATTTGGTCAAGAAGCTTGGCTTGACCGCACGACCACATCCACATCTATACCATCTTCAGTGGTTAAATGATTCTGGTAAGACCAACGAAACTCAAATAGTTAGAGTGCATTTTTCCATTGGTACATATGCTAATTTCGCTGATTGCGGTGTGGTACCTATGCAAGCTTGCTCTCTTCCTGTTCTGAATTATTCCACGTGTGATAAAGAAGAATTGTGCAATGCTTACTTATATCCATGCCACAACTAGTGAATGAACATGTTAGTAATATTGTTGAACCACCATGTGCTGATTTTAGACATGTTGTTCACATTGCTAGCGAGAATGAAGAGCTTAGATTGCTATCTTTTTTAAATATTTGGGGCTATAATCAATTTGATGATCTTTGTCCACTCAATTATTTAGAGAAGAAATTATTTGCTAGATCTGATTTGCCATGTCCTTCTCATGTGATTTTTCATGTTATTGGTAATTATGATAATAAAGGAGAATATAATATACATAGAGTATATATTTGTTCAAATTTTAATATACCTCCTTTTCATAATGACATGTCTTGTCAAGAGGACCACATGAGTATAAATAATTCTCTATCTAGTTCCTCTAGTTGTTTAAATGAGTTGCAGGTTGGTTTGCAAGAAGGGGAGTGTTGTGAGCTGCACGACACTACAAAGTGTTCTCCGTGTTTAAAAATTTCAGAATCCAACCATATGCACAACACTACCTCATCCTATGTTGTGAAAGATAAAGATATGTTTATCAGGCTTAATGACCAGGTGAAACCACAGACGGTTTCCAATCAAGAAGGGGAGGATGATGAGGACATCATTAGCTCGGATATGACCATAGCTATCTTATGTATTCATCAACCAAAGGTGCATGCTTTCTACATAAGATTTACGTGTTATATATTTGAACAGCCATTACTGCACCATGAGTTTTGTATGTTCTCATTTGCAGAGATACTTGCTTGGGTGAAGGGAAAGAGACTGAGCGCAAGGAACGCATGAATGATCAAAGAAGTTGATTGGGGACCAAACCAAGACCTTACCCAAGTTTACTCCTACATCACCACGTCACTTTTGGTCAGTGAAGGGAAAGAGACCGAGCGCAAGAAACACATGGATGATCAAAGAAGTTGATTGGGGACCAAACCAAGACCTTACCCAAGTCTACTCCTACATCACCACATCACTTTTGGTCCATAGAAGGCAAGAGATGAAGTTCTGCACGTTTTCGATTCGGATTCGGGCCTCCTGACAGCATCAAATTCAAACGGACCTAGCCGCTGATCTAGAAGGACTCTCGGGGCCCATGAGTACTTGTTGGAAAGCTTATGGAGTCTACATTCAGATGGTTTTGGTCCCACATCAAAATTCCTCTTGGGCTGTCTGAAATCATTGAAACAAGACACATACCTCTTTCAGTCTGATTCTGTTAGGGCCTTGGGCCTTGTAATTGTGTCGTGGGCTAAGCCCAAGGGGTGTGCGCTCTAGGGTTAACCCTAGAATGTCCCAACTCATATATATACAGTAGCCGTCATCGTTTAGAGTCGGGTTTTGCTTAGATTATTTTGCCATTATAGTTTTGCTGTCTAGATCGGTTTGTAGAACCCCAACTTCGTGTGCTAAACATTCATCTGCAATTTAGGTTGTGTTTTCTTTGTTCTTACAAATTTCTTCGATTGTTTGCAGGAGCAAAACCTTCATGGTTAGGTCGATTGCGTGGGAGAATGGCTGATAACGACAAGACATGCAGGTGTTGCGAGTGCAAGGTGACGATCTACTGATTGAAAGCCTCAAAATGTGAACGTCTTCACATCGCCAAATCGAACCTATCGGAAGATCGGGCACCTAGCCTCGCATCATCTGTACTTGTGGGGGTGTGGATGTATCGATGGTGTTAATGTCCTCATCATTCCCTCTTCGGAATCAAACCCTAATTCTCCGTCACCCATCACCACCACCCCTATCCAACCATCAAAAATTGATAAGGCAGAAATTTGAATGATGCGTCGCCAGCACAAGGGCTGTGTGATCCATCAAGTTATCATGAATCATCGGATTGGCGGATGGAGCCCGTGTCAGCCTTTTATCGCACCCCTCCTGGAAGTCGGGGTTTGTTGCACGTATTAGCTCTAGAATTACTACGGTTATCCGAGTAGCACTAGCACGTACCATCAAACAAAGTATAATTGATTTAATGAGCCATTCGCAGTTTCACAGTTCGAATTAGTTCATACTTGCACATGCATGGTTTAATCTTTGAGAGAAGCATATGACTACTAGCAGGGGCAACCAGGTAGCATGTCCTCCTTGACGGGCTGGCGCAGGGCGACGCGCGCCGCCACTTCCCCGGCTGGGGTACGGCTGTGGCGGTGGCCAAGCGGGCCATTCTCTTTTGGTAGCCTTCGCTTAGGTGTTGGCATGGGCGAGGTGGCCCTGGTGGTGCCAGCAAGCTGGGGTGCCGGGCACCACGAGGCCACGCTACTAGCACCGTGCGGCCGCCACGGTACGCACGTGGGGCACCCGCTGCGCAGCACACGTGTGCGAGCACATATTCCCGTTAGACTGATAGCAGTGTGTAAGCACTCCTGCTCTCTCGCGGTGGCATGGCACCTGCACGGCCGAGGTATGATGGGGCATAGGAGCCGATGGTCAGCCGCACGAGGGTGGGGGTCCTTCTAGCATACACCGCTCCAAAACAGCTCATGCGCTACGTAGCCACAGAAGCAAGGCCATCCAAGCATCCCGCTGCACAGAGCACAGTGGATATGCTGGGAGGTGTCGATGTTTTACATCAGCAATATGAATATGGAGCCACTCGGTGGATGGAAACTCGGTGGATTGCAAAGGAACGCAAGGAGATTTTATACTAGTTCAGGCCCTCGATGTGAGGTAATACCCTACGTCCAGTTGTGGTGTATTCCTCTGAGGATTTGTGTTTTTTCTCTACCCTCATGAGGCGCCCTGCCTCCCCTTATATACTAGGGGACAGGGGTACAAGGTAGGAGTCCCAGCCGGATACGGCCAAGGAATTTCCTCTTAGAGATACAATTTACCCGACTAGGACTGTATATTCCTTATCGTATAAGGCAAAGTCTACCGGATGCTACTATATCTCTAATTACAAGTCTGAACCCATCCTCTATGCAAGTGTCCCATATGCTTGTGATGAGGTACCCGGGGCCCATGGCCTCCACAGTAGCCCCTGAGACCTTCATAGTTGAGTTACAGCTGATGCCGAGTGCTCATCCTCCATGGTGAAGATTGCCCGAGTGCATTGCTCCCGAGTACTCTTTGTCCGAGTGCTTCTTCTTCCTGAGTCCTGCTTCATGTCAGCTGGCAGCGAGGCTATGAAGGGCTCCGTGTAGATGTATGAATAGTGTGTGCCAAATAGGCGCACCTATTAGGTGTAGCCCCCGACTTTGTGCTTAATTGTGAAAATAATTAAACATAAAGTCAAAGATCTTTAACCTTGTAGTCTTTCCTGAGTAGTATATTACTGGTATATGAGACTCTTTGGTATCATGTCAACCGGAATATGATTTATAGTCTTTACCGAGTAGCATGCCACTTGTATATGAGACTCTTCAGCTTCATGTCAGCTAGAAAGGGTGTTTATAGTCTTTCCCGAGTGGCGTCCCACTCAGAAGTTAGACTCCTCAGCATCATGTCAGCTGGAAAGAATATTTATAGTCTTTCCTGAGTAGTGCACTCCTCGGAAGTTAGACTCTTCAGCGTCATGTCGGCTGGAATAATGTTACTCATGCCAACCGTTGGCCAAGCATGTAGGCCTTGTACCACTTTATGAAATTAAATCCATTGCGTGGTCAGGTGTAGTTGAGAGATACCAGCATCCCCAATTTTTGATAAAGACTAGCTTGTGATCCTTATAAGGATATATCCTCAATACCTGGTGGATAAGACAGATACCCAAACACATGTGTTCAGCAATTAGGCCTTCATGAAGCATATCTGCTTACCTCATCGGTTCCTGTTGGTAGCACCAGCACTGCGATTTTAACACAGCCAGCGAGCGGCCTATAGTGAGCGTGCTACTATAGAAACTCATGTCTTGGTGGCCCAGTACCGGCTTCGTAGGCCCAAGCCCACGAATCAGAATAGGCTCTATAAAAGGCGGGGAGAGAGAGAAAAGATTCCTTCATCGTCTCCAATCCACCAATCGTTTCGTCTTCCAGCTTCTGCGCCGAAATTTCGCCTCCTGCTCCCCTAGGGTTCGCCATTGCTTGCTCTTCCCCATTAGAACTCGGGCAATTCTGCTCCTCCTCGTCCATTCCAAACCTCCAGCAACATTTCCCCCAAATCTTCTCATCCCTAACCATGCCGAGGGCCTCAGATTTCATGGATGCGTCGGATGGGGTCTGGCCGACTTCGGATTGTGGTCGGTCCAAGCTAGAGCAATTGGAGAAGTCGCTGCGGCTGCAAAGCCGTGATGTCATCAACTGGCATCTGGCTGAAGGAGAATCAGTTCCGGAGCCCCAGGAGGGTGAGACCGTTGTTTTCGCCTCTTTTTTCAATCGGGGCCTTTCTCTTCCATCTTCCGAGTTCTTCCGCCAGCTTCTTGCATTTTATGAACTCGAGCTGGTGAATCTGAATCCCAACTTGATCTTGCAAATCTCCATATTCATGACTCTTTGTGAGTGCTTCTTAGGTGTGGAACCCCATTTGAATCTGTTTAGATATTTGTTCCATATCAAGCCCTAGCCCTCCAAGAGCAAAATCCAAGTGATTAGGGGGGCCGGTATCCAACTGAGGAGCGAGATGAAGAGGATCTATTTCAATATTCCCTGAAATCTTCGCTCAAAGGCTGGCATAAGGAATGGTTTTACTCTTCCGATATTGAACCAAACCTTCCCCCTTTTATGGGTTTGCCCCCGGTGGTCATTGCCAAGTGGTCGTCTTTGCCCACCTCCGAAGAAATGGGGCAAGTTGATATACTTGTTGACAGGATTGATAAGTTGAAGCAAGCTGAGTTGACTGGTCCATGGGTGGCTAGACGTTTCTTGACTCGGTGCATCAGGCCGCTGAAGCTGAGGTGTCACTTCGGCTGGGACTACAAGGGCAAAGGCGATCCTAGCCGGGAATATGCTGACCTGATGGACAAGTACAAAGTGACCAACATCCTGCTGGATTTCTTTGCCAGCGGGGTGATCGAAACTAAAGACACAGACCGGTCTGTGGCGGCTTATAGCCGGAAGAGACCGCGCCCAAAGGTAACTCTTGCTGATATTGTCTTGTAGTTCACCTGTGGTGAGTACTTGTAGATATATGCCCAGATTGTCTCCAGAATGTGTAATATGTATGGTTGAACTGCTGCAGTCACGTGAGGAGTTCGATAATGACTCCCGAACTCTATTAGCCATGAAACCAAAGAAGAGGCCGAGAAGTCCTTCTACCACCCAGCCCGACTCCAAGAGAGCGGGGAAGAGGCCTGTCGTAGACGAGGGCAAGAAGAAGGTTGTGAGGCCGAGTGCCGCAGCTGGGAGCCTCAAGATCAAAGACACCATTGGTGGAGCCCCCAGGCCATCGAGTCCCAGACCGGGACCAGCACAATCGAGCTCAGCATCATCGAGCCCAATAAGAGTGCCGCCGAGTACAAGGTCAAGTCTAGCACCGCTGGGCCCAGCAACATTGAGCCCAATAATGGCACCGCCGAGTACTCGAGCGCCCCAGCCGACCACACCAGGAGCGAGGCCTGCCAGGACAGAAATGCCGCCACCGACTACCATACACTCAGGCGCAATAGCCAGCGGCCCTCCAGTGCTGACCTTTGGATCCCCCGGACAGAGGCTTAAGTTCTCCAAGAGGTAGTGTGGAGGCCATGGGCCCCGGGTACCTCATGACAAGCATATGGGCCACTCGGATAGAGGATGGGCCTAGCCTTGTAATTAGAGATATAGTAGCACCCGATAGACTTTGCCTTGTATAATAAGGAATATACAGTCCTAGTCAGGTAAATTGCATCTCTAAGAGGAGATCCCTTGGTCATATCCGGCTGGGACTCTTACCTTGTACCCCTGTCCCTCAGTATATAAGGGGAGGCAGGGCGCCTCATGAGGGTAGACGAGTTCATCAGAACAACACAAATCCTCAAAGAAATACATCATAACTAGACATAGTGTATTACCACACATTGAGGGCCTAAACCAGTATAAAATCTCCCCGTGTTCCTTTGCAATCAACCGAGTTTCCATCCGCCGGGTAGCCCTATAATCATATTGCCGGTGTAAAACATCGACAGTTGGCGCGCCAGGTAGGGGCTTCGGTGAGTTTTACATCTACAAGCTCGATGGATCTAGCAACCAAAGTCGATGGCGACAAATTCTCCCCTGGAGACACAATGACGTTCGAAAGCCTTGACTTTGTCGCTGACATGTTCGGCAATCTCACCTTGGCCAACGCAGATCCAATCCAACCGACCGAGGAACCAGCCGACTCCGCTCCAGTCGGCTCACAAGATGCTGCATCCACCCTCGTAGATTTGCTGCGGCGATCTACCATCTTGCTGGGTCCCGGGACAACTCTCTCCTTCAGCGTCTGACTCGTGCTTGGCCTCGAGCCGGCCTGGGTCGGGCTAGGAGGGAGAGAGATCGTCAATCTCCCTTGCAGACCCGGCGACACCGCAGATCTACATCCCACGTGGCTGACCCGATCCCCTAGGCTTCAGTTTGGACGTGGCTCCGAGCCACTCCAGATTGGATCTAGGGAGGTCGGGGTCATTCTTACTCCGATCAACTACTCGGATTCCGACTCCAAGTCAGACAACACTTCGGATACTAGTTCGGACACCAGTCTAGCAAGTTTCCTTTTGCCCCGCGAGATCTTCATGGCTTCAACCCCTCCACCAGAGGTACGCCAACTACAAGAGGAGCAACAAAAGGAGGCATGCCGACTACGGCAACAGGAGGAGGCCGACCGCGAGGCTCACAACGATGAGCTACGCAAGGCTAGGCGAACCGCTCAACAGCCAATCCTCTAGACTAGAGTCGGCGACCATGACATCTTCATCGTGCCGCAACAGAACGTCGTGGCCGCTTCAACTTTGCTGGACACACTCCAGCTCGAGCCTGACCACCAGGCCACCCCGATGATAGCCAAGATCAAGGCGATGATTACAACTGCTACCTATCAGCAACACCAGCAGTCGGGCGAAACCCTTATACCAACCAACCGGTCAGGTTCTCCGGCGGCAATCTCGTCCGCATCAGCACGACGCCGAGCGGCCGGCTCAAGTCAGCCGCACGAGGAGTCACGACAAACATCACTCGGCAACACCAACAACAACAATCGACGGCGTCACCAGAATGATTGCTGGTTCAACCAAGACCTCCGAGTTCGTTACAGCGCGACCTCCGACAAGCCATCAATGCCCAACGCCGTCAATGCAAAGAGGACGAGCGCCGCCGACTGGAGGACTAGCATGAGCGCTTCGGCCTCCATCACAAGCGGTTCAACCGCCGTGATCAGAGCCGGAGCACTCACGAAGATGAAGGCGTTCCAGCTTTCACTCATGAGCTACAGGACGTCGACTGGCCGTCGGGCTTCAAGCCTACGGGGATCGATAAATACGACGGCAAAACCAACCCCGAATCCTGGCTCACTGTATATACTCTGGCAATCTAAGCTACTGGAGGTGACCACAAAGCCATTGCTAACTACCTCCCGGTCGCCCTGGCCAACTCAGCGAGGACATGGCTAACAGGGCTCCCGAGGCAGTCAATCGGTTCCTAGGGAGAACTCAGGGAGCGGTTCATCGCTAACTTCCATGGGACCTACGAGAGGTCGTCTTCTGAGCATGATCTATACCAACTGCACCAGAGGAAGAACGAGTCTCCGTGCGAATTTATCAAGAGGTTCTCCGAGAAGCACAACCAAATCCCAATGATCAAGGACGAGGTCATCATCGCCGCCTTCCGCAAGGGAGTAAAGGACGCCCGGTTCATCGCAAAATTCACTCGGAAGCCTCCAGCCACTGTCAGGGCTCTCTTCGATATGGCAAACAAATACGCCGACTCGGCCGAGGCAGTCGCAGAGGCCCTCGACGAGAAGAAAGAGCCCTGGCAAAAAGACCAAAAGGCGAAAGCTGACAACGAGCCATTGCAGAACAAGTCCAGCAACCGCAAGTGGAAGTCAAACAATGAGGTGGCCAATGTGGAGCTACTAGGTCGTGGCCCCCACAGAACAATGACTACCAGAAAGTCATGAATGGGCCTTGCCCCTTCCACCCCAAGGGAAAGCACGCGGCCAAAGACTGCTTCATGCTCAAGAAGTTTGCTTCCGAGCAAGCTTCATCATTTGGCGCCGACAAGGACAAAGACAAGCCAGACTTGGGCTCGACTGACAATTTTCAGGATCCCCAAGCCGAGCTCAACCACATCTTCAGAGGGCCATCTGCGTACGAGTCCAAGCGGAAGCAGAAGCTAACAGCACGCGGGCAGATAACCTTGCCGGTCACCTTCGGCATGCGGGATAACTTCCGCACAGAAAATATCTGTTTTGAGGTTGCCGACTTCAAGACCGCGCACCATGCAATACCCGGATGGCCGGCGCTCGCCAAATTCATGGTGATGCCGCACTATACCTACATGGTGCTCAAGATGCCAGGGCCAGCAGGAGTCCTCTCCCTCCGCAGCGGCATCAAGCAAGCCTTCACCTGTGACAAGGAGAGCTGCGAGTTGGCTCAATCACAAGAGGCAGCAGTTGGACACAACAACATTCGGCAAGCCGCCACAACCGAAGTCAAGGACGATCAAGTTCTGGCCAAAAAAGCAGCGAAGTCGGGAATTTTAGCGGACTCTAACACAAAGAAGATCCCCCTGGACCCTTCCAACTCCTCCAAGACTGCTCTAGTTGGGACCGGACTCAACCCCAAATAGGAAGACGCGCTCTCACCTTCCTCCAAGCCAACAAAGATATCTTCGCGTGGAAACCGTCCAACATGCTGGGCATACCAAGGGAGGTGATCGAGCATGCCCTCAACATCAAGACAGACGCCAATCCAGTCAAGCAATGGCTACAGCGCTTCGCCCAAGACTGAAAAGATGCTATCCGGGAGGAGATAACCAAGCTTCTTGCAGCCGGGTTCATCAAAGAGGTCTATCACCCGGATTGGTTGGCAAACCCAGTCCTGGTCCGAAAGAAAAATAGTAAATGCGCATGTGCCTCGACTACACCGACCTCAACAAGGCGTGCCCCAAGGATCCATTTGGTCTACCTAGAATAGATTAGGTGGTGGATTTAACCACAAGGTGTGAACTTCTCAGCTTTCTCGATTGCTACTCGGGATACCACCAAATCAGCCTCAAGGAGGAGACTGCCTAAAGACATCTTTTATCACGCCGTTTGGACCGTACTGCTACATCATTATGCCGTTCGGTTTGAAAAATCCTGGAGCAACGTATCAACGGGCCATTCAGTGGTGCCTACACACTTAGATCGGGCACAACGTGGAGGCCTACGTTGACGACGTGGTGATCAAGACCAAGTCCAAAGAAGACCTCATCGCTGACCTGGAAGAAACCTTCCAAAATCTTCGAAGATTCAAGATGAAGTTGAATCTAGAAAAGTGCGCCTTCGGTTTGCCATCCGGCAAGCTACTCGGCTTCATCATCTCGCATCATGGCATCGAGGCCAACCCGGAGAAAGTCAACGCAATCATGAACATGGCACCCCCGATTAGCCGGAAGGACGTCCAGAAGCTAACAGGCTACATGGCGGTACTCAGCCGATTTATTTCCAGACTAGGTGAACGGGGCATGCCCTTTTTCAAGCTATTGAAGAAAGTAGACAATTTCCAATGGACTCCCGAAGCCCAGCAAGCCTTCGAAGACTTCAAAAATTTCTCACATTACCACCCGTGTTGGCGTCACCAATGCCCCAGGAACCATTAATGTTGTATCTGGCAGCAACTACTCAGGTAGTCAGCACGGTGCTGGTGGTCGAGCAATCTGAACAGGGTCACATACAGAAGATTCAACGGCCAGTCTACTTTGTCAGCGAGGTCCTTGCCGACTCAAAGATGAGATATCCGCAGGTCCAGAAGCTGCTGTATGGCCTACTCATCACTGTCTAAAAGCTAGTGCATTATTTCCAAGCACACCAAGTCACGGTGGTCACATCGTATCCACTCGGGGATGTCCTGCATAATCGTGAGGCCACCGGTCGAATCGCTAAATGGGCGCTCGAGTTGATGGCGTTCAACATCACCTTTCAGCCACGGACAGCTATCAAATCATAAGCTCTAGCCGACTTCGTGGCCGAGTGGACAGAAGTTCAAATACCTACATCAACAACAAAGCTACAGTACTGGACAATGTACTTCGATGGTTCTCTACGGATCAGCGGCGCCGGGGCCAGCATCGTACTGATGTCCCCTACCGGCGAAAAACTCAAGTACGTCCTCCAAATGCACTTCCCGGCTTCCCACAACGTCGCCGAGTACGAGGCACTTATCCACGGGCTCTGCATTGCTGTATCACTCAGCATCCGCCGACTGGTTGTGCGAGGAGATTCTCAACTCGTGGTAAACCAAGTCATGAAAGACTGGACATGCCTCGACGACACAATGGCGGCATACTGCCAGGAGGTCCAGAAGCTGGAAAACAATTTTGATGGGCTGGAGATAACACATGTCCTAACGACAATACAATGATGCTACAGACGAATTGGCCAACATGGGATCTAAGCGAGAAGCGGTCCTGACAGGGATCTTTGTCGAGCAACTTATGGAGCCATCAGTCAAGAAGAAACTAGTGCTAGAGCAGTCGGGAGGTGAACCTACTGGACAAGACTGGCGGACTCCTGTTCTCAAATTCCTCCTGGACAATGAACTCCCAGAAGATCGCAGTCAAGCCGAACAGATCAAACATTGAAGCAAGAGTTTCCTAGTCGTGGGAGAAGACCTGTATCGAAGGAGTGCATCTGGTGTCCTCATGCGCTGCGTCACCACCAAGGAGGGCAAGCAGATTTTGCAATGGATCCACTCTGGAATATGTGTCAACCATGCCGCATCTAGGACGTTCGTCGGAAAGGCTTACCGGCAAGGATTTTTCGGGCCAACAGCAGTAACGGATGCTAAAGACATTGTTCATACATGCGAGGGTTGCCAGTTCTACGCAAGACAAACCAATCTCCCAGCCCAAGAACTCCAAACAATCCCAATTTCTTGGCCCTTTGCAGTATGGGGGCTTCACATGGTCGGGCCTTTCCAGAAAGTGCCAGGAGGGTTCACACACTTGTTCATCGCAGTGGATAAATTCACGAAGTGGATTGAGGCAAAACCCATTGCTACCAGAACAGTGGCATGAGCAAAGGACTTCATCATGAGTATATTATACCGATTTGGGGTCCCTAACCACTACTAACTTCTGACCCTTATACCACGCTTTTTTGTCGCAACGGTGAGATTTGGTTGCAACAAGGGTTGTTATCGCAACGATTTTCACTTTTGGTTGCGATAGATTGGATTTTTGCCACGAAGATTGTTTCGTGGCCCTAAGTATGGAGATCGTTGCGAAAAGTAAGTGTTATTGAAACAAATTATTGAATGGTTGCAATAAGTGATTCCTGTTGCCATGATTTGATTTGCGTTCCGGGCAAGTTTATTGTCGTTGCAATACTAAGGTGATATTGCAACTCTTTATATGATGGTTGCAATAGCCCGTCTATGTCGCAACGAATATGTTTCGTTGTATATAATAGTCGCTTGCGTTGCAAAAAAGTGGTACATATAGCAATGAAAAAAATAAATCGTTGCAATCACTACGGTTGCAACGATTATGGTTTCGTTGTATGTAATAGTTTCATTCGTTGCAAAAAGGTTGTACATATAGCAATGAAAAATTACATCGTTACAATACCTAAGGTTCTCCACTTTAATGGTTACATAAAAAATTAAAAAAAACACCACCAGCAAGTTTCGAACCTAAGACCTCAGAGTTAAGAAGATAGGCGCCTACCATTAGACCATGTATGTGTTTGTGTTTCTAATAGCTAGCGTATCCTATACAAATTAATGTAGACCCGTTTATGTATTGGAACGCCAAACTAGCAACGGTTGCAAATGATACTATTGCCACGCCACGACAACCGTGGCAATACCATATCATCTCTTCCAACGAATAAAAAAGCGTGGCAAATGATACTTTTGCCACGCCACAGCGATCGTGGCAATAATGTATACTCTCTTGCAACAAATAAAATTGCGTGGCAAATGGTTTACTTGCCACGGCATAACGGTCATGGCAACAACACCTTAGGCAACAAAATTCTAGCGTGGCAACAAAATTCTATTGCTACGCTATCGCTCGTTGCATTTACCACCTGTTGCTATGAAGACGAGCGTGGCAAGTGCTCGTATTGCCACGCCAGTGAATGTTACGATAACGTCCTATTGCCATGCTTGGCAACGGACAGCTATGGTTGCAAGAAAAGCTAACTCTTGCAACGCCAAACTAGCAATGGTTGCAAATCTTATTGCAACGTGACTTTTTGCAACCATTGGCAACGAATGCGATTTGGTGGCAAGAACTACCTTTTGCAACCAAATTGGGCCTATTGCAACGTTTTCTCATCGTTGCGCAAGGGTTAAAAGTTTGTAGTGAACCGCATCATCATGGACAATGGTACTCAATTCACGGGCGGCATGTTTTAAGATTTCTGTGACGAATTTGGCAACAAGATCTGCTATGCGTCTGTGGCACACCCGCGGAGCAATGGGCAGGTTGAACGTGCCAATGGTATGGTCTTACAAGGTATCAAGGCCAGGATATTCGACCGACTACAACCATATGCGGGCCGGTGGGTACAAGAACTCCCATATGTTCTCTGGTCTCTTAGAACCATGGTTAGTCGGGCAATAGGGCAATCCCCTTTCTTTCTAGTTTATGGGGCCGAGGCTATGCTACCAACCGAGTTAGAGTTTGGCTCTCCGCGAGTTCGGGCTTACTTAGAAGACACTTCAAATAATACCCGATTGGTCGAACTAGATCAATTGGAAGAAGCAAGGGATATCGCAATCATCTAGTTGGCAAGGTATCTTCAAGGCCTGCGTCGCTACCACAATCGCAATGCCCATGGCCATGCCTTTTTGGTCGGAGATCTCATCTTGAGAAAAATACAAACCACCAAAGACATGCATAAACTATCCCTAATATGGGAAGGGCCGTTCATTATAGCTGAGGTCACACGGCCAGGCACCTACCGACTGAAGACCAAAGACGGTGCCCTCATTAGCAACTCATGGAATATAGAACAGCTACGTCCTTTCTATACCTGAGTTTTATACTTTTCCATGTGTACAGATTTCTCTGACTCACTACGCCGCTTGTTCCATCCAAGTAGTGAGTCAGGGGTTGCAGGTAGTATATGTGCTTTGTCAATAATATACGAGCCTGTTTTACTTAAGTTATGAAGTTTTGCAATGACTTTGCTATGTTTGCCCGAGTACAGCTTTCTGCAGTGAACGATTTTTATTAAGTTCC
The DNA here is from genome assembly GCA_003991445.1 of Oryza meyeriana var. granulata. Lineage (NCBI taxonomy): Eukaryota > Viridiplantae > Streptophyta > Magnoliopsida > Poales > Poaceae > Oryza > Oryza meyeriana. The sequence continues at coordinate 27,780 of RYFJ01001879.1, read as the reverse complement.
TAGTCGGGTAAAGCTAATGACAACTAAGTAATAATTCAGAGCTTGGCGGCATTGCACATATATTTACACATGTCTTTACAAAACTTCATATACACCCACTACATGATGGACTGTTTTTACATACCCAGGTCTCGGGTGATCACCTCTGCAATCGGCCTCGCTTTGGCTATCAGCTCCAACGCCTCCTCAGGTGTCATCTCCTCGGCGAATCCCTCCCTGATGGCTTTAATGTCTGCCCTAGGGTAGATGGACTTGGTCATCGCTAGGGTTTGGGCTACGCTGACAACAGTACGCTCATCCGAGTACCTCTTCAGGATACTCGGTGCTTCGTTAAGGCGCGCCTGCACCTGAGACACTGTGTTGGAGCTAGTTCCCACTTGACGAGGATCCATTACGTCAAGGAGCCCTTGCATGGACTTGGCAAGGATCTCTCGTGACTCCTTGATGACCTTTATATCCTCTGCAAAAGCCTGGAATTGGATTTGGGCATTGGCTCTAGCAGCTACCCAGGTTCACCAACAAGTAAACTTGTCAGGCAAACTGCAGACGAAGTACTTAATGGATTGGTTAAGATCATTGTCAGTGCAGAGACTTACTTTCGTAGTTGGCCTCACACTTAGCTTTGGCCTTCACCAGTTCAACCTTTTCCTTCTCGAGTTTGGTGTTGGCCTTCTTCAAGTCGGCCTTCTCTTTTTCAAGCTCAGCCACAGCCCTTGTTAGGTCCGACCTGTCGTTTTCGAGCCCAGCCTTGGCTTTCTTGGTCTCCTTCAGCTGGACTTCTCCCTCTGTTCGGGTCTTCAACTCGGCTTCAAGGTCTACACATCATAATAGTCAAGCACTCAACATGGCAGTCAAGACACAACTGGGCAGTCAGGAAACAACACAGCTGGAGAAATATACTAAGGGATCGGTCAGGGAGACATTCTTGAAACTTACTTCCAATCTTCTTGGCTTGGTCCCAATTCTCGGTCCTGAGCTGATTAACGGCCTCCCTCAGCCAAGATTCGCTCTACTGGCTGCGCCCTTCTACTTCGGCTTTTAAAGCCCGGAGCTGGTCTAATTCTTGGAGCTGGGGGGCAACCCTGGTCAGGACCTCGTTCATCCTCTCTGAGCGGTCAACCAGTTTCTACTCAGGGAGAAACAGTGCGAGGTGAATTCAAGCATTAGAACACTCATGCAAGGAGGACTACCAAGATTCCAATACGACAAGATTCATACCTTAAACCCCTAGGACGCAGCGATTGTGGCGTGAAGCAAGTCTTCACGCTCCTTTTCCACTGCGACATCGTCATGCTTATAACTCGTCGCGGTTCCGTCAGGGGCCGTCCAGTGGAACATCCTCAGGAACTTGCCGGGAGGGGCTTCGAGCCTGGGGAGATCCGGCCTTTTCAAAGGCGGTGACGACAATGATGACGACGACGATGACGACGGTGATGAGGACGGCAACGGGGTCCTGGCCCTCAGCTCGGCAGCCTCTGGGGCCTCGGGGGCTAGCTCAGGGACTAGAGCGACATCCTCGACAACCGCCCCTTGTCAGTTGGTGTTGGCGGCCCTGCAGTCGGGATGGTCTCAGTTTCTGCAACCAGGACCGTTGCTGCCTCAGCAGGTGTGCTCACCGACGCTGGCTCGGCTGGGGCTGGCTCGACGACGGCGGTAGCCGGAGCGGCCTCCTTGAGATCAATGTCCGCTCGCTTCCTACATAACGAGTCCAAACATCAAACAAGATTTCCAGAAGATCTAGAGCAACTTACCTCTTGGAGAACTTAAGCCACTGTCCGGGTGATCCAGAGGTGGGCACTGGAGGGCCGCTAGCTGTCGGGCCTGAGGGCATGGTGGTCGGTGGTGGTATTTCTACGCTGGTTGGCCCTGCTCGTGCTGGGGCCGGCTGGGGTGCCCGAGTACTCGTCGGCGCCATTCTTGGGCTCAATGTTACTGAGGCTGGCAGCACTGGACTTGGCCTTGTACTCGGCAACACTCGTATTGGGCTCGATGATGATGAGCTCGATTGTGCTGGTCCTAGCCTAGGACTCGGTGGCCTGGGGCCTGTACCGGTGGTGTCCTTTTGTCGATGCTTCGCACCGGCAATAAAACTATGGGGCTACTCGGCGAGGGTGAATTCGGTGGATTGCAGAGGAACACAGAAGGTTTATACTGGTTCAGGCCCTCGATGTGAGGTAATACCCTACGTCCAGTTGAGGTGTTATTCCCCTGAGGTGTTTGATGATCGGTGATCTTCTTGTCCTTGCCCTGAGGGGCGCCCTGCCTCCCTTTATATATTAGGGGACAGGGGTACATGATAAGGATCCCAGCCGGATACGGCCAAGGGATTTCCTTCTTAGAGATAGAGTCCTATCCGACTAAGACTACGCTTTCTTATGATAATCTACTACGCTTTCCTGAGTAGATTACTACTGGTATTTCAAACTCTTTGGTATCATGTCAACCGGAATAAATTTTATAGTCTTGCCGAGTAGGAGACTACTCGTACGTAGGACTCTTTGACTTCATGTCAGTCGGAATATGTGTTTATAGTCTTGTCGAGTAGAATGCTACCAGTATATAGGACTCTTCAGCGTCATGTCAGCTAGAAAAAGGGGTTTATAGTCTTTTCCGATTGGCGTCCCACTCAGAAGTTAGACTCCTCCGCATCATGTCAGCGGGAAAAGATATTTATAGTCTCTCCCGAGTAGTGCACTACTCGAAAGTTAGACTCTTCCGCATCATGTCAGAGGGTAAGATGTTGCTCATGGCAACTAATGGCCACGCATGTAGGCCGAGTACCACTTTATGAAAATAAATCCATGGTGTGGTTAGGCATACCCGAGAAAGATACCTGCATCTCCAATTTTAATGAAGACCAGCTCGTGATCCTTGTAAGGATGTATCCTCGAGACCTGGTGGATAAAACAGATACCCAAATATATATGTTTTAGCAATAAGGCTCTCATGAAGCATATCTGTTTACCTCATCGGCTCTTGTCAGTAGCACCAGCACTATAATTTCAACTCAGCCTGCGGGTGGCCCACATGGAGCATGCTAGTGTAGGAACTCATATCTTGGTGGCCCAGTGCTGACTGTGTAGGCCCAAGCCCATCATAGTCGGCATCGGCTCTATAAAAGTAGGGAGAGAGAAAAAGATTTCTTCATCTTCCCCAAATCAGCCAACCGCTTCGTCTTCCACCTTCGCGCCCAACTTTTCGCCTCCCGCCTGGCTAGGGTTAGCTGCTGCCATTCCCCACCCGAACTCGGGCGATTCCAATCCTCTTCGTTTGATCCAAGCCCCCGATTTGCTTTTCCTCAAATCTCACCGCCTCCAGTCATGCCGAAAGCGTTGGATCTTGCGGGGGCACTGGGGAGTTCTTGGCCGATTTCGGATTGTGGCTCGGTGAAGCTGAGGCAGCTGGAGAGCGAACTGAAGTTGCCTAGTCAGGAGGTGATTCGCTAGCGGTCGGCTAGGGATGAGTCGAGCCCAAATCCCCGACCTGGTGAAACAGTAGTTTTCGCCTCTTTTTTTGATCAAGGCTTGTGCCTTTCATCTTCTAATTTTCTTCCGCCGCATCCTTGACTTCTATAAGCTAGAGTTGGTGCATTTGAATCCCAACTCGATTCTCCAGATCTCTATCTTTGTCACTCTGTGCGAGCGCTATTTGGGTGTGGAGCCTCATTTCAATTTCTTTAGGCATTTGTTCCACATTAAACCTCAGCCCTCCAAGAATAGCATCAGTGTGATTGGGGGGGCTGGTCTTCAGTTGAGGAGTGATAGAAAAAAGTCATATCTTGATCTTCCCTTGAAATCCTCCTCGAAGGGCTGGCACAAGGACTGGTTCTATTGTGCAGATCTGGCTCCCTCCTTGCGGCCATTCACCGGCTCGCTGCCGGTAGTTTTGCCGAATTGGTCGGAGGACCCGACCTATGAAGAGATGGGTCAAGTGCACCAACTGCTGATGAAGCTGGATAATTTCAAGAAGGCCGGCCTGACTGGTCCCTAGGTGGCCAGGCGGTTCCTGACTCGGCGCTTCTAGCCCCTGAAGCTGAGGAGCGCGTTTGGCTGGGATTACCAGGGAAAACATGACCCTGACCGGGTCAGCCGGGAATCGGCCGATGAGCGGAAGGTGACGGAGACCCTGTTCGGATACTTCTCCAGTGGGGTAATTGAGACCGTGGACAAGAAGAGATGCATTGCGTCTTACAGGCGCAGCTGGCCCCGGTCCGAGGTAAATCCGTCTTCCATTCGTAGCGCATGCCCGTCGACTCGGATGTCTATGTCCCCGGCAGTATATGATGTATCTTGTTGAATTTCTTGTAGTGGTGCGTGGAGTTTGATGAGGACTCCCGCCCGTTGTCGGCCGTCGTGTCGAAGAAGAGGCCGAGAAGTCCCTCTGCTACCCAACTCGACTCCAAGAGAGCAGGGAAGAAGCCGATATTATATCAGGGCGAGGGAGCCATGACGGCGTGTGCCGTGGCCGGAAGCCTGAAGATAAAGGACGCCGTCGCCGCAACGCCCAAGCGGTCAAGTCCCATGTTGAGACCTGCAGGTTTGAGCCGGACGTTGTCGAGCCCGGCCGCGGCGCCACCGAGGGGCCGGCTAGAGCAGACGCCGCCAGGGGCGGACGCGCCCAAGCCGACCACATCGGAGTCGGGGCCGACTTGGGTTGATGCGCCGCCGCCGACTGCGACGCTGACCAGGCCGACTGCTGGAGCTAGCGCTCCTCCGGGGACCGGGTCACCCGGCAAGAAGCTGAAGTTCTCCAAGAGGTGCGCTACTCCGAGTCTTGTGAAATCCTTGTGTGTTGAAGCAGTGTCGTGATGCATTGTTTCATCGTGCAGGAAGCGGGCCGATATCGATCTCAAGGAGGTCGACCCGACCGCTCCCCTTGATGGGCCTGCCCCAGCCGAGCCGGCGGCCACGGACACACCTGTTGAGCCGGTGGCTAGCCTGGTCACGGAGACCGAGGTGGTCCCGACTGCAGGGTCGCTGCCGCCACCCGACCGAGAGGCGGCTGCTGAGGCTGAGGCCCCAGCCCCTGAAGCGTCGCTCGTCACGGAGGCCGTGGCCGGAGCCCCTGAGCAGGTCCCTGAGGTCGCGGGGGATGGCGGCGCTGAGGCCAGGACCCCATTGTCGTTGTGGTCATCGTCATCGTCATCGCCGCCGCCGGAGATCCCGCATCTGCCCCGGATCGAAGCTCCTCCACGTGTGATGCCCCGGACATTCACATGGACAACTCCTGATGGGACAGCGAAGAGCTTCAGGTTTGATGAAGTCGTCGCGAGGAGAGAGCGCGAAAGCTTGCTTCACGCCGCCATCAGCGGGTCCAAGGGAGTCGCGGTATGATTCCTGTGGTAGAGCCTTGGCAATCTTCTTGTTTTGACGTCTGACTCCGTCCTTGATTTGTCTCTTATCCTGAGCAGAAGCTTGCCGACCGCAATGAGGTGATGATGGAAATCTTGGTCGAGGTGGCTCCCCACCTTGCAGAACTGGAGCAGCTCCGGGCATTGAAGGCCAAGATGGAGGAGCGTCATGCGGGGAGGGAGGCCTGGCTGAAGAGTGGCGCCGATCAGCTCAGGGCGGAGACATGGGCCCTAGCCGGAAAGATCAGAGGTAAGATCCCCAAATATATCTTCCCGACCAAACCGTTGATGCATTCATCCAGCTACGTTGTTCCCGACTGCCCAGTTATGTCATGGCTGCACGGTTGAGCTCTTGGCTAATCTGTGGTGCAGCCCTCGAAGCGGAGTTGAAGACCCGAATAGAGAGGGAATCACAGCTGAAGGAAGCCGAAGAAGCCAGGGCCGAGCTTGAGAAGGTCAAGGCTGACCTGACAAAGGCCAACACCGAGCTTGACCGGGAGAAGGCCGAGTTGGAGGAGACCGTCGCCAAGCTCGGTAAGGAAAAAGCTGAGCTGGAGAAGACCGTGGCCGGGTGGGAGGCCGACTACGAAAGTAAGTCCTCAACCCGACAGCGATCTTAGCCAATCCATTAGTCGTTCCGTCTGTATCCGAATCTGACAAGTTTACTTGCCGGCGGACCTGGGCAGACATGAGAGCCAATGTCCGGGCCTAGTATCGGTTCTATATAGAGGAAATAAGAGTGATCAGGGAGTCACGGGAGGCCCTCGTCGGGTCCGTGAAAGGGCTCCTTGACCTCATAGATCCCCGCCCTGTGGGGATCAGTTGCAGCAGAATCCCCCAGATAGAGGCGTGTCTTGAGGATGCACTGAGTGCCTTGAAAAAGTACTCGGATGAGCATGTTGTCACCGGCGTGGCCTAGACCCTGGCGATGACCAAGTCCATCTACCCAAGGGCGGATATTGAAGCCATCGGGGAGGGGTTTGCCGAAGAGACGACGCTCGAGGAGGCGCTGGAGCTGATTGCCTGGGCGAAGCCGACTGCTGAAATAATTACCCAAGACCTGGGTCTATAAGGGCAACATGTTATGTAGTCGGTGTATATAGACTTTTGTTAAACAAGCATGTGTAAATATGTGTGCAGTGCCGCCAAGCTCATTACTCAGTCGTCATTAGTTTTACTCGACCGTGTAGTATGCACCGAGTTAGTCTGTCAGAACATAATAAAAACATTCAAAGTAAGAAGCTGTACTCGGGCAAACGTGACAGTCGTAGTAAGGCTTCATAACCGAAGTAAGATAAGCTCGTATGTTATTGACAGGACACATATATACATGCAGCCCCCGACTCACTACTCGGTTGATACAAGCGGCGTAGTGAGTCAGAAGAACTGTACACATGAAAATTATAGAACTCAGGTATAGAAAGGACGTAGCTATTCTATGTTCCATGAGTTGCTGATGAGAACGCCGTCTTTGGTCTTCTGTCGGTAGGCGCCTGGCCACGTGACCTCGGCTATAATGAATGGCCCTTCCCAGATTGGGGATAATTTATGCCTGTCTTTGGTGGTTTGTATTTTCCTCAGAACGAGATCCCCGACCAAAAAGGCGCGGCCACGGACATTGCGATTGTGTTAGCGACGTAGGCCTTGAAGATACCTTGCTGACTGGATTGTTGCGGTGTCTCTTGCTTCTTCCAGCTGATCTAATTCGACTAGTCGGGTATTGTTGGAGTCATCTTTTGAGTAAGCCCGGACTCGCGGAGAGCCGAACTGTAACTCTGTAGGTAGCATAGCCTCGGCACCATAGACTAGAAAGAAAGGGGATTGTCCTGTTACCTGACTAACCGTGGTTCTAAGAGACCAGAGAACGGATGGGAGTTCTTGTACCCACCGGCACGCATATGGTTGTAGTCGGTCGAATATCCTGGCCTTGATGCCTTGTAAGACCATACCGTTGGCTCGTTCGACCTGCCCGTTGCTCCGCGGGTGTGCCACAGATGCGTAGCAGATCTTGATGCTGAAATCGTCGCAGAAGTCTTGGAATACGGCAGCCACGAACTGAGTACTGTTGTCGGTGATGATGCGGTTAGGGACCCCAAACCGGTATAGTATACTCATGATGAAGTCCTTTGCTAGTGCCACTGTAATTGTTGCGACGGGGTTAGCCTCAATCCACTTGGTGAATTTATCCACCGCGACGAATAAATGTGTGAACCCTCCTGGCGCTTTCTTCAAAGGCCCGACCATGTCGAGCCCCCATACTGCAAATGGCCAGGAAATGGGGATAGTTTGGAGTTCCTGGGCTGGGAGATTTGTTTGTCTTGCGTAGAACTGGCAACCCTCGCACTTGCGAACGATGTCTTTGGCGTCTGTTACTGCTGTGGGTGTGGGTGCCATGGGCCCCGGGTACCTCATGACAAGCATATGGGCCACTCGGATAGAGGATGGGCCTAGCCTTGTAATTAGAGATATAGCTAGATTCAGCAGACTTCGCCTTGTATAGAAAGGAATATACAGTCCTAGTCGGGTGCGTTATATCTCTAAGGGGAGATCTCCTAGTCGTAATCCGATGGGGACTCCTACCTTGTAACCCTGTCCCCCAGTATATAAGGGGAGGCAGGGTGCCCCATGAGGGCAGAAGAGCACTCATAAGCTCACGGCCATATGGTTCATCAGAATCACCACCATAATTGCTCAAAGGAATACATATAAACTAGACGTAGGGTATTACCTCACATTGAGGGCCTGAACCAGTATAAAATCTCCCTGTGTTCCTTTGCAATCCACCGAGTTTCCATCCGCCGAGTAGCCCCATATATTTATTGCCGGTGTAAAACATCGACAGTTGGCGCGCCAGGTAGGGGCTTCGACGCGATCTACATCTACAAGCTCGATGGATCCAGCAACCAAAGTCGACGGCGGCAAACTCTCCCCCGGAGATACAATCGCATTCAGAAGCCTCGACTTCATCGCCGACCAGATCGGCAATCTCACCTCGGCCGACTCGGACTCGATCCGATCTGCCAAGGAACCAGCCGACTCCGCGCCAGTCGGCCTACACGATGCTGCAGCAATCTCTCACGACATGCCGCGGCGATCTCCCATACGCCCAAGTCCAGGGACAACTCTTTCTTTCGGTGTTTGACTCGGACTCGGTTTTGAGCCGGCCGAGATCGGGCCAAAAAAGGAAGAGATCGTCAATTTCCCGTTCGGACTCGGCGACGCCGTGGATATCTACAATCTACATCCAACGCAGCAAACCCGATCCTCTGGAGTTTGACTCGGATACGGTCTAGAGCCGCTCGAGATCGGATCTAGGGAGGTTGGAGTTATAATCAACCCCATCAACTACTCCGACTACGACTCTCAGTCGGACTACGACTCTCAGTTGCATTCCGACCCCAAGTCGGACAACAGTTTGGCAAGCTTCTCCCCACCACGAGAAATCTTCAAGGCATCCAAAGGCTCTACTCCTACTCAGGAATCACGCCGACTATGCGAGCAGCAAGAGGAGGAAGCCTGCCGACTGCGAGAACAACAGGAGGAAGAAGCAAGACGCCTGCACGCCCGCAACGACGGCCTACGCAGGGCTGGGTGAACCGCTCGGCAACAAACCCTCCAAACAAAAGTCGGCGACCACGACGTCTTCATCACGCCACAACAGAACGTCGTGGCCGCCGCAACCCTACTGGACACGGTCCAACTTGGGCCTGAGCACCAGGCCACCCCGACGATCGCAAAGATTAAAGCCCTGCTTACTGCTGCTGCATGTCAGCAGCACCAACAGTCGGGTGATACCCTCATACCGACCAACCGGTCGGCATCCCCAATGGCAGTCTCGTCTACCTCAAAGCGACGCCGAGCGGTCGGCTCTAGTCGGCTGCACACGGAGTCACGCCAAACGTCACTCGGCAACCCAAACAACAACCGGCAACGTCGAAGTGACCGTCGGGACAACCGGGATCTCCGAGGCCAACTATGGCGCGATCTTCGGCAGCACACCAATGCTCGGCGCCGCGAACGAGAAGAGGACGAGCAACGCCAACTGGAAGACGAGAACGAGCATTTCGGCCTCCACCACGAGCGGTTTTGCCGCCATAGTCGGGGTCGGAGTCCTCATGAAGACGAAGGCATACCGGCCTTCACTCAGGAGCTACAACAGGTCGACTGGCCGTCGAGTTTCAAGCCTACAGGCATCAACAAATACGATGGCAAGACCAATCCCGAGTCCTGGCTTACGGTCTACACTCTGGCGATTCGAGCAGCTGGGGGAAATCAGAAAGTCATGGCTAACTACCTCCCAGTCACTTTAGCCAACTCAGCGAGGACATGGCTAACAGGACTTCCCAAGCAATCAATCGGCTCCTGGGGAGAACTCCGGGAACGCTTCATCGCCAACTTCCAGGGAACATACGAGAGGCCATCTTCCGAGCACGACTTATATCAGTTGCATCAAAGGAAGAATGAGTCTCTTCGTGACTTCATCAAGAGGTTCTCTGAGATGAAAAATTCGATCCCAAACGGCAAGGATGAGGTCGTCATCGCCGCCTTTCGAAAAGGAGTCAAAGACACCTCGTTCATCGACAAATTCACACGGAAGCCTCCCAACTCTGTCAAGGCTTTATTCGACATGGCGAACAAATACGCCGACTCAGCCCACGCTGTTGCTGAGGCCCTTGAAGATAAAAAGGCATCCTGACAGAAGAAGCGGGAGGGCACCAACGACGCGGTCCCGACTAAAGCCGGGAATCGCAAACGCAAGTCAGACAGCTTCATTGTGGCAGTCGGTCACAATCGTCTTCGACTTTCAACAGCTGAAGATTATCAGAACAACAAGTGACATGCTCGGGGGCTCACAAGCTCAAACGCAAGGATGGCATCCCCACTCCGAAATACCGAACAGCTAAGTCGCTTCCTGATAAATATTTCTTCACTTGGCTTTACCAATGCCGCAGCCGCTTATTTGGTAGCAGCCACCAAGATATGAGTTCCTACAGTAGCATGCTCCATGTGGGCCGCCCGCAGGCTGAGTTGAAATTATAGCGCTGGTGCTACCCATAGGAACCGATGAGGTAAACAGATATGCTTCATGAAAGCCTTACAAGGATATATGTTTGGGTATCTGTTTTATCCACCAGGTCTCGAGGATATATCCTTACAAGGATCACAAGCTGGTCTTCATTAAAATTGGGGATGCAGGTATCTTTCTCGGGTACACCTGACCACGCCGTGGATTTATTTTCATAAAGTGGTACTCGGCATACATGCGTGGCCACCAGTTGCCATGAGTAACATTATTCCAGCCGACATGACGCTGAAGAGTCTAACTTTCTAGTAGTGCACTACTCGGGAGAGACTATAAATTTCTCATTCCCGCTGACATGATGCAGAGGAGTCTAACTTCCGGGTGGGACGCCACTCGGGAAAGACTATACACCTCTTTTCCAGGTGACATGAAGCTGAAGAGTCCCATATACGAGTAACATCTTACTCGGCAAGACTATAAACGCATATTCCGACTGAGATGAAGTCGAAGAGTCCCACATACGAGTAGTTCCCTTCTCGGCAAGACTATAAATTATATTCCGGTTGACACGATACCGAAGAGTCTCATATACCAGTAGTATACTACTCGGGAAAGACTACAAGGTTAAAGATCTTTGACTTTACGTTTAATTGTCTTCACAATTAAGCACAAAGTCGGGGGCTACACCTAATAGGTGCGCCTATTCGGCGCACACTATTCCTACATCTACATGGAGCCCTTCATAGCCTCGCTGCCAGCTGACATGAAGCAGGACTCAGGAGAAGCAGCACTCAGACAAAGAGCACTCGGGAGCAATGCACTCGGGAAGACTTCACCGTGGAGGATGAGCACTTGGCATCAGCTGTGACTCAACTATGAAGGTCTCGGGGGCTACTGTGGGTGCCATGGGCCTCGGGTACCTCATGACAAGCATATGGGCCACTCGGATAGAGGATGGGCCTAGCCTTGTAATTAGAGATATAGCTAGATTCGGCAGACTTCGCCTTGTATAGAAAGGAATATACAGTCCTAGTCGGGTGCGTTATATCTCTAAGGGGAGATCTCCTAGTCGTAATCCGATGGGGACTCCTACCTTGTAACCCTGTCCCCCAGTATATAAGGGGAGGCAGGGTGCCCCATGAGGGCAGAAGAGCACTCATAAGCTCACAGCCATATGGTTCATCAGAATCACCACCATAATTCCGCAAAGGAATACATATAAACTGGACGTAGGGTATTACCTCACATTGAGGGCCTGAACCAGTATAAAATCTCCCTGTGTTCCTTTGCAATCCACCGAGTTTCCATCCGCCGAGTAGCCCCATATTTTTATTGCCGGTGTAAAACATCGACAGTGGGCCAGAAAAATCCCTGCCGGTAAGCCTTTCCGACTAATGTCCTGGATGCGGCGTGGTTGCCACATATGCCCGAGTGGATCGAATGCAGGATCTGCTTGCCCTCCTCGGTGGTGACGTAGCGCATGAGGACACCGGATGCGCTCCTTCGGTATAGGTCTTTCCCGACTAGTAGAAAGCTTTTGCTTCGACGCTTGATCTACTCGGCTTGACTGCAATCTTCTGGGAGTTCATCGTTCAGGAGAAATTTGACAACAAGAGTCCTCCAGTCTTGACATATGTGCAGCACCTCATCTGTGGCCAGGGTAGGCTCGCCTCCCGACTACTCCGGCGCCGGTTTCTTCTTGACTGATGGCTCCATGAGTTGCTCGACAAAGATTCCAGTCAGAACTGCTTCTCGCTTGGATCCCATGTTTGCCAGCTCGTCGGCCGCGTCGTTGTATTGACGCAGGACGTGTGTGATTTTCAGCCCGTCGAACTTGTTTTCCAACTTGCGGACCTCCTGACAGTATGCCGCCATAGTGTCGTCGAGACAGTTCCAGTCTTTCATTACTTGGTTTACCACGAGTTGAGAATCCCCGCGCACAACCAGTCGACGTATGCCGAGTGATATAGCTGTGCGGAGCCCGTGAATGAGTGCCTCGTACTCGGCAACGTTGTGGGAAGCCGGGAAGTGGATTTGTAGGACGTACTTCAGTTTTTCGCCGGTGGGGGACGTCAATATGACTCCGGCCCTGGCGCCGCTGATCCGCAGAGAACCGTCGAAGTACATTGTCTAGTACTCTAGCTTTGTTGTTGGTGTTGGGAGTTGAACTTCTGTCCACTCGGCTACGAAGTCGACTAGAGCTTGAGATTTAATTGCTGTCCGTGGCTGAAAGGTGATGTCGAATGCCATCAACTCGAGTGCCCATTTAGCGATTCGGCCGGTGGCCTCGCGATTATGAAGGACATCCCTGAGTGGAAATGCTGTGACTACCGTGACTTGGTGTGCTTGAAAATAATGCACCAGCTTCCGGATTGTGATCAGTAGGCCATATAGCAGCTTCTGGACCTGCGGGTATCTCGTTTTGGAGTCGACAAGGACCTCGCTGATGAAGTAGACTGGCCGTTGTATTTTTTGAATATGATCCTGTTTGGATCGCTCAACCACCAGCACCGTGCTGACTACTTGTGTTGTTGCCGCTAGATATAGCATTAGCGGTTCCTAGGGCAGAGGTGACGCCAACACGGGGGGTGATGTGAGGAATTGTTTGAAGTCTTCAAAGGCTTGTTGGGCTTCCGGAGTCCATTGGAAATTGTCGGCCTTTTTGAGTAGCTTGAAGAAGGGCATGCCCCGTTCGCCCAGTCGGGAGATAAACCGGCTGAGTGCCGCCATGCAGCCTGTCAGCTTCTGGACATCTTTGAGGTTGGTCGGGGGTGCCATGTTCTTGATGGCGTTGACTTTCTCTGGGTTAGCCTCGATGCCGCGATGCGAGACAATGAAGCCGAGTAACTTTCCGGATGGCACATCGAAGGCGCACTTTTTCGGGTTCAACTTCATCTTGAATCTTCGAAGGTTTTGGAAGGTTTCTTCCAAGTCAGCGATGAGGTCTTCTTTGGACTTGGTCTTGATCACCATGTTGTCGACGTAGGCTTCCACGTTGCGCCCGATCTGAGTGTGCAGACACCACTGAATAGCCCGTTGATAGGTTGCGCCCGTGTTCTTCAGACCGAACGGCATTGTGATATAGCAATACGCTCCAAACGGCGTGATGAAAGATGTCTTCAAGCAGTCTTCCTCCCTCAGGCTAATTTGATGGTATCCTGAGTAGCAGTCGAGAAAGCTGAGTAGGTCGCACCCGGCCATGGAGTCAACCACCTGATCTATCCTGGGAAGACCAAATGGGTCCTTGGGGCACGCCTTGTTGAGATCGGTGTAGTGGACGCACATGCGCCATTTACCGTTTTTCTTCCGGACCAGAACTGGGTTTGCCAGCCAATCCGGGTGGTAGACCTCCTTGATGAACCCGGCTGCGAGGAGCTTGGTAATTTCCTCCTGAATAGCATCTTTGCGGTCTTGAGCGAAGTGCCGCAGCCGTTGCTTGACTGGCTTGGCGTCTGTCTTCACGTTTAGGGCGTGCTCGATCACCTCCCTTGGTACGCCCGGCATGTCGGACGGTTTCCACGCGAAAATATCCTTGTTGGCTTGGAGGAAGGTGACGAGCGCGTCTTCCTATTTGGGGTCGAGTCCGGTCCCGACTAGAGCAGTCTTGGAGGGGTCAGAAGGGTCCAGGGGGATCATCTTCGTGTCAGAGTCCGCTGAAATTCCCGACTTCGCTGCTTTTTTCGCCGGAACTTGATCTTGCTCGACCTCTGTTGTGACGGCTTGCCGAATGCTATTGCGCCCGACTGCCGCCTCTTGTGATTGAGCCAGTTCGCAGCTCTCCTTGTCGCAGGTGAAGGCTTGCTTGATGTCGCTGCGGAGGGAGAGGACTCCTGCTGGCCTAGGCATCTTCGGCACCATGTATGTATAGTGCGGTATCGCCATGAATTTGGCGAGTGCCGATCGTTCGAGTATCGCGTGGTTCGTGGTCTCGAAGTCGGCCACCTCGAAACAGACGTTTTCCATGCGGAAGTTATCCCGCGTGCCGAAGGTTACCGGCAAGGTTATCTGCCTGAGTGGAGTTGATGACAGGCCAGGAATTATCCCATGGAAGGGCGCAGTGCTCGGCCGTAGTTCTGAACGAGGAATCTTCATCTCGTCCAAAGTCTTGGCGAACAGAATATTGAGCGCGCTACCTCCGTCGATGAGGGTTTTCTTCAGCCTGATGTTTCTGACGACCGGGTCCAGGACAAGTGGATAGCGTCCTGGGTGGGAAACCCGATCTGGGTGATCTGCGCGATTAAAGGTGATGGCCATCTCTGACCAGCACAGGTATTGGGGGGTGTCCGTCGTGGAGACCGTGTTGATGTCACGTGCTGAAAGCTTCTGTTTGCGTTTGGACTTGTACGCGAGTGGCCCCCCGAAGATATGGTTGAGCTCGGCTTGAGGATCTTGGAAATCATCAGTCAGACTCGAGTCTGGCTTGTCTTTGTCCTTGTCGGCGCCAGACGATGAAGCCTGCTCGGAGGCAAACTTCTTGAGCATGTAGCAGTCTTTGGCCGCGTGCTTGCCCTTGGGGTGAAAGGGGCATGGCCCGCTCATGACTTTCTGGTAGTCGTTGTTCCATTGGGGCCATGACCGACTGCGCTCCATGTTGGCCACCTCGTTGTCCAACTTCCGCTTGCGGCTGCCAGACTTATTTTGAGACGGCTCGTTGTCGGCTTTCGCCTTTTGGTCTTTCTATCGGGGCTCCTTCTTCTCATCGAGGGCCTCAGCGACCGCCTCGGCCGAGTCGGTGTATTTGTTGGCCATGTCGAAGAGCGCCCGGACCGTGGATGGTGGCTTCCGAGTGAATTTTGCGATAAGCGGAGCGTCTTTTACCCCCTTGCGAAAGGTGGCGATGACGGCCTCGTCTTTGACAGTTGGAATTTGGTTGCGCTTCTCGAAAAACCTTTTGATGAATTCGCGCAAAGACTCGTTTTTCTTCTGGTGCAGTTGATAAAGATCATGCTCCGAAGCGGGTCTGTCGTAGGTCCCCTGGAAATTAGCGATGAACCGCTCCCTGAGTTGTCCCCAGGAACCGATCGACCACCTCGGGAGGCCTGTCAGCCATGTCCTCGCTGAGTCGGCTAGCGCGACTGCGAGGTAGTTAGCCATGACTCTGCTGTCGCCCCTAGTAGCTCGAACTGCTAGGGTGTAAACGGTGAGCCAAGACTCGGGGTTTGTCTTGCCGTCGTACTTTTCAATCCCGGTGGGCTTAAAGCCAGTCGGCCAAAAGACGTCCTGTAGCTCCCGAGTGAAGGCTGGGATGCCTTCGTCTTCATGAGGGCTCCGACTCTGATCTTGGTGGTGCAGCCGCTCGTGGTGGAGACCGAAGCACTCGTTTTCGTCTTCCAGTCGGCGGCGTTCATCTTCTTCGCGTTCTTCACGTCGAGCGTTTAAGGTGTGGCAAAGGTCGCGGTGCAGTCGCACTTGGAGGTCTTGATTGGGTCGGCGATCGTACTGGCAATGCCGCCGGTTGTCATTGTTGGCGTTGCCGAGCGTGGTTTGCCGGGACTCTTCACATTGCCGACTGGAGCCGGCCGCCCAGCGTCGCGTTGATGCAGATGAGTCTGCCGCTGGAGAACCCGACCGGTTGGTCGGTATAACTGTGTCGCCCGACTGCTGTTGCTGCTAACAGGCAGCAGCTGTGATCATCGCCTTGATCTTAGTGATAGTCGCGGTGGCCTGGTGATCGGGCCCGAGCTAGAGTGTGTCTAGCAGAGTTGCTGCGGCCACAACGTTCTGTTGTGGGGTGACGAAGACATCGTGGTCGCCAATTTTGGTTTGGAGGATCTATTGCTGGGCGACTCGCCCAGCTTGGCGTAGCTCATCATTGCGGGCCTCGCGGTTGGCCTCCTCTTGTCGTAGTCGGCGTGCCTCCTTCTGTTGCTCCTCTTGTAGTCGGCATACCTCGGAAGGTGGTGTTGAAGCCATGAAGATCTCGTGGGAGACGAGGAAGCTTGCTAAATTAGAGTCCGAATTGGCGCTCGAACCGCTATCCGACTTAGTGTCGGACTCCAAATAGTTTATCGGAGTAAGAACGACTCCGAGCTCTCTAGATCCAATCTGAAATGGCGCTTGGCCGTGTCCAAACTGAATTGCTGGAGATCGGGTCTGCTACGCGGGATTTAGATGCGCAGCATCGCTGGAGCTGTGAGGGAGATTGACGACCTCTCCCCTTCTCGGCCCAACCCGGGCTGGCTCAAGGCCTAGCGCAAGTCGGACGCTGAAGGAGAGGGTTGTCCCGATGCTTGGCGATGTGAAGGACTGCCGCAGTAAGTCGGGGAAGGAGATCGCGTCGTCCTATGAGCCAACTGGCGCAATGTCGGCTAGTTCCTCGGCTGGCAAGATTGGGTCTGGCTCAGCCAAGGTGAGATTGCCGAGTTGATCGGCAATGAAGTCTAAGCTCCCGAAGGTAATTGCATCTCTGGGGGAGAACTTGTTGCTGTTGACTTTGTTGATTGAATCCATTGAATCTTCTGATGAGGAATTCGCCGGAGCCCCTACCTGGCGCGCCAACTGTCGATGCTTCGCACCGGCAATGAAACTATGGGGCTACTCGGCGAGGGTGAATTCGGTGGATTGCAGAGGAACACAGAAGGTTTATACTGGTTCAGGCCCTCGATGTGAGGTAATACCCTACGTCCAGTTGAGGTGTTATTCCCCTGAGGTGTTTGATGATCGGTGATCTTGTTGTCCTTGCCCTGAGGGGCGCCCTGCCTCCCTTTATATATTAGGGGACAGGGGTACATGATAAGGATCCCAGCCGGATACAGCCAAGGGATTTCCTTCTTAGAGATAGAGTCCTATCCGACTAAGACTACGCTTTCTTGTTATACAAGGCACAGCCTGCCGGGTGCTATCTTATCTCTAATTACATGGTTCGGCCCATCCTCTACCCAAGTGGCCCATGTACTAGTAATGAGGTACCCGGGGCCCATGGCCTCCACACCTTTATCTTCGGACTCCTGGCTGCAGCACTTGGCATCATAGCCTTCTTCTTGCCCTGATCTACAACAGGTCTCTTCCCTACTCTCTTGGAGTCGGGCTAGGCAGCAAAAGGACTCCTCGGCCTCTTCTTCGATTTCTTGGCCGACAGCATTCTGGAGTCATCATCAAAATCCTCACATGACTACAAGCAGTTCAACAATATATTTTACACATTCTGGAGCCAATCTAGGCATATATCTGCAAGCATTCACCACAGATGAACTACAAGACAACATTGGCAAGGGTTACCTTTGGGCGCGGCCTATTCGAGCTATAAGCCTCCACAGATCGCCTTGTATCTTCAGTTTTGACCACCCCGCTGGCAAAGAAATCCAGCAGGGTGTCGGTCACTTTGTACTTGTCTATCAGATTAGCATATTCCCGGCTGGGGTCACCTTTTCCCTTGTAGTCCCAGCCGAAGTGGCACCTCAGCTTCAGTGGCCTCATGCTCCGAGTCAAGAAACGTCTGGCCACCCATGGACCAGTCAACCTGGCTTTCTTCAACTTGACAATCCTTCTAGCAAGTTTGTGGACCTGCCCCATTTCTTCAGAGGTGGGCAGAGACGACCACTTGGCAATGACCACCGGGGGCAAACCCATGAAAGGGGGAAGGCTTGGCTCCAGATTAGAACAATAAAACCATCCCTTATGCCAGCCTTTGAGAGAAGATTTCAGAGGGATATTCATATAGGTCTTCTTCATCTCATTCCTGAGTTGGAAACCGGCCCCCCAATTACTTGGATTTTATTCTTGGAGGGCTAGGGCTTGATATGGAACAGATATCTAAAGAGATTCAAATGGGGTTCCACAGCTAGGAAGCATTCACAAAGAGTCACAAAAAGGGAGATTTGCAGAATTGAGTTCAGATTTAGATTCACCAACTCGAGTTCATAAAAAGTGAGAAGCTGGCAGAAGAACTTGGAAGAAGGAAGAGAAAGACCCCAATGGAAAAAAAGAGGCGAAAACGACGGTCTCACCCTCCTAGGGCTCTGGAACCATTTCCCATTCAGCCGGATGCCAGTTGATGGCATCGCGGCTCTGCAACCTCAATTGCTTCTCCAAGCGCTCCAGCTTGGACCGACCGCAATCCGAAGTCGGCCACGCCTCATCGGTCACCTCTGGGGACTCGCACACTCTCTGCATGGCTGGGGGTGAGGAGATTTGGGGAAAAGGCTGCCGGGGGCTTGGAATGGATGAGGAGGAGCGGAATCACCCGAGTTTCAGTGGGGAAGAGCGTGCAATGGCGAACCTGTTGACGCCGAAAACCCGCCGGGGGCCGTCCGGCGTCTGGGAGACACGTGAAGGCCTGAGAGATTTGCTTCACTCCAGTGCAGGTCCTAAAATCTTGAGGTTCGTAGGCGTGCCAGTCAATTTGACCCTGCAATTGACAAGGAGAGAAGATGTCAAATTCGTGAGCCAATCGGCTGGAAGCCGGCTTGGACTCATCTCATCGGCCGATGGCCGATACACACTCTAGCACTTATACATCGGATAAAAGCCGATGACAGCAACAGCAATAACATAACAATAAACAAGTATTGCGCTAGCCAATCATCGAAGGGATGCTCAAAAACCGGCTATAAACTTGGTAAAATAAACGAGCAGAATGCATAAGTAAATAGATTAAATAAACTCCAGCCGATCATAGTTTAAAGTTACTGGTATTGCTGTGAAGATACTGCCCGCGCCCGTGCCCGGGCCATTGCTCACATCGGCTCCCGGGATCTTCATCTGCTGTCCGTGCCCGTGCCCGGGTTCTTACCTATGCTCGTGCCGGGTCCTTACCTAAGTCGTGCCGGAATTGACTGAGGTCATGCCCGGAATTTGGCTGAGGTCGTGCCCGGGAACCTGCTTGTGCTCGCATTTGGATCGGCAGAATAAACCAATCGGCTAGCCTTAGCCGATTGTAACAGTAATGCAGGCAAGAATGTATACAATGCAAGCAGCATAATCGGCTATATTTATAAGGGATAACTTATCGGCTAAGCACTCCGATAACAACATCGCATAAACCCATCGGCTTATTAAGGGTAACGTTATTATTCAGGTCTAGTAGAATTCGGACCAACCGTTGCACGCACAGACTGATAATACTAACAAGATCTCGATAGGCCGATAGATCTGATGCAATCGTGATGCTAAAACATGATAACTTACCGGCTATACACCCCGATAAGACGCTTGCACATAAAGTATCGACCTAGCAGGAATGATTTATCGCTAGCAGTTTAGTAGGTCGGACCTAACCGATGCAGCACAAACTGATGATAAACCGCTCCCAGCAAGCCGATACGATCTAATGCGACGCGTGATGTGATATACCTAATCAATCTATGAGATCAAACTGAACTGATGCAGCCATAGATAAAATAAATATATCGTGGTAAGCCGACTACCAGAAACCGACTAGAATATCGGACCTAACGAGGAAGTCCTAGCCGATAGGTAGCCGGGGTGATGAGACTTACCCTCTCGCAGGAGGTCGACCTAACCGATGCAGCCCCGGCTCGAGAAGCAAATCCCGTCGGAAGGGTGGCGATGCGCCGAATTGTATTGATCGAGTGATAATTTGCACGGTCCCCGGGCGTACGTATTTATACCTTGAGTTACATGAGTCCTTATTGGACATGGTACATGATTTCCTAATTATAAACAGAAACTTTTAACAAGGCTTGACCGGACACGAGGTCAGGTTTTCCTAAAGATAAACACTTGACTAAATTAATAGTATAGTAAATAACTACCAAACAGCGGGTCTTCACGGCTCCCTCCCGGAATCGGTCTCTTCTGGATCAATCTCCGCCAGTTGACTGCAATTTCCCTTTGACCGAATCTGACATAGTGGCCTTAACTGTTAAATTTTGGCGTTACACATGCCTCAATTTCAGAGTTGTCTATAGGATTTCGAAATTCTTTCATTTTGGCCTCTAGATTTTTCCATACGAGGCGGCCCAAGGTAGCCCACTTGCCATAATTGTTTGAAACAGTGCCAACCGGCCTCGATTCCATCCGGTCTCATATCTCTATAGAAAGCTTTCGTCTCCTAGCCTTTTTTACACTTTCACATCACAGAGCAAGCACCGCTTTCATTTCCAACGCTTCAAAGCTCCAGCGAATCAGACGAACCGTCGGCAGCCCTCTTCTTCGGCCGTTGATTTCTGCATCCTCTTCCTCTCTTCGCGATGGCATTGGCATCTGCAGTTACTGAGGTAATCTTCCTACCCGATTTTTCTCCCGATTTTGTGGCTAGACGCATCCAATCGCCATGTTCTTCATCTGTTCTTCGTTATGTTCTTGTTTCATCGTAGCATCTTAGAGACCAGATCTTGATCCGGCCGCCGATTACCAAACTTTTTTCTACCATGGCCCCATGGGTAGCGAAGATCCACCGATTTCATATGCGCCGAGACCCAGCGTATCCTTTCAAGAATTCGGCCATGCTGGTCAGGCGACTGGACCAATAGCTGTTCAGGTCATGAGCCGAGCAAGTGCCGGGTGAGAGATTGGTAAGTAGAGTATCGGCTGCGAAGAGAACCTACTGGGAAGATCACATATCGGCCACTGCATCAATCTCTCTCTGGCCGATATGGAAGGATGAACCTCTGCTCGATCGGCCTCATATTTGGTCGATGCCTCAATGCCTTGCTGTTCGGTGCAGGGTCGATGACCGCCACTTTGCTGGATGTTACTTTTCTATGCTCACCTGCCTAGAACACGACAAAGCTACATGGCCTTCAAGCTCCGCTTTCAACCTGCTCATCGGCTCCAAGCAAGACATCGGGCTGGGCTGGTGGTACATATCATTACAATAAGGGAACGTGGAATCGGTTTGATGATCCAGGAACATGTTGCTTTTCTGAACTTATGGCTAGAGCGGATTGTTTTTGGTGGTGGCGCAACCTCGGTCCAACGATTAACATGCAGTGTTTAGCATAGTGCTTGGTTGATCGAACAGATCCTTCGGTCATCTCCTTGGTGACCTATCCAGCTGCTTCACCAAGTGGCGATAAGCTAGGCGGCCGGCCGTCGGCATATGCGGGGGTCCTTGGTGGTTTGTACAGCTCTGGCTTAATGTTACACTCCAAGGCTTTTTCTCCGAGACTTCTCTTCTCAACCATCCTTTCCAGGCGATTACACAGAAGACAAGATCCATCTACGCCGATGCGTTTCTATGGCGAAGCTGCATTCGGTCCTTCTCTGGTGGAAGATAACCCCGCTGGACAGTCAGTGTGGTTCAAGGGGTTTTATATGTTTCACCAGGGAGGCCACTCTCTGGTTCGCATACAATGAGCATCGTCATTTGAGATGCCTTCCCAATTTTGACCCGCTTAATGCTGGTTGAAAGCGAGAGTCCAAGGCATATTTCCCCCTATTTTCGGCCATCATCCAGCTCCATCTGCTGCAACTGGCTTTTTTCTCTGGGCCGATCGCAACCATCATAAAGAGTTTTACCATCCATCGGTCGGCTCCCGCAGCTTGGATTGTTAGCTTCCGATCGGCGCTATTCTTATCGACAACTTTAGGCCGGGGCATGATCAGCACGCCCTAGAATATGATGGATGCGGACGTTTGACAGACCTTCTTCTAGGCGCCGCACCGAGGTGTATATTGCAACTGCAACACCAAGCTTTTGTCCGATGGTGGTCATGAATGGAAAAACAAACTATATTTCAGCTTAGCGGCCACTGCTACTGTTCTCGTCTTGACACATGAGTAATCGAATCCGATGAAGAGGTATACCGCAAGCCTTAATCATCATCTCCAATTTCTCTCACTCTTACTTTGCGGCTGCCAGCGTCGCCAACCCAAAACAGCGGTCGGACCGATTCTGTATCCTCCATCGGCCACCCAACTTAGGGCGCGATGCCTCCATCTCCGAACTGGCTTCTCTCAAGGCACCTCGGGCCGATAGGTAACAAAACAGAAGAAGCTAGCGCATCGCCCCTCCTGGAGAGAAGCAGAAAACCGGTGCGGAATGGCCGTTGCCACGACGCCATCTTCCCCCCAGACAATCGGTCTCTCCCATCCCTCGGTATGCGCTAAGTGTTGACATTAGTCACCCGCTTCTTATTCATCTTACTAGTTTCCTTTCCAGCTCGAGTCTCGCTCAGAACCTCAACACTCCTCTGACATCGGCTGACATCGGCCCTCCAAAGAACAACCTCGTTCAGTATCTTCGAAGCTGATGCCTCGAGCTGCGATGTCTTTTCAGGTAAATTCTCTCATGCCATACTTAACTTCTATTTCTCGTTAGCTGATTCTTCTTTTAATCGATGCCGTGTGAATTGTTGTAGTCCTTGGCAGCGTCGTGTTTTCCTTCGATCATCGGCCAATACTGTGGAGGCAGAGCAGACGAAATGAGCCCGGCGGCAACAAACCGTCGTTCCAGCCGATGTGCGCTGATTATTTAACAGCATCACAGTCGGCTGGAAAACCCAATTGATGCGCTAGTGGTAGAGTCTGTGGGCCGATTCGGGCAAGACTCACAGAAATTGAACACCATCTGCTCCGATGAAGGAACTCGTGATGCGTTAAGATCCCTGCAGCATACTTAGCTGGAGTTCATAGGTTCAATAACTCATCAAGCTTAGACAGCGCATAGCCGGAGCGCTGACAACAGAAGATCACCGAAGACATTAAGCTGATTCGGCCACTAGCCCAGGATGGAGAAAGAAAGACTTGATGACATGGCAGCGCCCCAAGAGCTCCAAAGTAGATCAACTGAATGAAAAGAAGGAGGCCGATTTGCTGGTAGAATTGAAAAAGTTCGTAAAGGATTTGAAGCACAGAATCCAGCTTATCGCCTGCCGCAAGCCGATCTCAAGAGAAGAGGCTAAGGTCGCAGGACGGGTGCGTCAATGTCATTTCTCGGCGCTAAGATTGAAAACCATCCCTTTGGTTTTGTTCTCCGATGAAGACGACATCGGGCCATCAATGAAATTGACCAAATTCCACCTGCACATAATCAACGCGGATCAAAAGTTCATGTAAATTAATGACTGATGGCCCTCCTGAAACATTAATTGTACTGTAAATTATATTCCTGATTGTGCTCTGCTGCCTGCTTTCCCCGATAATATTTCTGTTCGTTGATCTAAAGGCGATATCAATTCGATTTTGCCTGTCTTAGGCGATGCAAAATTGGCATTCCGATTATTTTAGAGAATCGGCTAATTAAGCGTTTAAGAATTGATCCAAAGGCTAGGATGTATTTCTTGTATTGGATATTTTTCCGGTTAAGTGCTTTAGCAAACTCCTCCGTCATAGATCTTCTAATACATAGGCATATAGCACACAGCGATTAATCGTGATTAGGGCCTTCCAATTAGGCGACCATTTTCTCCATACTTATTATCCCTGGACCCGATCGGCAAATGAACTTCACACAAGATGGTCCGTCTCGGCAAACGCTTTATTCACTTTTGTTGTAATGCGCTGCCTTGCTTGTCTTTTCCTTGTCTTTAACGCCTTAACCGATTCTGAGCCAAATCGTTCAAGTTCATCTGTCATTAAATTATAATAATCATCTGTGTTGTCAACTGATTCTGCAAAGAAATCTCCTAGAGCGTTGTGGTTCTCCCTACGGTAAAACTGCTCATGTCCATCATATACTAACTGATACGTGTGGCACCCGAGTAAGATCCATGACATGCATCCGATAGGTGCCATAGTGATCGGTAGTAGTATGCCATCGCGGGCTGCTCATCAATTTTCCGCTTAATCAACTTGATCAAACTCTTGTTAGAAGCTTCTGCTTGTCCATTGGCTGCAGCTAATAATGCGACGAATTTAATAGTTTGATTCCATATTGGCAGCAAACTGTTGAAACTCATTATAGATAGTGAGATAGAACCTGATCAGTGGTTAATAGTCTGAGGAATCCCAGATAATAATATGATGCCTCCTTCACAAACTCGATCGCTCTTGGACGTAACTTTCTCTCAAAGGAATCGCCTCTACACTTGGTAAATAATCTGTTGCCGCCATATGAATTTATTGTTTATTGATGGGGAAAACCTGGCCGATCTGTCATTCCCCATCCTCTGAACGGCACTGGTTTGACGATAGGATTCAATAGCCGATGCTGGTGCTCGTTGTACATTTGGTGAATTTTGGACTATCTTTGACATCTTTATAGTACCTGAAGCAATTTCCTAACATCGTCGGCCAAAAAATATCTACTCTTCTCAGCAACTACTTCATTTCTTATGACGATTGATGAGTCCCACAGACGCCTTCATGCACTTACACATACCATTTGGCTTCTTCCAATATTCAGGCCTAAGTAGAACATGTCAAAAGTGTCGATAATACAGTTCCCATCAAGCAGCATATACTAGTAGCTTTATATCATAATTTTCTGGATAACTGATTCGACGGATTGTTGCAGAGTAATCAATTATCTCTTCTCTAGTCATGGCCTTGTTCTGGATGTCAATTCGGCTATCTCAATCTCATCTGCTATTCAGCCGATACCTCCTAAAGCAATCTGCGCAAGATCATTGGCTTCAAATTCTGCTCCCTAGGATATATGATTTATTGATCTGTTATCTTGAATCCTTTAACCATACGTCACTCCTCATAATATTGATCCCCTCTAATAAATATTCATGGCATCATTATTTCCGACGAAGTGCTGGTCACAAATAAAGAATCGCCATTATCTGTATGAATCGGCCCATCTCTTTAAGAGTGAAGTCATTTTGCCGTCCGTATGTCTGCCTGATTGTTAGTCGATAAGGCTTAATTGTAAGCAAATCAAACTTGCCCCGAGGGTATGATAATAGCAATACCAGAAATCATGCTTGGAAACGATCCATCAATATAAACAAAGTTCCTGGGATGGCTCTATCATATGTTCGTGAGCCTGTGTGCCATGAAATCGTCCACTGATTGTCGCTTGAGTTGCTTTATGCGATTCATATCTCAAGTCGAATCTGTAAAGATAAATACATTTACATTGGCAACTCGCCCTTTCGAGACGGGCACAGATATTATTTGCATCGGCCTGGCAACTGCTGTACATTCCAGCCGATAGGATATAATGTTAACTTTGTACTGAGAAATTAAGCCAAGGCATATTTACACCGCGGATATACTGTTCAGCATCAAAGCCTTTGCTCAGATACCAACTCGGCTCTTTGCTTCAAACTCTTGTATCAAAGACCAAGATTTTCTCATCAGCTGACAAGTACCTGAACGGCTCTTTTAGGCGGATTAAAAAGGTGGGAACTCAGATATTCTTGAGTTTCGTCTAAATCCTTCTCCTGTGATGGCCCCACAAAATTTGATCGGCCTTCAACTTCACAACGAGTGAAGATTCAATTCTCCTGATATATTTGATATAAAGTCTTCACAAATTAATCTTGCCGATAATGATTGCACTCTGTCTTCGCTTGGTGGCTCATAGTCTTAATGCTTGATGCTTTCGTGAATACTTCAATTCCCTGCTCATGAACCAGTAAAACCCAAACTGCTAGTGATACCAAGCGCACTTATTGGGATTCATTCTAGTCTGTATTTTTGCCTGCTCGCACTTTTTTGTTAATCGGCTTATGGATTTCTCACTTTTTAGATTGATCACCCATAATCTATATTCCTACTAAAGATGAGATCATGAAATATATAATATCGCTCTTTGTAGTCCCGGCACTTTTAATCAAAAGTCATTTCCATTATACAAGCGATAGCTCCTGGCCGAAACGCAGTCTTATGTATATCTTCTTTCAAGCCATAAAATCTAGATTGTTCCTTATTGCCCATCCATGAAGCGATAATTTGTGGCTGAGGCTGCATCCACAATACATGTATGGATTGGTATTTTCTTGGGGTAGCTTTATTCGTCGAAATCATACATTATCTCAATTTCATGTTTTTCTTTCCCCGGGACGATATTTAGAAAACCACTCAGCAAATCGGCATGGTTATAAACTTGGCATCATACAACTTGTATCTCTGCTTTGTTTGGCTCATATATACTTCCTTAACCTCTTGGAGCCCTGTTTATGGGCGATATCCTGGTTATGGGGAAGCTGATGTTCATCATTGATGGCTTAATCTGGCATCTCATGGTAATCCAGGGACAATCCCGCTACTCCTTCAAGAGTGCTATCAATCTTCTGAAGTTCAGGAATTAGTTTTTTGCTTAATGTACTTCCTTGGCATTAATCTGGTCCTATGTAATTTTCAACTCATCGGCCGACGTAATCCTTGCGCAGTCCTCAAGTCTTATTGAGCCTGACCTTTGCATTGGAGTCGAAACAATTTAGAGCGATTGCTTGGATCGGCTGTTCTGGGCTAGTGAACTTAGGTATCTCCTTCATTTTTCGGTAGGCAGTCACACCATGTTCCAGACTGGTAGATCGGTATTGCAATGTGGTTACGTCTGCAAAGACCTTTCGACTGAATCTCCCTGCACTATAATCAAACTATGATTGCATTGTCGAGGCAGAAGTTACAATGAATCAGTCTACCGGAGAAGCAATACTGTAGCGCCATTTAGTTGATGAGAAAACTGCTGCACTCGGCAATTTTCAACTGATGCTGTCTATCCCTTGACCGAGACGGAAGAACGGGCAGTCCAATGGGATTATAATCTTCTGGTTGTCATCTTTTGTTCCTCATATGTTGAATTTTTTTCTATCCTATCGAAAGTAATCTTGCGTTTATTGAGTTCGCTCATCGGCTGATTCTTGACGATGATCCGCAAATGTTTACGGGAAACGGGTGCCATCAATCTTCCATCGGCTTTGTTCTTTGACTGATTTCTGCCTGTACTGACGCCGTACTGAATTTGTTGGTCGAATTTATTGCACTATTGTATGATGCGAGTATATTGTGCATTGCATATCTTTTTTCTTTGGTTCTCGGCTGATGGAACAGTGATTGGCGGAGTTGTATCTGCTTTCTTCGTAACAGCAAGTCAAAGATTTATGCCTTCATTTATATCAAAATCATACGTCCCTCCTAGCGATATCCTTGCCCATGGGCTGATAGATTTTTGTTCTGGCCACCGCAATCCAACTTCGATGGATCCGTCATTCGTTGACTTTGATGGATTTAAACTTTGAACGTTGAGCTTTCTTGGTATTTATCTTTTTTTTGCTCTTGGACGGCTTTCATGAGCGATACTTTTGTACCAGATGCGCAGGACTAATCTGTGAGGAATCTCTCTTCATTGCAAAAGATGGAAAGCTAGTGGCCAGATGCCCATGCCAAGTTTTAAACTGTAACATGGTTTTCTGACGTCCGACATCGATGAGTCGTCTTGGTTACAGTTGGCCGTTGCTAACCGATGTCAAATCTGCCGTCTCATCTGTGGATTCAGCAAAGAAGTATTTATGAAACTGTTTTTTTCTAGATTGCACCCGAACAGAATTCAGTCGGTATGAAAGGACATGTAGCCGTCAGATGTGACGGGGAAAATAACCCTCAGAGC